>VSWD01000007.1:58986255-59427350 GCA_033119305.1 Pinctada imbricata
CTAGATGGCTACTGTTGCAAGCAACAGACGGATCCTCCTTTATTAGACCTTCTTCTCGGAACTGAAGTGTTAAAATCCGAATAAAGATGATGAAAAAAAAGTGCTTTAGTACCTTATTCACTTCAGCAAATGAGTCAAAGAGCTTAAGTCTAACTTGGGACTCTTATCTATTTCGACAAAAAAGGAGAAAAAGACGATAAATACCTTTCAAGTTTAGGAAGGCTTTAAACCTATATCTATTCTATCCATTTTGAATCCTTTTAAATTACTATCCCAAAAAGAATTGCACAATGAATTAGCAATGAGAAAATTTCTATAAATAGAGAATGACAACAGCATGAAAGTACAGACAAGTAATGCTACTAAGATAAAAAAGGAAACAGAGAACAAGAATAAAAGTTATCTATCTTACTATGTAAAGTTCAAATAAGAAGTACTACTGTGTGAAGAATAAATATTTAAGAACAAAATCCTATCAATCCTACAAGAGTAAATGTTTGTTATGACCTTGAAAAAGTTTATTTGACCTTGAACCAAGGTCATGGATGAAAGATAAGCATTTAGTTAATTCTCATCAGATTTTCTTTTTATCTATTCAAAGCTCAATATTTTATCAACAAAAGTCTGTTGACCTTGAAATCGAACAAATGACCTTGGTCAAGGTCAAGGTGAAAGGACTTGATGCAAGGAATATTTGCGTACCCAAGTTTAACTCTCAAGGTCAAATGTCTTTGTTCTATAGGCAAAAATTGTTGTGACCTTGAGAATGAGAATTTGACCTTGGGTCAAGGTCAAGGTGAAAGGCTTGGACAATGATTGTATTTGAAGTTTGAACTGTCAAGGTCAAATGTCTTTGTTCTATAAGCAAAAGTTTTGTGTGACCTTGAGAATCATAATTTGACCTTGAAAGGTCATCATCAATGACTACCTATAAGTACCTACCATCCAAGTTTCAACTCAAATCTCAAAAATGTAGAAATTGGCACTGTGCCAATTTAAGTTCCATTTTCAACTCAAATAGCGCGAAAACGTAAATATTTTATGAGCATGTAAGCGTATAAAAGTTTGCAAATTTCCAAAGAACAATATAAAACAAATTTCGTTCAAATCGCACGGTTAGTAGGAGTTATAAGGTTTAAAGATTTGACCTGATGACCTCTAGCGGGGGCATATGTGAACTTTTCGACAAGAAAAAAAATTAAATTAAGATCTTATATGCTCTTTCACATGTACTTTCCATTTTTCATATGATGCGTACTTTTGTAAAGTACCGGAACGGTTGGGGTAAATAATAATAATAATAAGAATAACTAGATGGCTACTGTTGCAAGCAACAGACGGATTCCTCCTTTATTAGACCTTCCTCGGAACTGAAGTGTTAAATCCGAATAAAGAAGATGAAAAAAGAATAGTTGCTTTGTACCTTATTCACTTCAGCAAATGAGTCAAAAGAGCTTATGTCTAATTGGGACTCTTATTATTTATCGACAAAAAGAAGAAAAAGATGATAAATACCTTTCAAGTTTAGGAAGGCTTTAAACTCCTAGATCTATTCTATCCATTTTGAATCCTTTAAATTACTATCCAAAAAGAATTGCACAATGAATTAGCAATGAGAAATTTCTATAATAGAGAATGACAACAGCATGAAAGTACAGACAAGTAATGCTACTAAGATAAAAAAAAGGAAACAGAGAACAAGAATAAAAGAGTTATCTATCTTACTATGTAAAGTTCAAATAAGAAGTACTACTTGTGTGAAGAATAAATATTTAAGAACAAAATCCTCAATCCTACAAGAGTAAATGTTTGTTATGACCTTGAAAAAGTTTATTTGACCTTGAACCAAGGTCATGGATGAAAGATAAGCATTTTAGTTTATTCTCATCAAGATTCCTTTATCTATCAAAGCTCAATATTTTATCAACAAAAGTCTGTTGTGACCTTGAAATCGAACAAATGACCTTGGGTCAAGGTCAAGGTGAAAGGACTTGATGCAAGGAATTTTGTGTAAGTTTGAACTCCAAGTCAAATTCTGTTTTTATAGACTAAAATTTGTTGTGACCTTGAGAATAGAATTTGACCTTGGTCAAGGTCAGGTGAAAGGCTTGGATCAATTATTGTGATTTATGAAGTTTGAACTGTCACGGGTCAAATAGTCTTGTTTCAAAGGCAAAAAATTGATGTGACCTTGAGAATCAAATTTGACCTTGAAATAGGTCACATAAATGACTACCTATAGTAACCTACCATCCAAGTTTCAACTCAAAATCTCAAAAACTGTAGAAATTGGCACTGTGCCAATTTAAAGTTCCATTTTCAACTCGGAATAGCGCGAAAACCGTAAATATTTTTATCGAGCATGTAAGGGTATAAAAGTTTACATTTTCCCAAGAACATTTTAAAACAAATTTCGTTCAAATCGTACGGTTAGTTTAGGAGTTATAAGTGTTTAAAGATTTGACCTATGATGACCTCTAGCGGGGGCATGGTGAGCTTATCGACAAACAAAAAATAGTTAAAGAAGATCTTGATATGCTCTTTCTGATAGTACCATTCGTTTTGCTTTGTGTTAAAAGACCTTTGAATAAAGTCTCTGGAAATGATGAGGGGGTAAGAATAAAAATAATAATAAGAATAATAATAAGAATAAAGAAAAGACATTGCAATAACAGAAAGGATTCCGACGGAATAGTCGGAATCCTTAATAATAATAAGAATAATAAGAATAAAGAAAAGACAATACAATAACAGAAAGGATTCCGATGGAAATCGGAATCCTTAATAAATGGAAGGATGGAGGTTCCTGTGGACATAGCAGACGGATTCCTCTCATTTTCATCTTGTTAAGAACAGAAATGAAAATTGAAAAAATGCGAAAATGACTGGCCGCAGCTGGACTCGAACCAGGTACCTTCACCAAGGTAGGCCCCATCGTATCTTGTACATGTAATGTCAGGTCACATGGTTGAATTGACCAATGAAATTTGTAACACATCCTGGGTCATGCATATTAATTATGTGAGGGATTTTCCAATGAATCATGACAATATAGCAAGTGTTTTCAAACTGGTACATGTATTCGATATTTCTTGATTCTGTTAGAAAACATTTTGAACTAATACATACTCGTATAAATTTTGAAATGAAAACAATGTTGAAGCACTGTACTTTATGTTTGCTTACGAATGAAAAAAATTGAGGGAAAAAAATGGCCGAGGCCGGTATCGAACCCCGGACCCTCCGATTCGAAGTCTGACGCTCTACCGCTGAGCTATTGCAGAACTGACAAAGATTTGCATCAAAAGTCTTTAGAAGGATGAAATCTTGCGACTATGATATGACTCAACATGTCGAGCATGTTCCGAATGATAAATCTTTATCGATCGATTCTATTTACAGGTTTGTATTCAGGAGTAAACAACACAGAATTTCATAAAATGTATTTTTTTTATTTGACTTTCATTGACCATGTATGTAGAGAATAAAATTATGAATCAATAAATGTGTTTGCTTATTTTGCAAGGGCGGATCTAGACAGGGTAGGTGAAAACAGGTATGTACACGTATGTAACATGTAAGTCGGAGGGGGGGGGGGCAAAAACTTATCAACCTCCCCCTTTCGAAGGACTAGCCTATGTCATTGGATAAACAAACCGTCAAAGATCTTGTACAGTTATTTCAAAGATTGACGAATTCAAAAAGAAACAGACAAACAAACGAGAAAAAAAAAATGCCCAAGGGGGCCACATTGCTCCGTCAAAGGTCTTGTACAGTTGTTTCAAATATTAAGGAATTTAATAAGAAAAAGACAAACAAACAAACAAAACAAATGAAAAAAAAAAAAAAAAAAAAAACAAGAGGCCCAAGGGAGCCATATTGCTCAGTCAAAAGTCTTGTACAGTTGTTTCAAAGATTGTCGAATCAAAAAAGAAAAAAACAAGCAAACAAGCAAAACAAATGAAAATAAAAAAGACAAAACAAAACAAACAAGAGGCCCAAGGGGGCCACATTGCTCCGTCAAAGGTCTTGTACAGTTGTTTCAAAGATTGACGAATTAAAAAAACAAGACAAACAAACAAAACAAAAAAAACAAGAAGCCCAAGGGGGCCACATTGCTCCGTCAAAGGTCTTGTACAGTTGTTTCAAAGATTGACGAATGAAAAAAAAGAGGCCTAAGGTGGCCATATATACACGTTGAAGTCAATGACAGTGAAATAAATATGCGCAATATGAAATGTGTTTTTCTTCTGAATAAAAAGCTATGAATAGGACTGACTTGTTGCATGAACGATCGATAATTCTTGTAATGCTGAATCAGCCATTTGTATTTCTCCGTCTGTATATCAAAAATAAAAACCACTAGCATTTAGGAACACCAATGGCTATGTGGATAGGTCGTTGGACTGCTGGCCCAAGGGTACCGGGTTCGATCCCCAGTCTGGACGTTTTTTTTTTCGCCGATCGTCTGCGTTTCTGTCTAGTACTCTCTCTATCTGTTCGTATGTCTGTTCGTTCTTCTATCGTTGTCAGTCTATCTAACACTGTCTATCTTACACTGTCAGTCTGTCTGTCTGGTCCATGCTGCAAATTTACCAGTTAATTTAAATGATGCTATTCAATTTTAAGACATTTTTAAAACATTTAATTAGAAAATGACAACAGCATGAAAGTACAGACAAGTCATGGTACGAAGAGAAATAGAAATAAAAGATTTATCTTTCTTAGATCATGTAAAGTTCATATAAGAAGGACCTCGTTTGTGAAGTATAAGTAGTGTAGGACAAACACTGTGTATTTAACAAGTAAATGTTGTTATGACATTGAGAATGAAATTTTCACCTTGAACCAAGGTCAAGGAAAAAAGATGAGTATAGAATATCATTTTCTTCAAAATATATATGAAATTGAATAAAGCTCAATATTTTATCAACAAAAGACTGTTATGACCTTGAAATCGAACGAATGACCTTTGGTCAAGGTCAATGTGACAGGACTTACTGCAAGGAATATTTGTACCCAGTTTGCACTCTCAAGGTCAAACAGTCTTTGTTTTATAGGCAAAAATGTTGTTGTGACCTTGAGAATGAGAATTTGACCTTGGATCAAGGTCAAGGTGAAAGAGCTTGGCTTAACAATTATATGTATGAAGTTTGAACTCTGAAGGTCAAATAGTCTTTGTTCTATAAGCAAAAGTTTCATGTGACCTTGAGAATAAAAATTTGACCTTGAAAAGAGGGTCAACATTAAATGACTACCTATAAGTGACCTAACATCCAAGTTTCAACTCAAAGTCTCAAAAATTGTAGAAATTGGCACCTTGCCAATTTAAGGTTCCATTTTCAACTTGAAATAGCTTGAAAACTGTAAATATTTTATGGAGCATGTAAGCGTATAAAAGTTTGCAAATTTCTCAAAGAACAATATAAAACAAATTTTGTTCAAATCGTACGGTTAGTAAAGGAGTTATAAGAGTTTAAAGATTTGACCGCTGATGACCTCTAGCGGGGGCATATGTGAACTTTTCGACAAGAAAAAAATATTAAATTAAGATCTTTATTTGCTCTTTCACATGATACTTTCCATTTTATCATATGATGCGGTACTTTGATTGTAACGTCACTGGATTGGCTTGGGGGTAAGAATAATAATAATAATAATAATAATAATAACTAGATGGCTACTGTTGCAAGCAACAGACGGATTCCTCCTTTATTAGACCTTCCTCGGAACTGAAGTGTTAAAATCCGAATAAAGAAGATGAAAAAAAGAATAGTTGCTTTAGTACCTTATTCACTTCAGCAAATGAGTCAAAAGAGCTTATGTCTAACTTGGGACTCTTATCTATTTATCGACAAAAAAGAAGAAAAAGATGATAAATACCTTTCAAGTTTAGGAAGGCTTTAAACTCCTAGATCTATTCTATCCATTTTGAATCCTTTTAAATTACTATCCCAAAAAGAATTGCACAATGAATTAGCAATGAGAAAATTTCTATAAATAGAGAATGACAACAGCATGAAAGTACAGACAAGTAATGCTACTAAGATAAAAAAAGGAAACAGAGAACAAGAATAAAAGAGTTATCTATCTTACTATGTAAAGTTCAAATAAGAAGTACTACTTGTGTGAAGAATAATATTTAAGAACAAAATCCTATCAATCCTACAAGAGTAAATGTTTGTTATGACCTTGAAAAAGTTTATTTGACCTTGAACCAAGGTCATGGATGAAAGATAAGCATTTTAGTTTATTCTCATCAAGATTTCTTTTCATCTATTCAAAGCTCAATATTTTATCAACAAAAGTCTGTTGTGACCTTGAAATCGAACAAATGACCTTGGGTCAAGGTCAAGGTGAAAGGACTTGATGCAAGGAATATTTGCGGCAAGTTTGAACTCTCAAGGTCAAATGGTCTTTGTTCTATAGGAAAAATTTTGTTGTGACCTTGAGAATGAGAATTTGACCTTGGGTCAAGGTCAAGGTGAAAGGGCTTGGATCAATGATTGTATTTATGAAGTTTGAACTGTCAAGGTCAAATAGTCTTTGTTCTATAGGCAAAGTTTGTTGTGACCTTGAGAATCATAATTTGACCTTGAAACTAGGTCATCATCAATGACTACCTATAAGTAACCTACCATCCAAGTTTCAACTCAAAATCTCAAAAACTGTAGAAATTGGCACTGTGCCAATTTAAAGTTCCATTTTCAACTCAAAATAGCGCGAAAACCGTAAATATTTTATCGAGCATGTAAGCGTATAAAAGTTTGCAAATTTCCCAAAGAACAATATAAAACAAATTTCATTCAAATCGCACGGTTAGTTTAGGAGTTATAAGGTTTTAAAGATTTTACCTTTGATGACCTCTAGCGGGGGCATATGTGAACTTTTCGACAAGAAAAAAAATTTAAATTAGATCTTCATATGCTCTTCCACATGATACTTTCCATTTTATCATATGATGCGGTACTTTGTTGTAAAGTCTCTGGATTGGTTTGGGGGTAAGAATAATAATAATAATAAGAATAATAAGAATAAAGAAAAGACAATACAATAACAGAAAGGATTCCGACGGAAGTCGGAATCCTTAATAATAAGAATAAAGAAAAGACAATACAATAACAGAAAGGATTCCGACGGAAAAGTCGGAATCCTTAATAAATGAAGGATGGAGGTTCCTGTGGACATAGCAGACGGATTCCTCTCATTTTCATCTTGTTAAGAACAGAAATGAAAATTGAAAAAATGCGAAAATGACTGGCCGCAGCTGGACTCGAACCAGGTACCTTCACCAAGGTAGGCCCCATCGTATCTTGTACATGTAATGTCAGGTCACATGGTTGAATTGACCAATGAAATTTGTAACACATCCTGGGTCATGCATATTAATTATGTGAGGGATTTTCCAATGAATCATGACAATATAGCAAGTGTTTTTAAACTGGTACATGTATTCGATATTTCTTGATTCTGTAAGAAAACATCTTGAACTAATACATAGTATTATATATTACTCGTATAAATTTTGAAATGAAAACAATGTTGAAGCACTGTACTTTATGTTTGCTTACGAATGAAAAAAATTGAGGGGAAAAAAATGGCCGAGGCCGGTATCGAACCCCGGACCCTCCGATTAGAAGTCTGACGCTCTACCGCTGAGCTATTGCAGAACTGACAAAGGTTTGCATCAAAAGTCTTTAGAAGGATTTAATCTTGCGACTATGATATGACTCAACATGTCGAGCATGTTCCGAATGATAAATCTTTATCGATCGATTCTATTTACAGGTTTGTATTCAGGAGTAAACAACACAGAATTTCATCAAATGTATTTTTTTTATTGACTTTCATTGACCATGTATGTAGAGAATAAAATTATGAATCAATAAAATGTGTTTGCTTATTTTGCAAGGGCGGATCTAGACAGGGTAGGTGAAAACAGGTATGTACACGTATGTAACATGTAAGTCGGAGGGGGGGGGGCAAAAACTCATCAACCTCCCCCTTTCGAAGGACTAGCCTATGTCATTGGATAAACAAACCGTCAAAGATCTTGTACAGTTATTTCAAAGATTGACGAATTCAAAAAGAAACAGACAAACAAAAGAGAAAAAAAAATGCCCAAGGGGGCCACATTGCTCCGTCAAAGGTCTTGTACAGTTGTTTATAATATTAAGGAATTCAATAAGAAAAGACAAACAAACAAACAAAACAAATGAAAAAAAAAAAAAAAAAAAAAAAAAAAAAAAAAGAGGCCCAAGGGAGCCATATTGCTCAGTCAAAAGTCTTGTACAGTTGTTTCAAAGATTGTCGAATCAAAAAAGAAAAAAACAAACAAACAAGCAAAACAAATGAAAATAAAAAACAAAACAAAACAAACAAGAGGCCCAAGGGGGCCACATTGCTCCGTCAAAGGTCTTGTACAGTTGATTCAAAGATTGACGAATTAAAAAAACAAGACAAACAAACATAACAAACAAAACCAAGAAGCCCAAGGGGGCCACATTGCTCCGTCAAAGGTCTTGTACAGTTGTTTCAAAGATTGACGAATGAAAAAAAGAGGCCTAAGGTGGCCATATATACACGTTGAAGTCAATGACAGTGAAATAAATATGTGCACTATGAAATGTGTTTTTCTTCTGAATAAAAAGCTATGAATAGGACTGACTTGTTGCATGAACGATCGATAATTCTTGTAATGCTGAATCAGCCATTTGTATTTCTCCATCTGTATATCAAAAATAAAAACCACTAACATTCAGGAACTCCAATGGCTACGTGGATAGGGCGTTGGACTGCTGGCCAAGGGTACCGGGTTCGATCCCCAGTCTGGACGTTTTTTTTTTTTCGCCGATCGTCTGCGTTTCTGTCTAGTACTCTCTCTATCTGTTCGTATGTCTGTTCGTTCTTCTATCGTTATCAGTCTATCTAACATTGTCTATCTTACACTGTCAGTCTGTCTGTCTGGTCCATGCTGAAAATTTACCAGTTAATTTAAATGATGCTATTCAATTTTAAGACATTTTTAAAACATTTAATTAGAAAATGACAACAGCATGAAAGTACAGACAAGTCATGGTACGAAGAGAAATAGAAATAAAAGATTTATCTTTCTTAGATCATGTAAAGTTCATATAAGAAGGACCACGTTTGTGAAGTAGAAGTAGTGTAGGACAAACACTGTGTATTTAACAAGTAAATGTTGTTATGACATTGAGAATGAAATTTTCACCTTGAACCAAGGTCAAGGAAAAAAGATGAGTATAGAATATCATTTTCTTCAAAATATATATGAAATCGAATAAAGCTCAATATTTTATCAACAAAAGACTGTTATGACCTTGAAATCGAACGAATGACCTTTGGTCAAGGTCAGTGTGACAGGACTTACTGCAAGGAATATTTGTACCCAGTTTGCACTCTCAAGGTCAAACAGTCTTTGTTTTATAGGCAAAAATGCTGTTGTGACCTTGAGAATGAGAATTTGACCTTGGATCAAGGTCAAGGTGAAAGAGCTTGGCTTAACAATTATATGTATGAAGTTTGAACTCTGAAGGTCAAATAGTCTTTGTTCTATAAGCAAAAGTTTCATGTGACCTTGAGAATAAAAATTTGACCTTGAAAAGAAGGTCAACATTAAATGACCACCTATAAGTGACCTAACATCCAAGTTTCAACTCAAAGTCTCAAAAATTGTAGAAATTGGCACCTTGCCAATTTAAGATTCCATTTTCAACTTGAAATAGCTTGAAAACTGTAAATATTTTATGGAGCATGTAAGCGTATAAAAGTTTGCAAATTTCTCAAAGAACAATATAAAACAAACTTTGTTCAAATCGTACGGTTAGTAAAGGAGTTATAAGAGTTTAAAGATTTGACCGCTGATGACCTCTAGCGGGGGCATATGTGAACTTTTCGACAAGAAAAAAATATTAAATTAAGATCTTTATTTGCTCTTTCACATGATACTTTCCATTTTATCATATGATGCGGTACTTTGTTGTAACGTCACTGGATTGGCTTGGGGGTAAGAATAATAATAATAAGAAGAATAATAAGAATAATAAGAATAACTAGATGGCTACTGTTGCAAGCAACAGACGGATTCCTCCTTTATTAGACCTTCATCGGAACTGAAATGTTAAAATCCGAATAAAGAAGATGAAAAAAGAATAGTTGCTTTAGTACCTTATTCACTTCAGCAAATGAGTCAAAAGAGCTTATGTCTAACTTGTGACTCTTATCTATCTATCGACAAAAAAGAAGAAAAAGACGATAAATACCTTTCAAGTTTAGGAAGGCTTTAAACTCCTAGATCTATTCTATCCATTTTGAATCCTTTTAAAATACTATCCCAAAAAGAATTGCACAATGAATTAACAATGAGAAAATTTCTATAAATAGAGAATGACAACAGCATGAAAGTACAGACAAGTAATGCTACTAAGATAAAAAAAAGGAAATAGAGAACAAGAATAAAAGAGTTATCTATCTTACTATGTAAAGTTCAAATAAGAAGTACTACTTGTGTGAAGAATAAATATTCAAGAACAAAATCCTATCAATCCTACAAGAGTAAATCTTTGTTATGACCTTGAAAAAGTTTATTTGACCTTGAACCAAGGTCAAGGATGAAAGATAACCATTTTAGTTTATTCTCATCAAGATTTCTTTTCATCTATTCAAAGCTCAACATTTTATCAACAAAAGTCTGTTGTGACCTTGAAATCGAACAAATGACCTTGGGTCAAGGTCAAGGTGAAAGGACTTGATGCAAAGTTTGTTGTGACCTTGAGAATCATAATTTGACCTTGAAACTAGGTCATCGTCAATGACTACATATAAGTAACGTACCATCCAAGTTTCAACTCAAAATCTCAAAAACTGTAGAAATTGGCACTGTGCCAATTTAAAGTTCCATTTTCAACTCAAAATAGCGCGAAAACCGTAAATATTTTATCGAGCATGTAAGTGTATAAAAGTTTGCAAATTTCCCAAAGAACAATATAAAACAAATTTCATTCAAATCGCACGGTTAGTTCAGGAGTTATAAGGTTTTAAAGATTTTACCTTTGATGACCTCTAGCGGGGGCATATGTGAACTTTTCGACAAGAAAAAAATTTTAAATTAAGATCTTTATTTGCTCTTTCACATGATACTTTCCATTTTATCATATGATGCGGTACTTTGTTGTAACGTCACTGGATTGGCTTGGGGGTAAGAATAATAATAATAATAATAATAATAATAATAAGAATAATAAGAATAAAGAAAAGACAATACAATAACAGAAAGGATTCCGACGGAAATCGGAATCCTTAATAAGAATAAAGAAAAGACAATACAATAACAGAAAGGATTCCGACGGAAATCGGAATCCTTAATAATAAGAATAAAGAAAAGACAATACAATAACAGAAAGGATTCCGACGGAATAGTCGGAATCCTTAAAAAGAAGCATGGAGGTTCCTGCGGACGTCGCAGATGGATTCCTCTTATATTCATCTTGTTCATAGCAGAAATGAGAACTGAAAAAACTCCAAAAAGATTGGCCGCAGCTGGGCTCGAACCAGGTACCTTCACCAAGGTAGGCCTCCATTGTAGCTTGTAATGTAGTGTATGGTAATCTCAGGTCACGTGGTTGAATTGACCAATGGAAATTGTAACACACCTTGGGTCATGCATATTAATCATGTCAGGGATTTTCCAATGAATCAAGACAAAAGCAAGTGTTTCGAATTGGTATTCGATATTTCTTGATTCTTAATTCAGAAGATATTTTTTGAACTAACACATATTCGTAAAACATTTGAAACGATAAACAATGTTTAAGCATTGTAATCTATGTTTGTTTATGACTGAAAAAAAATGGTGAGAAGAAAAAAGTGTCTTCAGCGAGTTTCGATCCCGGGGCCTTCCGATCTGCAGCATCACGCTCTAACCAACTGAGCTATTGCAGACTAAGATTCATTGTATCAAAAGTCTTTAGAAAGATGAATACTTGCAACTATGATATGATTCAATGTTTCGAGTATGTTCCGAATGATGAATTTTATCGATCGATTATATTTAGAGGTTTGTATTCAGAAATAAACAACAAGGATTTTCATAAAATGTTTTTCTTTTACTCTATGTTACAATGCATATTGATAATAAAATTGTGAAGAATCAATCGAATATGCTTGCTTATTTTTTCAAGGACGGATCTGAACAGGCAACGTGAAGGCAGGTATGTGTATGTAAGTCGGGGAGGGGAGGGGTGTCAAAATTCATAGACAGGACCCCCTACTCCTCTTAGAAGGGCTAGAATGGAACCACTCTTTGAAAAAACAAATTACAAACGCAAAGGGTCTTGTACATATTATTTCAAAGACTTTAAAAAGAGGGATAGAGCGTTTCCTGTCTATGATTTCGGAGGAGTAGCAGATACGTGAAACGGGGAAGATAAAAAATATTTTCAAGCGATTATGGGGGAAGGGGTCTTGACACCCCCCCCCTCCCCAACATACACTTGTACACATACCTGTCTAGATCTGCTCTAAATAATCAAATGAATCAAGAAACATTTTTTTTTACTTCCAAGTTTTTTTTCTCAATGTACATGTTGAAGTCAATGACAGTAAAATAAATATGCACTATATGAAATGCGTTTTTCTTCTGAATCAAAACCTATAAATAGGACTGATTTGTGACATGAAAAATCGATAATTCTGGTAATGCTGAATCAGATATTTGTATTTTTTCATCTGTATATCAAAAATAAAAACCACTAAAATCCAAGAACTCCAATGGTCAGGTGGATAGAGCGTTGGACTGCTGACCCAGGGGTACTGGGTTCGATCCCCAGTCTGGATAATCTTTTTTTTTTTTCGCCGATCGCCTTCATTTTTATCTAGTACTCTATCTATCTGTTCGTATGTCTGTCCGTCCCTTCGTCCGTCCATCGTTGTCAGTCTATCCAACACTGTCTATCTTACACTGTCAGTATGACTGTCTCTGATTAGAAATGACAACAGCATGATAGTAGAGACAAGTCATGATACGAAGAGCATTAAGAATAAAAGATTTATCTTTCTTAGATCATGAAAAGTTCATATAAGAAGGGCCTCTTTTATGAAGTATAAATAGTATAGGACAAACACTGTGTATTTAACAAGTAAATATTGTTATGACATTGAGAATGGAATTTTGACCTTAAACCAAGGTCAAGGAAAAGGATAAGTATAGAATATTATTTTCATCAAAATATATCTGAAATTGAAGAAAGCTCAATATCTTATCAACAAAAGTCTGCTGTGACCTTGAAATCTTGCATATGACCTTGGGTCAAGGTCAATGTAAAAGAGCTTGATGCAATGAATGATTGTGTAAAGCTTGAATTCCCAAGGTCAAACAGTCTTTGTGTTATAGTTAAAAGTTTGTTGTGACCTTGAGAAAAGGAATTTGACCTTGAAACCAGGTCAACATAAAATCTCTAGCCACAAGTAACCTACTGTCCAAGTTTCAACTGAAAATCTCAAAAACTGTAGAAATTGGCACCTTGCCAATTTAAGATTCCATTTTCAACTTGAAATAGCTTGAAAACTGTAAATATTTTATGGAGCATGTAAAAGTATAAAAGTTTGCAAATTTCTCAAAGAACAATATAAAACAAATTTTGTTCAAATCGTACGGTTAGTTTAGGAGTTATAAGAGTTTAAAGATTTGACCTTTGATGACATCTTGCGGGGGCATATGTGAACTTCTCGACGACAAAATTTTTCTACCTCAAGATCTTGATATGCTCTTTCACATGATACTTTTCGTTTTATCATAAGAAGTGGTACTTTTTTTAACAGTGACTGGAACGATCTGGGGGTAAGAATAATAATAATAATAAGAATAATAATAAGAATAAAGAAAAGACAATACAATAACAGAAAGGATTCCGACGGAATAGTCGGAATCCTTAAAAAGAAGCATGGAGGTTCCTGCGGACGTCGCAGATGGATTCCTCTTATATTCATCTTGTTCATAGCAGAAATGAGAACTGAAAAAACTCCAAAAAGATTGGCCGCAGCTGGGCTCGAACCAGGTACCTTCACCAAGGTAGGCCTCCATTGTAGCTTGTAATGTAGTGTATGGTAATCTCAGGTCACGTGGTTGAATTGACCAATGGAAATTGTAACACACCTTGGGTCATGCATATTAATCATGTCAGGGATTTTCCAATGAATCAAGACAAAAGCAAGTGTTTCGAATTGGTATTCGATATTTCTTGATTCTTAATTCAGAAGATATTTTTGAACTAACACATATTCGTAAAACATTTGAAACGATAAACAATGTTTAAGCATTGTAATCTATGTTTGTTTATGACTGAAAAAAATGGTGAGAAGAAAAAAGTGTCTTCAGCGAGTTTCGATCCCGGGGCCTTCCGATCTGCAGCATCACGCTCAACCAACTGAGCTATTGCAGCAGGACTAAAGATGCATTGTATCAAAAGTCTTTAGAAAGATGAATACTTGCAACTATGATATGATTCAATGTTTCGAGTATGTTCCGAATGATGAATTTTATCGATCGATTATATTTAGAGGTTTGTATTCAGAAATAAACAACAAGGATTTTCATAAAATGTTTTTCTTTTACTCTATGTTACAATGCATATTGATAATAAAATTGTGAAGAATCAATCGAATATGCTTGCTTATTTTTTCAAGGACGGATCTGAACAGGCAACGTGAAGGCAGGTATGTGTATGTAAGTCGGGGAGGGGAGGGGTGTCAAAATTCATAGACAGGACCCCCTACTCCTCTTAGAAGGGCTAGAATGGAACCACTCTTTGAAAAAACAAATTACAAACGCAAAGGGTCTTGTACATATTATTTCAAAGACTTTAAAAAGAGGGATAGAGCGTTTCCTGTCTATGATTCCGGAGGAGTAGCAGATACGTGAAACGGGGAAGATAAAAAATATTTTCAAGCGATTATGGGGGAAGGGGTCTTGACCCCCCCCCCTCCCCAACATACACTTGTACACATACCTGTCTAGATCTGCTCTAAATAATCAAATGAATCAAGAAACATTTTTTTTTACTTCCAAGTTTTTTTTTCTCAATGTACATGTTGAAGTCAATGACAGTAAAATAAATATGCACTATATGAAATGCGTTTTTCTTCTGAATCAAAACCTATAAATAGGACTGATTTGTGACATGAAAAATCGATAATTCTGGTAATGCTGAATCAGATATTTGTATTTTTTCATCTGTATATCAAAAATAAAAACCACCAAAATCCAAGAACTCCAATGGTCAGGTGGATAGAGCGTTGGACTGCTGACCCAGGGGTACTGGGTTCGATCCCCAGTCTGGATAATCTTTTTTTTTTTTCGCCGATCGCCTTCATTTTTATCTAGTACTCTATCTATCTGTTCGTATGTCTGTCCGTCCCTTCGTTCGTCCATCGTTGTCAGTCTATCCAACACTGTCTATCTTACACTGTCAGTATGACTGTCTCTGATTAGAAATGACAACAGCATGATAGTAGAGACAAGTCATGATACGAAGAGCATTAAGAATAAAAGATTTATCTTTCTTAGATCATGAAAAGTTCATATAAGAAGGGCCTCTTTTATGAAGTATAAATAGTATAGGACAAACACTGTGTATTTAACAAGTAAATATTGTTATGACATTGAGAATGGAATTTTGACCTTAAACCAAGGTCAAGGAAAAGGATAAGTATAGAATATTATTTTCATCAAAATATATCTGAAATTAAAGAAAGCTCAATATCTTATCAACAAAAGTCTGCTGTGACCTTGAAATCTTGCATATGACCTTGGGTCAAGGTCAATGTAAAAGAGCTTGATGCAATGAATGATTGTGTAAAGCTTGAATTCCCAAGGTCAAACAGTCTTTGTGTTATAGTTAAAAGTTTGTTGTGACCTTGAGAAAAGGAATTTGACCTTGAAACCAGGTCAACATAAAATCTCTAGCCACAAGTAACCTACTGTCCAAGTTTCAACTGAAAATCTCAAAAACTGTAGAAATTGGCACCTTGCCAATTTAAGATTCCATTTTCAACTTGAAATAGCTTGAAAACTGTAAATATTTTATGGAGCATGTAAAAGTATAAAAGTTTGCAAATTTCTCAAAGAACAATATAAAACAAATTTTGTTCAAATCGTACGGTTAGTTTAGGAGTTATAAGAGTTTAAAGATTTGACCTTTGATGACATCTTGCGGGGGCATATGTGAACTTCTCGACGACAAAATTTTTCTACCTCAAGATCTTGATATGCTCTTTCACATGATACTTTTCGTTTTATCATAAGAAGTGGTACTTTTTTTAACAGTGACTGGAACGATCTGGGGGTAAGAATAATAATAATAATAAGAATAATAATAAGAATAAAGAAAAGACAATACAATAACAGAAAGGATTCCGACGGAATAGTCGGAATCCTTAAAAAGAAGCATGGAGGTTCCTGCGGACGTCGCAGATGGATTCCTCTTATATTCATCTTGTTCATAGCAGAAATGAGAACTGAAAAAACTCCAAAAAGATTGGCCGCAGCTGGGCTCGAACCAGGTACCTTCACCAAGGTAGGCCTCCATTGTAGCTTGTAATGTAGTGTATGGTAATCTCAGGTCACGTGGTTGAATTGACCAATGGAAATTGTAACACACCTTGGGTCATGCATATTAATCATGTCAGGGATTTTCCAATGAATCAAGACAAAAGCAAGTGTTTCGAATTGGTATTCGATATTTCTTGATTCTTAATTCAGAAGATATTTTTTGAACTAACACATATTCGTAAAACATTTGAAACGATAAACAATGTTTAAGCATTGTAATCTATGTTTGTTTATGACTGAAAAAAAATGGTGAGAAGAAAAAAGTGTCTTCAGCGAGTTTCGATCCCGGGGCCTTCCGATCTGCAGCATCACGCTCAACCAACTGAGCTATTGGCTAAGTGCAGGACTAAGATGCATTGTATCAAAAGTCTTTAGAAAGATGAATACTTGCAACTATGATATGATTCAATGTTTCGAGTATGTTCCGAATGATGAATTTTATCGATCGATTATATTTAGAGGTTTGTATTCAGAAATAAACAACAAGGAATTTCATATAATGTTTTTCTTTTACTCTAGTTTACAATGCATATTGATAATAAAATTGTGAAGAATCAATCAAATATGTTTGCTTATTTTTTTCAAGGACGGATCTGAAAAGGCAACGTGAAGGCAGGTATGTGTATGTAAGTAGGGGAGGGGGGGGGGTCAAAATTCATAGACAGGACCCCCTACTCCTCTTAGAAGGGCTAGAATGGAACCACTCTTTGAAAAAACAAATTACAAACGCAAAGGGTCTTGTACATATTATTTCAAAGACTTTAAAAAGAGGGATAGAGCGTTTCCTGTCTATGATTTCGGAGGAGTAGCAGATACGTGAAACGGGGAAGATAAAAAATATTTTCAAGCGATTATGGGGGAAGGGGTCTTGACACCCCCCCCCTCCCCAACATACACTTGTACACATACCTGTCTAGATCTGCTCTAAATAATCAAATGAATCAAGAAACATTTTTTTTTACTTCCAAGTTTTTTTTTCTCAATGTACATGTTGAAGTCAATGACAGTAAAATAAATATGCACTATATGAAATGCGTTTTTCTTCTGAATCAAAACCTATAAATAGGACTGATTTGTGACATGAAAAATCGATAATTCTGGTAATGCTGAATCAGATATTTGTATTTTTTCATCTGTATATCAAAAATAAAAACCACCAAAATCCAAGAACTCCAATGGTCAGGTGGATAGAGCGTTGGACTGCTGACCCAGGGGTACTGGGTTCGATCCCCAGTCTGGATAATCTTTTTTTTTTTCGCCGATCGCCTTCATTTTTATCTAGTACTCTATCTATCTGTTCGTATGTCTGTCCGTCCCTTCGTCCGTCCATCGTTGTCAGTCTATCCAACACTGTCTATCTTACACTGTCAGTATGACTGTCTCTGATTAGAAATGACAACAGCATGATAGTAGAGACAAGTCATGATACGAAGAGCATTAAGAATAAAAGATTTATCTTTCTTAGATCATGAAAAGTTCATATAAGAAGGGCCTCTTTTATGAAGTATAAATAGTATAGGACAAACACTGTGTATTTAACAAGTAAATATTGTTATGACATTGAGAATGGAATTTTGACCTTAAACCAAGGTCAAGGAAAAGGATAAGTATAGAATATTATTTTCATCAAAATATATCTGAAATTGAAGAAAGCTCAATATCTTATCAACAAAAGTCTGCTGTGACCTTGAAATCTTGCATATGACCTTGGGTCAAGGTCAATGTAAAAGAGCTTGATGCAATGAATGATTGTGTAAAGCTTGAATTCCCAAGGTCAAACAGTCTTTGTGTTATAGTTAAAAGTTTGTTGTGACCTTGAGAAAAGGAATTTGACCTTGAAACCAGGTCAACATAAAATCTCTAGCCACAAGTAACCTACTGTCCAAGTTTCAACTGAAAATCTCAAAAACTGTAGAAATTGGCACCTTGCCAATTTAAGATTCCATTTTCAACTTGAAATAGCTTGAAAACTGTAAATATTTTATGGAGCATGTAAAAGTATAAAAGTTTGCAAATTTCTCAAAGAACAATATAAAACAAATTTTGTTCAAATCGTACGGTTAGTTTAGGAGTTATAAGAGTTTAAAGATTTGACCTTTGATGACATCTTGCGGGGGCATATGTGAACTTCTCGACGACAAAATTTTTCTACCTCAAGATCTTGATATGCTCTTTCACATGATACTTTTCGTTTTATCATAAGAAGTGGTACTTTTTTTAACAGTGACTGGAACGATCTGGGGGTAAGAATAATAATAATAATAATAATAATAAGAATAAAGAAAAGACAATACAATAACAGAAAGGATTCCGACGGAATAGTCGGAATCCTTAATAAAGAAAAGACAATACAATAACAGAAAGGATTCCGACGGAATAGTCGGAATCCTTAATAAAGAAAAGACATTGCAATAACAGAAAGGATTCCAGAAACGACAATACAATAACAGAAAGGATTTCGACGGAAAAGTCGGAATCCTTTATAAAAGATTACGGAGTACACTCCATCGTCGGAAACCCACGCTCGGTCACGCAAAGTCACCTCCCGTGGAACATAACGGCTGAATTTTCGCTTGATACCTTTACAAACATCTAATACGAGCATGGTTGAGCTATTTAAAGTCCATATAAGTAGGCCTTTCAACTAAATTTTAAAATCCAAGAATTTTCCTTTGAAAGTGTTTCACGACTTTTGTATCTGTGTCTGAATAGCAATAAGGAACTTAGAAATGAGAAAAACATGGTAATTATCGAAAAATAATTAATTTCTCTTACCGAATTTCAAATGAAATCTTCTTAAGAAGGGAGGCAATCCAAACTGTAAAATTTGACAAACATTTGATTCCCGGGACTCATCTTGAGTAACCGAGTTTAACGGGGTCCTTTAAAATATGAAACGCACAAGAAACGAAATGAAAAGTAACCAAACGAAATAAATTTGTTATTATTATATTTTTTTTGACAAAGAATAAAAAAAAACGTAGTGGTAAACGACGCAGACATCATAGAAAATGCCCTGTAAAATTCAATTTCAGGTTCGTGTGATCATTGAACTTAATTAATCAAAGTTTATGAAAAATTTAGAATCAAACGGTATTTAATACAAGTTGTTCACAAAAGCAAACAAAACAATTTTTTTTAAAAAGTGAAAATTTCACGATTTTCAGATTTCTAAATTGAGTTGAGGGGAAAAATAATCTGAGGTACTAGATGAATACACTACATTTGAGATATCCCTATTCTTTTTTGCGTAGATGTTTTGCTTTAGACATGTAAAAGAAACGTCCATATCGTCATGATTCTTCACTTTGAAAACAAACTCAAGTATCTATAATACAGCTTCATGCAGGGATAACTAGAAGGATAGGAGGGGGAGGGTTTTTCCCATCCCATATTTCACTGAACAATTACTGGTCGACATCGGTTTTCTTATTTTCAAGTTTAAAAGCCTATCAAAATTTGCTCAAAACATCGATTGCGTACGTAGTTCTTTCTTCAAAACATGTTTTTTTTTTTAATTGATGTAAGAAACTTTTTTTCTTTCTTCTCCGCAAAAAGTTTTTAGAGGTGGGGGGGGGGGGAGTGGTCAGCCTATCCAAAACATGATTTTGAAAAAAAAAAACTGAAGAAAAAAATTGAACTCACACATAGAGTCACAGAACATTCTGGTTCAGATAAGTTCGGTTAATGACTCGAAATGAAATTTCGTCATTAATAGGTACTGGAAAACGAGTTTTTTCCACATTCATGGTTTGTGTCCAAAAGTAGGTGCATGTACCGATAATCGCAAATAATCGATTATTGCTTGATAGTTGATTCTGATAGTCGATTATGACTCTCAATAATCGATTACATGTATATACGTGATCGATTTAAAGATCGAATCTTTAATGAAAAGGTTTCAAGTTGAATTGTCTGATGTTATGTAAAATATAGTGACGTGATATAAAGAAAGAATCTTTATGAAAAGGTTTCAAGTTGAATTGTCTCAAGTTGTGTTAAGTAACAGGCGTCCAGCCCCTCGCATATTCTTGATTAAACGAATCAAACGAACGACTAAAAGGCTATGTACAGAGTAGTCTTCTATTTCATGGTTGTTTTGAGGTAAAAGGAGTTTATTACCAAAGCTGAACAGCAAAAAAAAAAAAAAATAAAATAAATAAATAAATAAATAAATAAAAATAAATAAATAGATAAAAAAGTTAAATAAATAAAGTATAGCCCATCAAGTTCTTTTTTTTTCAGTTGAGTTTAAAAAGAAGTAAACTTTCCTGTCTTTTTTTTTTTTAGAAAAGGAGAGGTACTGAAACATTGTGCCTAAAAAATAAATATATGAATAAGTAAAACCTGACTCTTTTTTCCAGAAAAAAGTGGGGGGTTTTTATGTCATTTAAGTGATCAAGTGTATTAATATTAACATATGAAGTGCTGCAGTAATCATTGTCTTTTCAGACTGAGAGTAAATGGAACAAATCTGCGTAACGTATTAATAACCGATAAAATCGCATCGGATAGCCAAATGATTGATTGTGAAGGCTCTGCCGATTCATCATCATTTATGATTTTGAAAAAAAATATAAAATCTGGAGAAAAAATCTCTTCCTTTTTTGTAAATTCAAATGGGGAAGGGGAGAGGGTTCGGACTTATCCCTAACCCATCACCCGCTAGATCCGCGCTTACAAGTGACGAGCGGAATTTTGAGTAAACGTTAATACTAAACTCATAAAAATGTATACATAGCGATGTATAAATCTATAAAATATTGAAAAAAAATGTAGGGAAGTAGAGCACAGCTCTAACACTATTAGAAATGGACCAGTGGCAGATCTAAGATTTCAGGATTTTAGAAAGGGGGCTTGGGCGAAGAAAATATTGTTCACCGAAAATCTGACGAGCAAAGAAAAAAAGGACCCCAACCGGGGATGGGGTGGGGTTGGTTACAGTCCAACTTGAAAGAATTTTGTTCAAAGAAAAACTGGTAAGCAAAAAAAAAAAAAAGGAGGGGGGGGGAGTAATGGAGGGGATTGACATACACGTGTTCTCATACATGTATCTCCCTCTGGAGTCCTTTCAAATGAATTATATTTATGCTATAATTAAGTGATATAGGTGAGCGATAGCGAGCGAGTGAGTATTTACTGCATCTGGAGTGAAATGTCAGAAAATGTCTTTATCTATTCTCTATTTCTTTTTAGGGAGAAAGGGTACATCGAAAAGCTGTATTATTTTGAATTGATCATATACATTAAAGTGGTAAAAACTGGAGAGCTAGCGAATGATTTTTTTAAAAATCGTTCAAAAAAGATGGTCAAAATTTATCAATAACTTTTTTCATTGCATAATATTCATATTTTCAAAATCAAATTTTGAAATTTACAATCCCCCTTAACCCCCTAAGATATGGCAGCGATCAATTCAATCACAATAGCAAAAACAAAACATAAAAGATAGAAAGCAGAATGCATTGTAAAATCTGAATCGGATGCGCGAAAGTTCCCACTAGCCTTATCCGAATAATTAACTTTAGGTTGAAAGGGGGAAGGTGGGCCCCCCTGCCTCCCCCCCCCCCCCGGACGGCCTCCTCCTCCCTCTAAATGCACATAATGCAGATACTATTTGTTTTAAAGATTGTGGACGAGGGGAAATTGCATTAGTTCCAATTGTCTGAGCAGTACAGCTGAAATCTATATCAATTTCATTTATACGTCTTTTTGTTTTAGGGTTGGGGGTAATTGCCGTCTATTTTTGCGTAATATTGAAATAATATTTCAATGTTATGGATAATCCTGCGCTCTCTCTTTCTTATTTCCGGCTACCATTCAGTGATGCCGTCTTCGTTATGCCTACTTATCGATATGTTTCATATAATTTTGTTTGGGAGTTTTTTTTTCTAACTCATGACATTTATCTCAATAAAAACAGTCATGCATATCAGAAAATTTTATTTTTCATATTCATTTTAGACTGAGAAGTTCGGGATCTACCATTTTTAGTGAATACCTATATATACCCCCCCCCCTTTTCTCCTTTATTATAAGCAGACTGAGTAACACGTTGAATTTTAACGAAGTCAGTTACATCCATGCCCATATTAAAACTTGTCAGCTATTGGATGGTCTTTCACAGATACATGTACTTTAACATGTATACAAGACGTACCCATCTTTGACTCGCATGTGAGAAGGCGTGCAAGGGAAAAATCAACACAATTAGATCGTAAACCAATGATTTTATGGTAGAATTTGTGATTTTGTTTTTCGTTTCGTTTCGTTAATTTTCACATCGTTTCTTATTTTAAAGGGTCTCGCAATTTACAGGTATTATTAAGGAGTTATTTCCCCTCCAATATATTACCACATGAAAATTTGAAACCGGGTCTAAAAATCGGATGTGCAAATTTGTGCTATCTTTCTCTGTCCTTTTGTTGGCTTTAGTACATGAAACAAATTAAAATATTATATTGAATCCTACCAACTTTGTCCAACAATCCAAAAGAGGTAAATAAATGAGAAAATCCATGATTTGAAGTGATTTTTGCGCTATATTTTTATGAAGAAGCGCGAAAGGTTCCTATTCTGACACTTTGTGTACGAGTTGTCGTTACTCTCAGTCGACACCTAGCGTTCGTTGAAAAGCCTAATATAAGCCATATTCACCGTGGCGTAACACGTGATGTGCACATAATCTCTTACAAGGGAATCCCCTTCGATTAAACAAGGTAAATACTGTCTAAATTTACTTTATATAAAACTAGTTTACGCCTATCATATGAGCATCATTATTATAAATATGATAGTAATCTTTTCTGGTCAAGAATAGAGGAATCTTTAGAGAACACTTAAACAGAACATTTTCTATTTTGTTTACATGTTATGATATGTTGCACGTAAATAAACAAAACTTTCTGTTCAAGTGTTCTCTGAGCATACCTCTATTCTTGACCAGAATAGATAACCATCATATAATTTATAACGATGATCGTATGATAGGCCTAAAATAAATTCATATAATGTAGATTTTGACAGCATTTACCTTGTTAACCGAAAGGGATTCCCATGCAAGAGATTATTTTCATATCACGTGATACGCTACGGTGATATTGTTCTAAGAAAAGATACTCAGTGTATTTCCTATAGCTACGCACCAACAGTTGCATCTAAAATTTACAATTACAAACAATTCTTGCAGTGTATTAATTTAAGTAATACCTCACTACATCCACTTCCTTGCGAATGTTCTTCATCGGATTTCAACTTGTGGACACGTTATTACTGGTGACCTTAGTATAGTCAAGAACGACAAGTTGAGAGAAATGTTAAAAAGGGTTCCAAATTCAGAGAAAGTATGTCCTTAACATGGAACCAAAATGTCAAAATTATCATGGACTCTTGTGAGGAATATGCAAGACGTTGGGCAAAGAAAGAGGATGTACAGCTCGACACCCTTTCCGAATGGATAAAATCCATCAGAGGGTTACCTTCATCTAGAATTTACCGATTAAAATCAACTGTGAACACCTGATTCGAGTCTACATTTAAAACCCTGATGTTATCACATAGCTATCCTACTTCCAAGAACATTATGTCATCACACTAGCGGACAAAGCCTCAAATAATTACACATTTACTTGCAAAAGTGCTATTTCGACAGTCTAGTTAAAGAGTTGGGTTTAAATTTGACACCTGGAAATCCCGCTTACACCCCAACAAACCTTTCTGCCTCTGAAATAATAGATAACCGCAAATCAGCTCTTGCTTCCCTTGGGTTCGACCTTAACAATTTAGATTTAGATTTATCATACTTATACTGCATACCTAAAATGCATAAGAATCCGTACAAATGAGTTAAAGAAGATCCTGACGATAATCTCAACAGCACTCACAATAGAGCACATAATTATACATCGACGGACCCCTAGCAAGCTAGAGGTGGGACCAGGTGCCCGGGAGGAGAAGCATCCCCTGTTGGCTAGCCGCACCCGCCGTCGATGTTAATGAAGCATGGAAATGAAAATATATGAAAATGCATGCACTGTCTGACATTTATATGTCTATATAGAAAGTGCTATGACGACAATGTCAGTGAAGAATATTCAAAACACTTACTGTCAAACCCCTCGCGGGGAACTTTTTTACGAGCTCCACACGGCAAAGGGCATAAGTGTGACACAAATGAGTTAAAGAAGATCCTGATGATAATATCAACAACACTCACAATAGAGCACAAAATTAAACATCGACGGACCCCCTAGCAAGCTAGAGGTGGGACCAGGTGCCCAACAACGTCTCATCGCTGGTTCCTCAAAATGTTCTACCAAATCTATATCGATCTTACTCACAAAAGTTTTATCTGAAAACAAATCTTGGCTTCAAAAATATTAGATATATAAATATTAGAAGAAAATCTTTACCACAATATTATTGTTATTGGCCTCATTTGTCAACATTGAAGTTATAAAGTTAAAAGGAGAAAATGTATAATGTTGATCAACTTAAAAAGATGATTGTTGATCTCAATGAAGGTTTTATTTTTTTTTTTAAATAAACGGCGCATGAATTGTAGTGGTTATCTAAATTGTAAAGTTGAAATATCATTTAAATAGCATTTAAACTTACAAAGAAAAGCGTATAATTAAAAATCATAGATGGAATGTTAACCTGTTCATTTATATGCAAATGTAGTCTTATGCTGATGACAATGACAAGGTTCAAAAACATGGTGAGGGAGAGGGGATAAAGGAAAGGAACAAGAGGACCCCTGCAGGTGCTACCGGAAGGAAAGGGATTGTATCAATGGAAAAGTGCCAGTGGATAAAGTAAGTATTCCTGCCAATTTCTCGTATGTTTAGTTATTGTCGCCTGATTGCTAATTTTATTTCAATAATTGACCTTTTATTTTAACAAATTACTGTGTAATCATTCAATTTTCAGCTAAAATTGAGAGAGAATGAGCTATTACTAGGTGTTTTTATTTTTGTTCATCTTTTGAAGACGATAAAATGGACTTTGTGTCAATGCTACCGTTTAAGGAGGGTTTGAACACCAAGATGGCGGGAACATTATTTGTTTTCCTATGAAAAGTTAAGTCTTAACTTTTTCAAAACAATTGATACGCTGATTGATATACACATTTGAGTATCCTGATGAAGAGTGAATCATTTCCATTTGAAGAAATTATGGCGATTTTGGAAATTGTGGACTTTGGGAGTTTTAGCCATGAGCAAACCACGACGTCATTTCGACGTTATCGGGGAAAATGGCGTCTTAAGCCTTCGCACTCAAAATGCAATAAAATCATCAGTACCAAACGTATCGCATTGAAACTTTGCATGTGTAACATAGAAAGTTCAATCTTTATCATGGTGAATTCATTGACAAATTTACATTACAGGAAAACGGATATCACTTCATTGAAAATGAACGATTTTAGAAGGAAAAATAGGAAAATATAAAGCTTTGTAATATTCTAATCCTTAATTCAATTTTTATCATTTAATCATGAAATCATTTCTGGACATTGTTGACCAATTTGTTAGTTTTTGACATAGATTAATTCACAGGATTCCTAATAAGTAGCTATCAGCTACAGTCAATTGGCTCGGAATTGCAATTGTTTGAGCGAAAGTATCATATTTTATTTAAGTATCCTGCCTTTGTTTTAAACACAATTCGTCTCATCTTTTCTAAATGTAAGTGCATATAAGAGAAAAATCGAAATAATGAAATATGAAGAGCGAAATTCTAAATGACTTTCAATTTATGTCAAAGAACCAGCTTCAGAAAGAGCTACATGTATGCATTCGGTGAAATTTCCTTAGTTGAAGAATAAATTACCAAATAAGTGATGGGGAATTAACAAAACCTTTTCTTTAAGGCAGGTGCCGACACGCTTTAATATTCTTAGGAGGACGGTCCTTATATTTGAAATGCGTTAAATGACATATTCGTTTTTCTAAACCTCTGAGGATAAACAACACATATTTATTTTAATTCATTTCCAGGGATGATGAGAACCCTCAAATAAGTCCCTCCCAAAAGGATGAGACTTACGTCAATCTGCACGAGGAGTTCAAACGTCATGCTGATTCGTCTAGCAACTGGAGGCCTGTTTTTGAACAGAAACGTAAGCAGTATGTAGTAGCTATTGATTTTGGCACAACGTATAGTGGTTATGCGTTTCAAGACTTTAAAGAGCACTCGAGAACTCCAGCAAGTGGAAACACAGAGAAATGGAAAGGAAATAACGTGATTTCGGATAAAGCTCCGACATGTCTTCTTTTGGATAAACATGGTGAATTTAAAGCATTTGGATACGACGCAGAAACAATGTATTTTGATCTGATCGACGAAGGGAAAGAAAAAGGCTGGAAATTTTTCAAACAATTCAAGATGAAAATTTATCAAAAAAAGGTAAAAGTAAATTGATTTATATATATATATATTCAATTTTTAATTTTTTTGTATTTTGGGTTTTTTTAGGGGGGGGGGGGGTAGATTAAAGATGGATAATTTTGCGATATTAGATTTCAGAATTTACAACGGAACAAGTGAATAATTGTTTGGTTTTTAAAAATATAGAGGCAAATATGTTGAGACCTCCAAAGAACTTTCACATTTGTTGAATATTGATATTAAAGAATAGGTTTGAATTACTACCGATGCTTGTTTCGTACTGAATCGACCTTACAGGATAGGAAAATTGATGACATGCACTCTGAAAAAGTAAATGGACAAATTTAAATTAAAAACAATAAAACCAGAGGGCGCCACTCAATGAATTTTGGCGCCTCCTACACGTAAAAATCACTTCGGCTGGAAGTATCACTGATAAGGATTTAATATCCTAAACACGTGTCTGGGACATGATAAATTGGTTTGAAATATAAGGTTGGAACTTTTCTGTATTATTTCCTCACTGTATGCAAGCGTGATGATTTCTGTTCCACATTACTAAACCTTTCATGAGTAGCAACATTCCGTCTTCTCCTGCTTATGGCGATTTTGTTTCCCAGTTCATACGATACGTCAGGACATGTTCCAATTGCAAATATGAAGGTTTCATCGATAGAGCCAGACGACTTGCAAATAGGCTACTTGTTCAGGGTTATATTGCACAACGGCTGAAATAATCTTTGAGGAAGTTTATTGGTCGCTACGGGGATATAATAAAAGCATGTCAGATCCCCCTTTCGAGAATGATCAGTGACATTCTGGATTGTGGTTGAATTGATGTTATCATCACTAAGCAAGAAATACTTACCTGATGTGTCCAACAAAATGTACATCGAGACAATCATCGACATGTTTCCATGGAGCTGTTGCGACGGGTGTTGCATGCGATCGGGAGACGCTGCCAGTCCCCGGGCATCTGGTCTCACATCGGAATGTTATTCATTCCGAGATTTGCAACCGTTCCTATGGAAAATGTAATGATTTGGCCCTGCCTTCTTGACTTTGAGACTGAATAACTGATGGGAACTTCTTTAATATTTATTATATTTTTGATTCGTCTTCTTGCAAAATACTTTTAAAAGGTACATGTACTGGGAAAACTAGCCAAACAAAGATTACTATGATTATCTCAATTTTAACTATCAGGGCGAGTGCACGATGGGTAATCTAGCACGGAAGAACATTCCGAATCGGGTTTTCTACAATTTCGTGTAATATACAATATTGATAACAAAAAGGGGAATGCGGTGTAGTGTAAGGATAGCTTAGCTTAAATGTTTATCCAAAATCAGAGAAATTTTGTCTTCTTTATGAAGCCGAAAAATGATAGGAGTGTTTAACGTCGCTGAAAGTTAAAGTAGAACGCCGATTGTATTTGTGCGTTATAAATAGTTAACATTCCCCTTATTTTGGATACAACTCATAGCTAAGACATTCTTACGCTGCATCATATCCCCCTTGTTGTTATAAATAATCTACATTTAAAAGACGGGTGTTGCATGCAATCAGAAGACGCTGACTCACCCGGGGCTTGATCTCACTTCGGAATGTTATTCGTTCCGAGGTTCGCAACCGTTCCAATTGAAATTCTTATGATTTTGCCTTGCCTTCTCGACTATGAGACTGAATAACTTATATGTCATTCTTTGATGTATATTTTGACCACTGTCCATGTATCTCTGCTGGTAGACAATGTGTCCCTGCATGAAGATGCTTGTCGGGCAGTAATTAAATATGTATGCCTGCTGTAAGAAGTTCCATAGCGATAGAGACTGACAAGTCGCCCTCTATAAAAAGGAGCCAGCCTGCTGTCCCAGGGCACGAATACATAATGTCAGGTGCCCCAAGAGTGGTCCTTCGAGACATCACTTAATATACATATATAGTTAGAGTCGACCTCAAGATGGGGTAGAAGTACGCTGACAGGTTCTTACTCATAAGCAATGCCAAGTTGAAGTTGTTGACATTTTAAAATACCACAATTTTGTCTCCGCTGACCGCGATATATTCAAGTGTGGGGACAAAAATTGTAAAACATGCCCTAGAAAAACAGACAACTCCTTCACAAGTAACTTTACAAAACGTATTTTTACCACCACCTATCTTGTTGGTCGTCCATTGTTATTTACTCGATTGAGTGTTCACTTTGTGGGTTGATATACGTTAGTGAAATCAAGGGACATTTGCGGAGTAGGATGTCAGTGTATCGGTTTCAAATCAATCATAGCGCTAATTGGCTACTTTATAAACATTTTAACTTTAGTGCATAAACCAACTAACAATCCGAAATCTGACTACTGGATGCCAGTTGGTTAATATACACCGGTTGTTTGATCAAACAACAAGAATACAACAAAACAGGTATTCATGAAATATCTTTCGACGGTCTTTTGTCATTTGTCAACAAACAGTTCATCATATTCGTACGAAGTTGTACTTTCTTCCTTTAAGGACATTGCATGACTTATACGCATCATCAATGTTCTTATATTTCACCGACACCGGTTCAGCAGAATATCGCCTACAAAGTTTATTATGGACATCTCGTCAAATATACATTTGAAGGCCGTCAAATCTGGCATACCTGTTAGCAGTGAAAATCGTTCCTTACTTAAAATGAAATTGCAAATAAAGGGATCGATGCTCTGCGTTTAAGCAACATTCCAAATAACAGTTTTGTGAAGGATCAAATCCCTCCTTATTTCAAATACCAGGAGTCGCTTTGTATTTCCTACATACATGTACATGTTCACAATCCATCGCGTCCAAAATATTTAATTATAAACAAATTTTGAATGTTAAACGTCTACAAATTCAATAGCATCATTTAAGAACAGATAAATTTGCAACATGGACCAGACATACACGTCTCGGGTACTAAACCTTCATCAGTGATCCTCAATCTTAACAATGTATCATGACCAAAGAGTGTGAAGGTAATGTCCATGAATGTATCGAAAGACGTAGCAGGTTGGGTGGGATGTGATGCTACATGACAAATATGGATAATGACCATATCCCTGTCCACAGCACAAAATCGATAATTTCGAAATCAGAAACCGAAGGCATACAAAATCAGGATAAAACAGGAACCAAAGCAAACAAACAACAACCTCCACCTAATGAAAAGAAGCGAACTCCCGATATGGGAGTGAGACATGACCCATGTTTTAGGAATATCAAAAACAAATTGATAACAGAAATTTCGACTGCGTTGAAGAAACGATCAACCGAAGTTGATCGAACCTGGGTACATGTGCCCTAGGGTACTCCTGGTCCTCCAGCAGTGACCCTCACCAAGTGGTACAAATGTTAAACATCTTCAAATTCAATAGCACATTTTGGTATCAGTGGAAAGGTCTTGTCACAAGGAATACAATTGTGAAATATAAAAGCCATATCAGCTACCATTCAAAATTTATGGCCACTGTTTAAGTTTTTTACCTCGGATAAACAGACGGACAGGCAAAAACAATTATGCCCCGAATCTTTGATTCCGAGGGCATAGAAATAAAGTTTACGTAATTATTCAATAAGTAGCCTACATTGAAGAATTCATGTAGGTAGAAATTCATTGTCGCTTGAAACGTAAAGATTTTGCCAAGAAGGCGGGCATTTTACCTCATTTGCCATGTATACTCCATTCATAGGAATTGGACTTATAGAAGCAGGGTTAATGACATTAAAGTTGAAAAAATCGTAAGGAGTTGTCTGTTCGACTAGTAATTACTATAATTTTAATTATCCTACCACTATATTTTTTATTGCAGGAATTAAGCTGCGATATTGAAATTAATGATGACCAAGGGAATCCAATGCCTGCAATAATAGTTTTTGGACTGTCCTTAGAATACATGAAGCGGCGTGCGTTAAAGAAAATAGAGGAGTCCGACCCAATTATAATGGAAGAAAACGTATTTTTTGTTATTACGGTACCAGCCATTTGGAGTGATGGTTGTCGTCAGTTTATGATAAAAGCTATTGGTGTTGTAAGTACTTTTACAAATAATCTATTGTCATTTATATTATAGGTCTCTCGACTCAATTTTCAAGTCCAAGAACAATTTTTGACACTGCTTCGTGATTTTCGAATAAGTATCTGGAAATATGAATATTGATATCATTGACCGAATACCTTTTCAAAGTATAGGAATACAAATGGGTGATTTCCGTAGCGAATGATTTTCATTTGTCAGAGATAATATGCATCTTTCATAAATTACTGGAATTGTAATATACTAAAGACAGATTCATCATAACAAGTAGTGCATTTTAAAAACAATCAATAACATTAACGAAAAAATCACTGCGAACGTTATGTAATCAATCGAATAATGTGCCATTCTTTCATTCAAATTACATTTCTAAGTCCCTAGATACATGTACATTCACTGTTGCGAGTACTGCATTCAAGGTAAAATAAAGGAGGGGATCTCCAACAACACCAGGTTGCAGCACCCCCTGCAAAACCCCAAAAATACTCAATGCAAATACACTGAGCAGACACGCACAGAGAGAGACACAAAAGGGACGGACTAGGAACATCTACGCACAACACAAAAACATCAAACACAAAGGACCACACATAAAACAACAAGACCAATGGCAACCAGTGCCGACTTTGGACGGCCAACCGCATCGCAAGTAGCAGACGTTGTGGTTATCCGGATTACGTGCACACACCCCTCCCACTTTTCCGATTACCCAGAGGTCTCGAAGAACGCACAATTGTAAGTTTATCCATCCTTTTGAATATTTATAGAAATTTGGCTGAAAAGATTAAACAAGAGTCCCCCCCCGGGGGGGGGGGGGGGGAGGCACAACGCTCACCTGATACATATGCACACTCTTAAAGATACCGTGTCCCTGAAAATAATTTTTTATTGAAAACGTAAAATTTATTCCAAAGGGTTTAGATAGAGAAAAAAAGAAGCCATAACAAAAATTTTATTTGAAAATATGCTGTAACGATCCTATTATTGTCGATTTTTGTGTCGCCTGCGAAGCATAGCGACACTTAGGGATCACTTTGTCCGTTGTCCGTCTGTCCGTCCGTCTGTCCGTCCGTCCGTCAGTCCGTCTGTCTGTCTGTCACACTTTGGGTGTCACAGCCCATAACTTTTGAATGGTTAGTGATAGGGCTTTGATATTTCACATGTGTATTCCTTGTGACAAGACCTTTCTACACATACCAAAATTTTTGACCTAGTGACCTTGACCTACATATTTGACCTACTTTTCGAAAAAATTAAGAATGCTTATATCTTTTGATTGGTAAGGGATAGGGCTTTGATATTTCACACATGTATTCCTTGTGACAAGACCTTTGTACACATACCATAATTTTTGACTTTGTGACCTTGACCTACATATTTGACCTACTTTTCAAAAAAGTTAAAATTTGCATTATCTTTTGAATGGTTAGTGATAGGACTTTGAAATTTCACTTGTGTATTGGTTGTAACAAGACCTTTCTACACATACCATAATTTTTGACCTACTGACCTTGACCTACATATTTGACCTACTTTAGAAAAAAATTAATATTGTATATATCTTTTCATTGGTAAGTGATAGGGCTTTGAAATTTCACTTGTGTATTCCTTGTAACAAGACCTTTCTGCACATACAATAATTTTTGACCTTGTGACCTTGACATAGATATTTGACCTACTTTTCAAAAAAGTTGGGATTCGCTATATCTTTTGATAGGTTAGTGATGGGGCTTTGATATTTATCATGTGTATTCTTTATGACAAGACCTTTCTAAACATACCATAAATTTTGATCTAGTGACCTTGACCTAGATATTTAACCTTTTTTCTTAGAATTGCGTATATGTTTTGATTGCTAAGTGATAGGGCTTTAATATTTCACGCATACATTTCATATGATGTGACCTTTGTTTTGTTACCAAAATATTTACGCAGTGACCTTGACCTAGTTGATTGACAATATTTTCTGAAAATTTGAGATTGACCATATCTTTCAGTTGGTAAGTAAGAGGTCTGATATTTCACATATGAATTTCATTAGACTTTTATAGTGATATCAGTAATTTTGAACCATGTGATCCACCTCCTAGAATAAGCCGCTTCGCAGGCGACACAAGCATTGAATTTCCTTGGATTGCTATTTTTTAATAATTAAATCTCCATATACCTGTATTGTAAAAACTCAATACATTGTAGGTGGCGCTAGTGAAATGAATTAGAACTGCGCACCCCAAATTCAAAATGACATTTTTAAAGATCTATAACTGCGAATGTATGCGTTAGATTCGCCTGAAAATTTGAATTTATACAAACAAAAGTGTATACTTTCATATGAAAATAAAGATTTTGCATTCCAAAATTTTGTAAAATAAATTAAGTTTCAGGGACAATGTCCCTTTAATATATTTACATTTGTTCTTTACATGGGCGTTGCCGGAATTTGAACAATCATATCCTTGGTTTATGTACACAATAAACATAACTATTCATAAATCTCAAAAAGATTCATACACATTACCCAAAAAAAGAGAGAAAAGTTAAGCATTATGTATTTATTAAACCATTAAGAAATTTAAATGACAAATTGCGATTAATTAGTGCATAGAAAATGAAATACAGTAAACTTCATCTATAACGAACAGGTTTAAAGCGAAATTCTGCTTTTAACGAAGTAAACAGAAAGTCCCTGCAGAAGTCCTGTTGTCTGTCTGTTGTCCCCATGCTAATAACCTATTAGGAGACGTGTGTTGTATACACATGAGGACATGCTTGCCAATTATTTAATACTTTGTCGGCATTTTAATTGTAAAGAATGATTACTTAATAAATCACAACATAGCTTTAGAATACTGGTCTTAACTTTTCATACATTCAGAACGGCCACATCAAGAAAAAATATTTAGCATCAAAATGCATGTAACGAAATATAGCTATAACGAATAAGGACCAATGGTCCCCTGGGCTTCGTTATATACGAACATAATATTGAGATGATTTCAAAAATGAAAAAGGAAGAAAAGATTTTTTTTTTTTCGGAGGGGGGGGGGGGGGGTTTACGATGCCAGGATTTGAACCCAAAATCCTTTGATTTATATGCACAGAAAACATATATATTTTTTATTAGCTCACCTGAGCCAAAGGCTCAAAGTGAGCTATTGTCATACCGGATTGTCCGGCGTCCGTCCGTCCGTCCGTTAACTTTTCACATTTTCATCTTCTCCTCTGAAACCGCTTGGAGGATTTTGATGAAACTTGGTATGCATGAAGTGCTAAAGGTCCTCTACCAAGTTTGTTCATTTCGGCTTGATCCCTTCAGGGGTGGATCCAGGGCGGGGTAAAATAAGCCCCGGAGGGTACCCCTCTTCAAAAATCTTCTTCTCCAGTTCCACTGAATGGATTGAAAAACTAATTGTATCTATGTGATCTAGAAGGATGTATGATTCAAGTTTGTTCATTTCGTTAAAATCCGATAACTAATTTTTGACGCGTTTTTGACGTCTTTTTCGACATTGTATTTTTAATGCAAAAATTGATATTTCTCTTAATATTTTCTTTCTTACTGAAAAATTCTGCTCCAGTTTAGTTTAATTTAGCCATTTTTTAGCAGAGGAATGCTTTAGTGAAAGAATTTTGCTGAAAAGTTTATATTTGAATTTTCAATGATTTTTTTAATACTGTAAAAAAGGAAGGGGGGATGGTCATTTTCATCATTTTTGGCATTTTATGGTTCTTCCCATGAATGATTGTTCTAACATTTATCAGAATTATTATAAGGAATGTAACAGTGATGAATTTTTTTCAATATCTTGACTTTTAGATTTTAATGATGTTTTATTACTTTATATAGGTATGTTTTCAGTGTGTCAATGAGTCCCAAGGTAGCGAGTTCAAATCCCAACTGGGTCATAAATGTTTTTTTCTTTATTTTTCATTTTTCCTCCACTTTTTAAGCTTTGAATGCAATTTTTAACTTTTCTGAATAATTTTAATGCCAATTTGGCCATTTTTTTTACTTCGGCATTTTTATGAAGTTTGGCATTATCTCCATATTAATTCCCCTTGGGTTCATATTGATATATTAAAAGCTATATTCTAGGTAAAATTAAATTAATAAATGTTTGTGTGATAGCATTTTTGATTTACAACATGTACAATTTGAATTTATAATAATTCTTTTATTGCAAAGATTAAAAAAGAGGGGGGGGGGGGGTTTCAAAATTTCTATAACAACATCGGTTGTCAATTTTTTTTCAATTAGAAGATAGGAACCGGACAAAATATTGTCTTTTTAGCTTGAGCCAAAGGCTCAAAGGGAGCTATTGTCATACCGGATTGTCCGTCGTCCGTCCGTCCGTCCGTCCGTTAACTTTTCACATTTTCATCTTCTCCTCTGAAACCGCTCGGAGAATTTTTATTAAACTTGGTATGCATGAAGTACTAAAGGTCCCCTACCAAGATTGTTCATTTCAATTGGATCCCTACCGGGGTGGATCCAGGGCGAGGTCAAATTGGTCCCAGAGGGTACCCCTCTTTAAAAATCTTCTTCTCCAAAACCGCTGCATGTATTGAAAAACTAATGGTATCTGAGTGATCTAGAAGGATGTATGATTCAAGTTTGTTCATTTTGTTTAAATCCAATCACTAATTTTGACGTCTTTATGGCCTTAATTACTTTTATGCAAAAACTGATATTTTTCTCATTCTCTTCTCTCATGCTGCCTTAATTTATGTGCATGCATTTTTTATGTCATATTACTAACTGTTGTTTTGTTCAGTCTTGTGTGCTTTGTTTAATTATATGTTATTTTATGTCTTGTGTTAACCTGTTTTCATAAATGACAACTTTTAATACATATTGTCTTCTCTCAACATACCCATTACCCAGTGTTCTCAGGTGAGCGATGTGGCCCCTGGGCCTCTTGTTTTAAAAAAGGTTATGAATATTTCCCAAAACAGATAGAGGAATTCAGTGGAAAATCATCAAAGAAGTACCTATCATTTATTCAGTCTCAAAGCCTAGAAGGAAAGGCAAAATCATAAGAATTTCCATCGGAACGGTTGTGAACCTCGTTATGAATAACACTCCGAAGTGAGACCAGGTGTCCAACAAAAGCCAAGGAAATTTAAACAAATATCTTTGCATCTTTTTAATTTGAAAGCTTACTAGATTGAAATGGTTTTGCGAATTCATGCGCTGCGAATTTGTCTCATTGTGTCGTTTCTGCGTACATACGAAGGTGCGAATAGAATACGCTTTGTAGTGTATTTTCCAATATTTAACAATGCACGTCTTATATGGTCGTTTCCATCCATTTTCTTCATTTACCTTTAAAGGCGGGGATGGATATGGATCAGGCAATTCTTGCGAAAGAACCTGAAGCAGCTGCCATATACTGCAAGGAAAAACAACTTGAAGTCCAACAAGCTAATAAAGTGTTCCAGGGGACGGTGAAACGATTTAAGTTCGAAAAAGGTTCAAAGTTTATTGTTCTAGACTTAGGAGGTAAGATATTTTGCTAAATATAGATATGTTTATACATATTTCTTGTTAGATTTTCTTCTGGTGTATGTATTTTATATACATGTATAGCTTTATTCTCGGTTGATCGTTTTTTTTTTCAACCCATTCGAAAATTTCTGTTATAAAAATTTCTTGAAATTTGAAAAACGAAGATCCTGTAGCATCATATCCCACCCATCCTGCTACTTCTTCGGTACATTTTTGAATAATAATAAGTTTCACACTCTTTGGCCATATTACATTGTTTAGATTGAGGATCACTGACGAGGGTTAAGTATCCGAAATGTGCATGTCTGGTCCATGCTGCGAATATATTCTAATTTGTATAAATTCAAATTTTCAGGCGAATCTAACGCATATATTAGCAGTTATAGCCGTTTGAAAACGTCATTTTTAATTTTGGATGCGCAGCTCTAATTCTTTTCACTAGCGTCACCTACATTGTATTGCGTTTTTACAATTGAGGTATATGGAGACTTAATTTTACAAATACGACAATATTATGGTCGTTTCTGTATATTTTCAACTAAAACTTTTTACGGCTCATTTTTTCCCTTAATCTAGACCTTTCGAAATAAATTTTACGATTTCAATGAAAAAAAATTCAGGGATACTATATCTTTAAATGATGCTAATGAATTTGAAGACGTTTAACACTCAAATAATCATCATACATTTTTTTCATCCAGGTGGAACTACTGACGTTGCATTTCATGAAGTTATCGACAATGGGAGGATGAAATTGCTGCACAGTGCCAGCGGTGGCCCATGGGGAGGGACCAATCCAAATGCAGAATTTATTTCTCTTATCATTGAGATAATGGGAAAAGATAATTTTGACGAAATCGTTCAACACGATAGATCAGGATACTACTCCTTATCGCAGAATTGGGAGGTCAATAAACGGAGGGATGTTTTGGAAGGAGAAAATTCCTCAAATATTAAAATAATTTTGCCTCATGATTTCAAAGCAGCGAAGGGAAATGGAGAGTACAAAACCTCGAAGGGTAATGTAATCGTTCATAAGGGAAATCTCTCAATTCCCTATAAAACATTCAAATCTCTGTTTGATACGACAGTGTTCCAAATTGTAAATCATCTTAAAGAAATGTCTAAACACGGGGCGTTTGACAATATAACTATGATGTTTATGGTTGGGGGATTCTCTGATAATCGATTCGTGCAAGAAGCGGTTAAGGAAGCATTTTCGGACATGAAAATCATAGTACCAAAGGAACCAGATTTGGCTGTGCTTCATGGAGCAGTTGCTTATGGCTTTCAACCCGACTCAATAGATGCCCGTGTTAGTCCCTGTTATTATGGTATCGAAGAAAACGGAATTTTCATAACACTTATTAACAAAGGACAGGAAATTCCTATTGGGGCGATAGTTTCGTCATACAGAACCAAACTCGTTTACAAAGATAATGGATTCCACGTAAAGATATACGCCTCTGACGAAAGATTTCCGCCGAAAGAAATACAAAAATGCAAGAAGCTTGGTAATATCACCATCAGAATGGCAAGGGTAACTGTCAAATTAGAGAGGGAGATTAAAATATCTATTTATTTCGATCATACCGAGATGAAGTTGAAGGCGACGGATGTGGCTACCGGAAGAGAATTTCATACAACGTGTGACTTTTTGGAAGATGCCTATACCCAGCTCTGAATGCTAGTCAAACTCCAACTTTAACTCATACTTGCACAGCAATTGGACTCTGGGGATTGTTCATTAGATAAAGTTTTCCTACGTGTTTCTTTGTCGTCGTCTGTTTGTACCATTTTTTTTTCTCGTCAGATTTCAAACTTTTGTTGGCCTTTTGATTGTAAATTTCGGAATAGGATTTCGGTTTAAGTGTTTTGCTTTCATTCACTAATCTAAGTACACAATACTTCAATTAAAAGATACTTTTATAATGAAATCTTGTGTTTTTCAACCATGTACTTCTGCTCGCATGTTTGAAGCGAATTGCGTTAAAACAGAGATGGCTTACTGGTTACTTTTTAGTAGGTTAGGACGCAACACATTGCTTTAGCACTCTTTATGAGTAATATTTGTGCCCTGAATAGTTATTCCATCTTTTTTTCAAATGTGACATGTTCTTTTGTTTGATATTGTGCTTATTTGTTCGGGTTTGTTTTGTATAGAAGTACCCGCAGCTGAATAAGTTCCATTTATCATTTTGTGATAATTGTTTTTCATTCATTGTTATATTGTGAATTAATCCTTCTTTCATTTTGCTAGATGCAGAGGCAATACAACAAAATAGAACGTTCTTGACTTAAAGCAGTGTCTTATCAAAATATAAACTTGCTATTGTAGAGAAAATAAATTTTTTCAAAGGAAAAATCTATCGCTGACTTGAACAAGAATTTTCATGCTTACATTGGATAAATCTTTTTATGACATACAATCGATATGTATGAGACGACACTGTAGAGTTGAAAGACCGTAAGTGCAATTTGCAAATTTTTCACGAGAACGATAAAACTGTTTTACATTGCTATCTTGCAATCCAAGAGAAAAAAGAAACCATAAAAACTTTACATTTGGGTATATAAACAACAGGCAACATTTTTCCCCACATAACTTTCAATATGAATACAAAAACTTACTAAATATATCACATACGACCTTTCATACTCATGAAGCTGGTTTTTTGTTGATTATTTAGTTAAAATTTAGGCAAATTATAGGTCGTATCTGACAAATACGACCTTTCATAAGGAAGTTTTTTAATCCGTTACCATGGTTACAGACGGGATATCATTATGAAACTTCACAGGAAGATGGGAAATTGCACGACATACCTGTTCTTAGCAAAAGTAAAAAAGTTCGTATGTGTTACTTGCGACCTTTCAATTCTACAGTGTCGAAGAATAGTATTTTTGGACATACATGTAATAACTTTAACACTTTTTGATCATATTACATTGTTAGATTGACAATCACTGACGAGGGTTAAGTACCCGAAACGTGCATGTTTGTTCCAGGCTGCAGTTTCGTCTGTTCTTAAAAGATTTTGCTATGTCTTTCGGTATATTTAGGAAATAATTTTCACAGATTTTGGTCATATTACATTGTTTAGATTGTGGATCACTGACGAGGGTTTATTAGATATTTTTCACCGAGTCTAGACTGACACTTGACGAAACACAGAGGACGATTTTTTAAAAGGGGTGAACTCAAAATAAGCTTTTGTCATCTTTTAAAATCTCGGGCAATGTATATGATTGTGTGTATGGTATTGAAACTACATGTATCGTGCACTGAATGATGTTGAATTTACTCAACATGTACTTAATATGTTGCAAAACTGCCCGATAACATGTTCGACTTTTGCTCAGAAATGTAATGCATATTCGACAGTAAAGTATGATGTAATAAGTAAATAAGTGAAAATACTCGTGAAACTAAAGCAAATAAAAAATACTTTCTTCAAAAAATCAAAACAAAACAAGCTATGCAAACAAAAAATATGCTTTTTATATTATTCATCTCCCCTTTTTATGGGGTTTATTTTTATTCATTAATTTTATTTCGGTTTTTTTTTTTTAAATTATATCTTAATAAGATTCCTATATAAGTTCGATACATTATGCATGTGCAATAGATAAAACATTTTGTGTTTAATTTCTCGCGATTGCGGTGCAATTTCAGTTGATAATGAACATTATGTAGAGTAATTTTCAAAGGGGGGGGGGGGGGTTCCAGGCTGGCTATAAAGAGAAAAAATACACGTATATGTAAAAATATCAAATTTAAGTATTTTTTGTAAATGAGGTTCTGATCTTCCGAAAGGCCTAACCCCTCTTTTATATCCGCCATTATAAGTTTTAGTGTTTTTTTTAGTGTTTTCAATTCTTTTTAACGATGAGGTCATACCTGTTCCTTTTTTTTCCTTTGTTAAGCATCGAGGCAAGCAAACTATCCGCAAAAAAAGAAAGATGTGGACTTCTAACGAAAACGTAAGAAATATCCAAGAGAGGATGCAAAGGAAACTGCGCAAATGATCTTTTTGTGTCATTTTTGGTTAATTGTCAGATTACCAAACATTTTGTATGACTAAATATCCACAATAACTTGATAGGACTAAGCAACTGTCTTGAAAAAATATAGTTAGAGTAAAATATTGAAACTGACTGTTTATTAATTTATTTTATATGCAAACAATGCACCAATAATCTTACCGCCCTCTGACGCTTAAAAAACTTAGATGTTGTGGTCTAACAAGCGGAATCAATAGAATAGTATCTTTGGGATAAGGAGTTTCGAAAACTCTTTGTATGTAGATAAATTAAAAAATGACCTTCCTAGATATTTAAAGGTTGGTAAGTACAATGGGTAACTATGGTATTTTGGGCAGCCTAAAGATTTAGCGAACACCACTGAAAATAACAGGTTCTGTGTAAAATGCAAATCAATAGAATAGTATCTTTGGGATAAGGAGTTTCGAAAACTCACTCCCCTGTCTAGAGCAGTTTTAGAGAGTTGTTTTCTTATCTAATTTACGATTATCTTATGTACTAACATTAGTAAAGAGATATTACAAGCTCCCTCCCCCTCCCACCCACTTAACCCCCCCCTCTCTCCCCATCTTTATCATCCTTCCCTTACATCCCTCCTCCAACCCCTTCCTCCCGTCCCCTTTCCTCCCTCCTTCCACTCCCTTTCTCCTTCCATTTTCCTGTCCTCTCTTTCTCCCTCCCTCCCTCCTCTGTCCCTCCTCCCGCTCCCTTCCTCCCCTTCCTTTCACCCTGTCCACCCCCTCATATAGTCATGGGGATGTTATGTTAGCATTTTATTTGTCACAATTTGCGTATTATTTTCTCATAATCGTTCCGAGCATTGAGAGAAATACATCTCAGTAATTAGTTTTCACTAATTTTAAAATAAGCGAGGGAATGCGGATAGTATTAAGTAGTATCTATACAGCTACATGATTAAAAAAAGAATTCATTGTAGATTGCGCTAATGAATTTTTTTGCTGCGCCACATATCTATTATCATTGATTGCTTCTATTCAATCGATCAGATTCGTCTGAAATTTTGAATTCAAACTTGTAAATACATATGTTTTATGACATTAGAATGTGAAATGGGCATCGAAAGTCTTAACCATCATAAATTTGTAAAAACGAGTTAAGAAGTCCCTCCTGAAATGAAATTAAATTAATCGTCCCTACCTTTGAACTTAGCAGGAAAAATACTCCAGAATCAAAGACTTTATTTGACTACATATGTGGTAGAAGATTTCTACTGAACAATTAATGTTTTCAAAAGATTGAACGAATACATTTTTATCATGTTTTCTTCTATTTTCTAAAAAATGAAAGCTTTTTTTGTGGTTTAGTTTTACAAACAGTTATAATATTGCATTTTGAGATGTTCCCCTCAGGTATAAACATAGTCTCCGTCGTCGATTGTCAGTCTAGATGCAGTGAAAAATGTCTAATACTCGAAACGTGCATGTCTGGTCTATGCTGTATCTGCTCTAAAATGATGCTAATGAATTTGAAGACATTAAACAATTGTAGCACTTGGTGAGTGTCACTCACGTGTAGCAAAGTTCGATCAATTTCGGTTGGTCGTTTCTTCAAACGCATTTGAAAGTTTCTGTTCACAAAAGTTTCTCAAACTGGGTCCTGTAGCAGCATATCCCAGCCATTTTGCTATGTCTTTTGGTATATTTAGGACATAATTTTCACAGATTTTGGTCATATTACATTGTTTAGATTGAGGATCACTGACGAGGGTTTATTACTCGAAACGTGCATGTCTGGTCCATGCTGTAAATTTATCTGCTCTAAAATGATGCTAATGAATTTGAAGACTTTAAACATGATATTGAATTTGAAGATGTTATATTTGTGCCATTTGGTAAGTGTCACTGCTGGTGGACCAGGAGTGCCCTAGGGCATATGTAACTTATTAAAAAAAACTGTTGTTGATCGTTTCTTCAACGCATTCGAAAATAGCTATAACCAAAATTTCTTGAAATTTCTAAAACGTGGGCCATGTAGCATCGTATCCCACCCATTCTGCAAACGTCTTTCTGTACATTTTTGGACATAAATTTATCTGTTCATAAAAGAAGCTGTTGAATTTGAATATGTTTTACAAAGTTAACTTAGTTAAGTTGATAACAAGTATTGATAGCTTTTTAAATGTATGGCCGTGGAATAAATAGAATATAATTAAAGTCATTCAAGGTTGTTCCGTCCATAACGAATTATATTTAAAATGAGTATGATATAATAGATATCAGGGTTCTGTGTGTCTTTAAATAGAGATTTAAAGTTTTCCCGTATGCAGACGCTCGACAGTCTACACCTACAGAATATGGGGGCGGTATACGAATACAAAAATTTGTCATAATTATTAGCTTTACGAAGAATATGGGCACGGGCATTAATTTCGCCTCCCGATCAGGTTTCGCGCTTTCGATCGCCTTTTTGCGAAAGAAAATTGAAAGCGGAAAAAATTGATTTCAATATGTGGAAATTGTATACAATTGCTTTTAAAATCGTCATTGCAACTGCCAGATGCTCTCGCGACTATTACGAAGGGAAACATACCGGTAGTCTACCGGAAAATAACGAATGTGTACGGACTTCACCGTAAGAGCGATAGAATTAATGAAAATACAACAACATATGAGAACCGGACAAAACGGAAAATTAACGAAAATATTTTTTATCCGTTACATGTATTTGACCGTTCGTCATATCCGACTAAGTGTGAAAATATCATTGCCTGACCTCGTGAGGTCAGGCACACCTAGATTTGAAATGCATGAAACAAAACAAGAAGAAAATGCGGCTTTTGCATGTAATAATGACGAAAGCGCCGTTTACAAACATTTCGGTTGATCGTTCCTTCAACGCAATCTAAATTTCTGTTATCAAAATTTCTTGAAATTTCTAAAAAGTGGGTCATGTAGCATCATATCCCACCCATCCTGCTACGTCTTTCGGTACCCTTTTTCGACATGGTGACTTTCATACTTTTTGGCATATTACATTGTTTAGATTTAGGATTAAGGATCACTGATGAGGGTTAAGTACCCGAAACGTGCATGTCTGGTCCACGTTGCCAATTTATTTGTTCTTAAATGATGCTATTCAATTTGAAGACGTTTACATTCACAAGATCAGACAAAAACAGCATAATCTTTGAAAGAGTTATCGCTCCTTTAACACGTACGCTTATAAAAATACGCGAAGATTTTTTTGTGAGGTAAATATATTTAGGTTTCTGAATGGTCAAGGAGTTAATCTCTAACGCAGACGACCTGGGTTCGAGTCCCGGTGCGGTCGTATGAGGAACGAATCCAGTAAAACTGTATTTCGTTAATGTGACACGCGGTCACTTGTTCATTTTAATTTTCAGCTCAAAAACGTGAGAGTATACATGTACAAAATCGTGGCAAACATGAGAAAGTATTGTGTCTGATGGTAGATGTAGTACATATTTATTGCACGCGATAGCGGACCACTTGAAAAATCAGAAGCCCTCATTTTGTTTACATCAGATACACGTGTTTTTGTTTTTTATTGGTGGGGGGGGGACTTCTGTACATTACTAAGAAGTTATCAGACATATTTACTATACTGTGTTATAGTTCATTTCAACGTGTTTGTTTTATTTTCCCAAGGGTCCATCACGTCAAGACTACGGGGTGAGGAGGGTCGCTGTTATTTTGTTAAGGTCAGGCAAGCTTTTTTTGAAAAGCTAATACTTGTAGCAATGTAGAATTCACATTAAAGATTCTCATTATACCTTCCCCGCAGAGTACAAATGGTTGTATACGGAGGGCATGAGTTAAAATGAACATGTTTTATACAGTGTACGGATCATATACAAATATATATACATTTGAAAGAATTTATCACAATTTGGAAATAAGGGATAGATATCGTTTTGTACGTTGACGAAGATTCTACATTCATAAATAATTGTTCAATATGTGACAACACAAATGGAAGAGGGGGTTAAATCATATATATTATAAAGCATTTTCTTACCTAAGAAATAAGCTTTATTTGCAAAATAACTATTTAAAAAAAATTTGAAGTATATAGAGTAGTACGTTTCGACATTAAAATCAAACTGAAAATTTTTGTAAAATATCTTTAATACAGTGCATTTTTTTCGGCACGCCCTGAACATAATTTCAGACTATTTATCAATACATATTTGTCAATTTTCAGGTTGTCCCTGACTACGGTAACCCCATCTCACCCCTAGATCTGCGCTTGAAAGGGATAGTTCGCCGTTGAAATACTGAAAATTTGAATTTGTCACTATACACCGCAACAATAAATTCCAGTTGCGCCATCTACAGTAAGATTCGTTTTCAAAATTTAGAATTCTTTTACAGTGGGGGTTTTGGATTTTTCCCTGAAATTTGATCTATACTATTGTATAAAACAAATGAAAAGTGTATTATTATTTACTTATTCCACTGAAGCTTTGCAGAGCTTGCTGCTTTTAAGGAGGTATTGAACACTTTGACGCCAAATTCAATTTTTCTCAAAATTTCTGAAATTTTTCATTTCTTGTCTGTCCTTCATCATACAAACTTACATTTGATTCTATCCACAGGAAAATTTTCTATAAGACTTTGAAATATGCATTTATTAACGTATCAGTGAATTTCTTGATGACGTCATGATATTAAAAGTGTAATTCCGGTTCTCTTAAAGCTATTGGAAATTAAATTTGATTTAACTTCCAAAATAGTCATAAATGTATTGCTCTTACATGTGGAGAAGATGGACTGAATTGTGTTATGAACAAAGGCAGGAATCTGGAATAAAAGATGGCACAGTCGCTCAAAAAATTGCAATTTCGACCCAATTGACTTTAGTTGATAGTTAATTTTTAGGAATCCTGTGGATCAATCCTTGTCAAAAACTAACAGAATGATCAACAATGTCCAGAGATAATTTCATGATTAAATGAGAAAAATTAAATTTGGGAATAAAATTTTACAAAGCTTTGTATTTTCCAATTTTTTCTTCCAAATTCTTCCATTTTCAATGAAGTGACATCCGCTTCCTTGTTATGTAAATTTGTCAATAAATACACAAAGATAAAAGTTGAATTTTCTATTTTATACATGTAAAGTTTCAATGCGATACGTTTTGTATTAATGTTTTATTTGCATTTTGAATGCGATCGTTTTTGACGCCATTTTCCCCCGATAACGTCGAAATGACGTCGTGGTTGGCTCATGGATAAAACTCCCAAAATCCACAAATTTGAAAATCGCTATAATTTCTTCAAATTACGTCGGAAATTATTCAAACTTCATCAGGATACTCAAATGTATACATTGTATATCAATTAGGGTATCAAATGTTTTAAGAAAGTAAGGACTGTACTTTTTCTAGGAAGCGAGAAAACAAATAATGCTGCCGCCATCTTGGTGTTGAATCCCTCCTTAAGTAGAAATAGTTAAGATGAATCACGGTTCCGCAGTTATACCTAAAATACTATTGTCTGTACCATATCTACATACCTGTAGTGTTAACCAAAACGTGAAAAAATATGAAAGTCACATCTCTATGCCAATGAAATTATTTCTAAAGTAACGCAGACTCCAAAATCAGGGTAAAAAAATGTTGGCACCGATAGAAATATCTTGCAACAAAAAAGCATAATTTGAAGACCTATGATGATTATATCTATCTGGTTACTTTTGTTTTGTTATTTATTTATTAATTAATTAATTTTTTTTTGATTGAACGAATATCGGAGAGATATTTTAATGGCGCTCCTTTTGGCGGAGTGGGGTACAATTTCAGTTTTCTCGAGCATGCGACGGAAAGGTCCGAAAATGTCCGATGTACAACACTGCGGTAAAACCAGGGTATACTGCACCTTTTGTAAATTCATATACCTATATGATTTGATACGACCCCTCAATCTGTACAGTGTAGACAGTCAGCGCTCTGCATACTGAACATCTTTAAATGTCTAATACATTGCACTATAAGATCAGTAAAACTTGATCCAAATTAAAAGAATGCATTTGTGATAAGACATCCCACAGCACTAACAAAACCGCTCAGTACAGTCTATGCAACTACCGGAAGTACAGATTTCTATCCTACGCGCATGCCCCATATGACGTTTTTTGTTTACAAACACAATATTTTTCTAATATTCAGAACAGTCACGTTGCGTTTAACAGCTGATTGCGATTGAGCAGTTTAGTTTTTGATCGATTGATTTGTCACTCTAAAAACTAAAGTAAGACAAATTTATCTGATTTTAATTTATTTAGCAGCATGTTAAATGATAAAATAAGTTGACTCGGCAGCATAATTCGGGAAGGAGGGGAGGGGTTCAATGATTCCATGAAATGTGTACATCATAATATATGTTTTTGGTGAAAATAAAAATAATAATAGCGCGAGTTTTATAGGACCCAATCAAAGTTACTGACAGATCGACGGCAGACGCGGATCCAGGATTCTTTGAAAAGAACCGAACGGGGGGGGGGGGGGGGTTCCAGATCATATATAATTTGCCGAAAAAAGAAGCAAGATTCAATTTAACTCAATTTTTAAGTTATGCTTTGATATATTAGGTAATCTGTTCTATTAAGGAAGGTTCATGAATCTCAACTACATTCCCGTTCTCTTGTATCCGCGCTTGGCTCGATGGTTGGAATAAAAAAAAACTTTGTTTGGTTTCTAAATTTTGTGCATCTTATTCACAGCTACTGAATTTGGAATGGGAAATTTCAAGATTATACCCTTTAAATCGATTGATGAAAAAAAGGTGAAAGCAACCAGAAAACGATCGGAGATAGACATTATAAATGGAGATTTTTTTCCTCCAGAAGGACACTGCGCTGTATTGATTAAAGAAGAGCAATCAGATGACGATTTATTGAAGTCATATCTATATTTTGGGGGATCCAGGCATACGGAGGAGTCAACATGGTCTCTTGGGTCCTCACCATTCATAATTTCATACATCGTGACTGAAAATGATGTTGAAATCAGTCAAATAAAAAAATGTTACACACTTGGAGCATCATTTCCATCTCTTGCCTCTTCAGCAGTAATTGTTGGATCAAATGATAAAATATATGTATGGGGAGGGATGGATACTTCATCTATGAAAGCGTTGCATGACCTGTATCTTCTTAAATGGAATGATGCAAAGATCCAAGTTCAACTTGTACAAAACAGTAAAGATGATATGTGTGTGACTCAATTCAAACAGACAGGTGATGTCCCACTAGGCAGATTTGGACATTCACTTACAAAATTAAATGATCAGTATGCAATTTTACATGGGGGAATATCATTGCCATTTCGTGAAGCAGAAGGACTTGTATCCCCATTTCAACAAGCTTGCAATGATGGGAAATTCTATTTATTTGATTTGAACACCTTGAGCTGGTCCTTAATCAATGTCCCAGATGTCCATAGCAGGGCATTTCATAGTGCTACTTATGACCATAGGATGAATTGTATATACATAATTGGAGGGGTCACCTACCAGGAATGCACCCCAAGGTCACGCTTGCCAGTTCATGATGTCCTGGTACTAAGAATCCATGAGAAAAGTGACATGACCTTGGACAGGATCATATTTCAATCACCACCAAACATAGAAAACCTTGGGATATCATACCACAGTGTCTGTTTAGATGATAATAACCTGATTATTGTTGGGGGTTTCACACAAATAGGACAGCTTAAAACAGATGAAAAACCTGACCTTAATCCATATGTTTTACTCATGGATTTAACTTTCAAATCCTTACTATATGCTGATATTAGTCCAGAATATCTAACAGCAGGGAATTCATTGCTTTGTTTATCAAGTGACTGCTTCCTCACATGTGGTGGTATAATCAAAAGTTACTTTGTTTATACAACAAAAGCCATGAAACCTAGTCCTTGTGACCTTCAGACAGAATGCCTTATTGATAATTCACCAGAGATATCCCCAATTTCATGGATACAATGTGAAGGGACTTGTAAAAGGTTGCTTCACCAATTTTGCATTGGACTTTTGAACAAAGACTTGCCTAAAGGGAAATATATTTGCCCGACTTGCAAATCAAGTAGAAAAAGAAAATCAAAAAAATAGAGCATGTACATTTTAATATGTTACGACATGTTAAAGTACTGTATTGCGTAGACATTTTGCAGACTCACATAATTCAGTACAAGATTAATTGTTCAATGTGTAGAAGCTTTACGTTGTACGCATGATCTCATGTTATGACCTTCTTGTAAACATATGCTGCACTTCTTCTTGTTACTTGTCTTGTTTGCAAGCCTGAGCAGTTCAGGACTGCTGTAAAGCCAGTGACTCCAAAGCACATCTCGAAGTCCCCCATAAGTGTCTCCTCTCCTGGCCAAATTCTTCCTAAAATGTCTAAATATTTTATTTCCCCCTTCATTACCCTCCCCACTTAACCCTCCCACAGTTCCAGCCCCATTTTCATCTTCAATCAGTTCTTGGACATGCTCAATAACTTTGTGAATATAATGAGGCCATCTAGCATAACTGAAATTTTTCAAGAAGTGCATGTCCAAATGAAACTGCAGTTTGTTTGTAGATTTTTGTTTCTTCAGGATACTGAGTTTTGGGGTCACTGGCTCTATACACCTTTCGCATAAATCGAAATTTTGAGAGTAGATCTGACAAGTACTTTCTTCTGACCTCATTATCAACCAAACATAAAATACTCTGCTCATTGTCTGGGTCAAACAATGACCTTGAGTAATTACCCAGCATCATTAACTGAGGATTTATGCCAATTTCCTTTTTAAGGCAATTATCAAATGTTACTTCAGCATTCTTAATGATTGCTTTAATGTCCTCTGTAGCATCCCATGTATTGACATGTGAAATTTCTCTAATTATGAGTTTTTTGAAAAATGAGCCACAGTTTATATCAGCATGGGTTGCATCTAAGCATTTCTGACTGGCATCTGTTTGGAGAATAGGAACAGTTTTCACTCCTTTAGACAGTTTTTCAAGAGCAGATTTTGATAAATTATCTGGATTTGCTTTGACATAATTTGCTATTTCTGTAGTATCAGCTACAGTTCTTGAAATGCTGAATGAACCCAGCTGAGACTGAGCTGTCTCTCTAGTAGCATAGCACAAGGTACACAAGAAGGATGAACCACTCCCTGCTAGACCCCCACATGACCTGTCTAATTTTTCATCTATCATTGAGTTATAAAAGAATAAATTGTGCCTTCTCCAGCCATTTTGGTTTTGAACTCTCATAATTTTGTCTTTCATAAAAGTCTTTCCTGCTCAATTATTTAAAGACACAACAGACTAGATGCTTTGTTATTTTCATCGCAAATTGCCTCTAATAATGGCCTATTCGTTCTGACCGAATTTGGCTTTTCTTCCAAAAATATCAGTTCAACCCCCTTTTCTAAAACTGCCTCGATTCTGAAAACACAAAATGAAAACCTGAAGGCTTTATCAGGGAGGAACCTATCCCCTGTTTCCTTGTGCACTGCTACATCACCCAATCCATCAGCCCCATCCTTTATATATGTTTTAAGAATAAGTGAAGGGTCAAGAGGGTCAATACCTTTTGCTTCCAAACCTCTGATAATATCAGGTTCTAATTCCTGCAGTGTTTTAGCCACACTATCTGGATAATTCCAGAAGACTCCTTTAACATTGGGGGTTGGTATTTCTGGTACAGATTTGTGAAAATCACTTAAAATATCATATGGTTCAAAAGAAAAATTTACTGTCTGTGACATTATTGAAGCAGTAGGTTTGGCTGGGGTGTGGTAAAAAGTATTGAAATGCTCTTGACCCTCCAATGAATATCTAGTTGATGCTGGCATATACTGACATTCAATAGAATCTAATGTATGGGGAGGCTGAAACGGATTGAAGTGACTCTTTTGTTTTAAAAACTCATACTGAGAGCGATATTGGGTCTTGCTCTGCAGTGTATCAATGCGCAATGCCAAACATTCATGTGCAGTCAATGATGTTGACCTTTCACCTCTCCAAATAGAGTCAATAAGTTTTGACCTCGAATCATTGGTGTCAGATAGATGATCAGATAACATGAAAAAAAGAACATCTCCAATATTTTCATGTTTTTCACTGCAGAATTCACGGACAGACTGTACTACTGGCATTAACCTTTTCTGTCTCAAATATTTCGGTCTACAGTCATAAATAGGAATTTTTGCTAGGCCTTCTCCTCGTGACCGACTAGATTTTGACTGCAGAATTGATTTAGGGTATTTCCCAAACTTGCACGTGTCTTCATGTTTCAGTACCTCATGTACCGACAGCACTTCTGTGCATTCTGTATAAACACACGAAACATGAAGACTCTCATACATTAGAAGTAAATGACCACTTAAACTCGAGATATCATCCATATCTGTGACTGTCCGACACACAGGACAAACACTTCCTATCTGAAGCCATGCGGTAATACAAGCTTTACAATAAATGTGGTTGCAAAGTGTTATTATTGGCTCGGTTGGTAGACCTTTACATATGCTGCATTGCATAATTTCAGCAAGATGATGCTCTACAGCCCTGTCTAAATTAACACTAGTAACTTCCTTATCTGAGAATGAGAGGGGAGTTTCATTAAAATCCAACACACGGGCAACATCAGCAACAGTTTGACTTTTTCTTGGAATTTTAGCAGATGGTTCAAACGAGTCCCGACTAGTGCCAGGGATACTATATTCAGCGATATTGCTACTTGAAATGCCACATTCCATATCCGAAGATGTATCAGTATCACTATCATTCACTTTTGCAAAGGCTACTGTACTTTCAACTTGTTCATTATCTGATGCTGTATCAGTACTATCCTCTGATATTGCAATAGAAAAATCAAAGACAACTGGCATTAATTGTTTATAGGTACGACCTTTTCCTCTATTACAAATGCCACACAGACTAGAACTGTCATGAGGAGCAAAGTCATAAGGCTTTGGGATATTACAAGAAAACTTAAGTTTCTTTTGCTTTGAAGTTCTATATCTTATGCACTGCATTTTACAGGCATTGCACAGTCTGCTTGGATGTACGTCCTTTGAATCACTAGAAATTTCAATCTCAAAAAGTTCCAAAACCTCAGACTTGTATGGGTTCAAAGGAAAAGATTTTTTACACTTCTGTCCACATACCCTGCATAAAAGCATCAAATTTCCCATGTGTACTTCCATTTTTGACATTTACAACATTAAACGACCGTATTAGGCTTGTATTCAATCGATAAAGCAACTCAAGACTGTAGACAAAATGGACGATCAGACCTTGTTCAGCTCAGTGTCGCTTGGTTTAAGTAAACATACCCTAAATTCTATGTAAATACCCCAGCTGCACTAACAAAACCGCTCAGTACAGTCTATACAACTACCGGAAGTACAGATTTCTATCCTACGCGCATGCCCCATATGACGTTTTTTGTTTACAAACACAATATTTTTCTAATATTCAGAACAGTCACGTTGCGTTTAACAGCTGATTGCGATTGAGCAGTTTAGTTTTTGATCGATTGATTTGTCACTCTAAATACTAAAGTAAGACAAATTTATCTGATTTTAATTTATTTAGCAGCATGTTAAATGATAAAATAAGTTGACTCGGCAGCATAATTCGGGAAGGAGGGGGAGGGGTTCAATGATTCCATGAAATGTGTACATCATAATATATGTTTTTGGTGAAAATAAAAGTAATAATAGCGCGAGTTTTATAGGACCCAATCAAAGTTACTGACAGATCGACGGCAGACGCGGATCCAGGATTCTTTGAAAAGAACCGAAAGGGGGGGGGGGGGTTCCAGATCATATATAATTTGCCGAAAAAAGAAGCAAGATTCAATTTAACTCAATTTTTAAGTTATGCTTTGATATATTAGGTAATCTGTTCTATTAAGGAAGGTTCATGAATCTCAACTATATTCCCGTTCTCTTGTATCCGCGCTTGGCTCGATGGTTGGAATAAAAAAAAACTTTGTTTGGTTTCTAAATTTTGTGCATCTTATTCACAGCTACTGAATTTGGAATGGAAAATTTCAAGATTATACCCTTTAAATCGATTGATGAAAAAAAGGTGAAAGCAACCAGAAAACGATCGGAGATAGACATTATAAATGGAGATTTTTTTTCCTCCAGAAGGACACTGCGCTGTATTGATTAAAGAAGAGCAATCAGATGACGATTTATTGAAGTCATATCTATATTTTGGGGGATCCAGGCATACGGAGGAGTCAACATGGTCTCTTGGGTCCTCACCATTCATAATTTCATACATCGTGACTGAAAATGATGTTGAAATCAGTCAAATAAAAAAATGTTACACACTTGGAGCATCATTTCCATCTCTTGCCTCTTCAGCAGTAATTGTTGGATCAAATGATAAAATATATGTATGGGGAGGGATGGATACTTCATCTATGAAAGCGTTGCATGACCTGTATCTTCTTAAATGGAATGATGCAAAGATCCAAGTTCAACTTGTACAAAACAGTAAAGATGATATGTGTGTGACTCAATTCAAACAGACAGGTGATGTCCCACTAGGCAGATTTGGACATTCACTTACAAAATTAAATGATCAGTATGCAATTTTACATGGGGGGATATCATTGCCATTTCGTGAAGCAGAAGGACTTGTATCCCCATTTCAACAAGCTTGCAATGATGGGAAATTCTATTTATTTGATTTGAACACCTTGAGCTGGTCCTTAATCAATGTCCCAGATGTCCATAGCAGGGCATTTCATAGTGCTACTTATGACCATAGGATGAATTGTATATACATAATTGGAGGGGTCACCTACCAGGAATGCACCCCAAGGTCACGCTTGCCAGTTCATGATGTCCTGGTACTAAGAATCCATGAGAAAAGTGACATGACCTTGGACAGGATCATATTTCAATCACCACCAAACATAGAAAACCTTGGGATATCATACCACAGTGTCTGTTTAGATGATAATAACCTGATTATTGTTGGGGGTTTCACACAAATAGGACAGCTTAAAACAGATGAAAAACCTGACCTTAATCCATATGTTTTACTCATGGATTTAACTTTCAAATCCATACTATATGCTGATATTAGTCCAGAATATCTAACAGCAGGGAATTCATTGCTTTGTTTATCAAGTGACTGCTTCCTCTCATGTGGTGGTATAATCAAAAGTTACTTTGTTTATACAACAAAAGCCATGAAACCTAGTCCTTGTGACCTTCAGACAGAATGCCTTATTGATAATTCACCAGAGATATCCCCAATTTCATGGATACAATGTGAAGGGACTTGTAAAAGGTGGCTTCACCAATTTTGCATTGGACTTTTGAACAAAGACTTGCCTAAAGGGAAATATATTTGCCCGACTTGCAAATCAAGTAGAAAAAGAAAATCAAAAAAATAGAGCATGTACATTTTAATATGTTACGACATGTTAAAGTACTGTATTGCATAGACATTTTGCAGACTCACATAATTCAGTACAAGATTAATTGTTCAATGTGTAGAAGCTTTACGTTGTACGCATGATCTCATGTTATGACCTTCTTGTAAACATATGCTGCACTTCTTCTTGTTACTTGTCTTGTTTGCAAGCCTGAGCAGTTCAGGACTGCTGTAAAGCCAGTGACTCCAAAGCACATCTCGAAGTCCCCCATAAGTGTCTCCTCTCCTGGCCAAATTCTTCCTAAAATGTCTAAATATTTTATTTCCCCCTTCATTACCCTCCCCACTTAACCCTCCCACAGTTCCAGCCCCATTTTCATCTTCAATCAGTTCTTGGACATGCTCAATAACTTTGTGAATATAATGAGGCCATCTAGCATAACTGAAATTTTCAAGAAGTGCATGTCCAAATGAAACTGCAGTTTGTTTGTAGATTTTTGTTTCTTCAGGATACTGAGTTTTGGGGTCACTGGCTCTATACACCTTTCGCATAAATCGAAATTTTGAGAGTAGATCTGACAAGTACTTTCTTCTGACCTCATTATCAACCAAACATAAAATACTCTGCTCATTGTCTGGGTCAAACAATGACCTTGAGTAATTACCCAGCATCATTAACTGAGGATTTATGCCAATTTCCTTTTTAAGGCAATTATCAAATGTTACTTCAGCATTCTTAATGATTGCTTTAATGTCCTCTGTAGCATCCCATGTATTGACATGTGAAATTTCTCTAATTATGAGTTTTTTGAAAAATGAGCCACAGTTTATATCAGCATGGGTTGCATCTAAGCATTTCTGACTGGCATCTGTTTGGAGAATAGGAACAGTTTTCACTCCTTTAGACAGTTTTTCAAGAGCAGATTTTGATAAATTATCTGGATTTGCTTTGACATAATTTGCTATTTCTGTAGTATCAGCTACAGTTCTTGAAATGCTGAATGAACCCAGCTGAGACTGAGCTGTCTCTCTAGTAGCATAGCACAAGGTACACAAGAAGGATGAACCACTCCCTGCTAGACCCCCACATGACCTGTCTAATTTTTCATCTATCATTGAGTTATAAAAGAATAAATTGTGCCTTCTCCAGCCATTTTGGTTTTGAACTCTCATAATTTTGTCTTTCATAAAAAGTCTTTCCTGCTCAATTATTTGAAGACACAACAGACTAGATGCTTTGTTATTTTCATCGCAAATTGCCTCTAATAATGGCCTATTCGTTCTGACCGAATTTGGCTTTTCTTCCAAAAATATCAGTTCAACCCCCTTTTCTAAAACTGCCTCGATTCTGAAAACACAAAATGAAAACCTGAAGGCTTTATCAGGGAGGAACCTATCCCCTGTTTCCTTGTGCACTGCTACATCACCCAATCCATCAGCCCCATCCTTTATATATGTTTTAAGAATAAGTGAAGGGTCAAGAGGGTCAATACCTTTTGCTTCCAAACCTCTGATAATATCAGGTTCTAATTCCTGCAGTGTTTTAGCCACACTATCTGGATAATTCCATCAGACTCCTTTAACATTGGGGGTTGGTATTTCTGGTACAGATTTGTGAAAATCACTTAAAATATCATATGGTTCAAAAGAAAAATTTACTGTCTGTGACATTATTGAAGCAGTAGGTTTGGCTGGGGTGTGGTAAAAAGTATTGAAATGCTCTTGACCCTCCAATGAATATCTAGTTGATGCTGGCATATACTGACATTCAATAGAATCTAATGTATGGGGAGGCTGAAACGGATTGAAGTGACTCTTTTGTTTTAAAAACTCATACTGAGAGCGATATTGGGTCTTGCTCTGCAGTGTATCAATGCGCAATGCCAAACATTCATGTGCAGTCAATGATGTTGACCTTTCACCTCTCCAAATAGAGTCAATAAGTTTTGACCTCGAATCATTGGTGTCAGATAGATGATCAGATAACATGAAAAAAGAACATCTCCAATATTTTCATGTTTTTCACTGCAGAATTCACGGACAGACTGTACTACTGGCTTTAACCTTTTCTGTCTCAAATATTTCGGTCTACAGTCATAAATAGGAATTTTTGCTAGGCCTTCTCCTCGTGACCGACTAGATTTTGACTGCAGAATTGATTTAGGGTATTTCCCAAACTTGCACGTGTCTTCATGTTTCAGTACCTCATGTACCGACAGCACTTCTGTGCATTCTGTATAAACACACGAAACATGAAGACTCTCATACATTAGAAGTAAATGACCACTTAAACTCGAGATATCATCCATATCTGTGACTGTCCGACACACAGGACAAACACTTCCTATCTGAAGCCATGCGGTAATACAAGCTTTACAATAAATGTGGTTGCAAAGTGTTATTATTGGCTCGGTTGGTAGACCTTTACATATGCTGCATTGCATAATTTCAGCAAGATGATGCTCTACAGCCCTGTCTAAATTAACACTAGTAACTTCCTTATCTGAGAATGAGAGGGGAGTTTCATTAAAATCCAACACACGGGCAACATCAGCAACAGTTTGACTTTTTCTTGGAATTTTAGCAGATGGTTCAAACGAGTCCCGACTAGTGCCAGGGATACTATATTCAGCGATATTGCTACTTGAAATGCCACATTCCATATCCGAAGATGTATCAGTATCACTATCATTCACTTTTGCAAAGGCTACTGTACTTTCAACTTGTTCATTATCTGATGCTGTATCAGTACTATCCTCTGATATTGCAATAGAAAAATCAAAGACAACTGGCATTAATTGTTTATAGGTACGACCTTTTCCTCTATTACAAATGCCACACAGACTAGAACTGTCATGAGGAGCAAAGTCATAAGGCTTTGGGATATTACAAGAAAACTTAAGTTTCTTTTGCTTTGAAGTTCTATATCTTATGCACTGCATTTTACAGGCATTGCACAGTCTGCTTGGATGTACGTCCTTTGAATCACTAGAAATTTCAATCTCAAAAAGTTCCAAAACCTCAGACTTGTATGGGTTCAAAGGAAATTTTTTTTACACTTCTGTCCACATACCCTGCATAAAAGCATCAAATTTCCCATGTGTACTTCCATTTTTGACATTTACAACATTAAACGACCGTATTAGGCTTGTATTCAATCGATAAAGCAACTCAAGACTGTAGACAAAATGGACGATCAGACCTTGTTCAGCTCAGTGTCGCTTGGTTTAAGTAAACATACCCTAAATTCTATGTAAATACCCCAGCTGTGTCAATAATAAAACGAAAGTAGAGCATTCACTTTATTTAAAACTAAATAACTCTTTTTCATATATAAATCACCTTTTTATTTATTAATTTTCAAAATTATACAGTCATTTTCCATCCATGCAGCCAAGCCAAACATCGCCGATCTTCAAACGCGAATATTTCAACTTCTATTAACTCAATGTCCGCCATTCTTTCTTCTTGAACTAGTTTAGAGACAGGAAATTCTACCTTTACAACTGCGCATGCTCAGAGGGTATTTCCTCATTTTATATTTGGCCAGAAAGGTAACATACATAGCCGTCCAATCAGAAAGCGGAAGTTCGGGAATTTCCGTTCCGAACTTTGATTTTACGTCATTGTTTACCTAATTATGCAAAAGTAAAAGTAGCATTGGGTTTTGTTAGTGCACAGGCAACAACACTGCATAGACACAACTATGCCGATATACAGTGTACCAAGTCAGGATGAGGAATTATTCCGAGTATTTTGGAATAGCGGTTTCCATAGCGATGAGGAGTTATGGACGGGTGAAACTCGAGCCGTATGTGTATGTTACGGGGAAACATTTACTGAAATACGAAAATTCAAGAATATACCTACCGAGGAGCATGCAGAGGAACTTATCATCGAACACTTGATGTTGTATGGAACGAAGAGAAAATTTAAAATCAAGTTGTTTATAAACTACTCGCCATGTGAAAGCTGCTCGTCTTTGTTGTATGACTTTCTAACAACCCACGATAACTTTCAGATACGTTTATATGTGTCTGCTTTGTACAACATTAACAGAAAGAGCTGTAAAGGGCATGACCATAGTAAAATTCCGAAAAACATTTCCAAAGAATGCGAGGCGAATTTGGTCTGTCTTAAGAAGTCTTTCAAAGGGAAATTGAAGATAAAAACTTTCGACAAAGACGTGTGGGCTGAACTTACAGAAACCCTGACCTTTGCAGCTACACCACCAATTACTGACACTGTGAAATTCTACTACAACAGACGGTTAGAATTTGGGAGAACGCGGGAACAAGAGGACTGAGAAAATGGAAGATGATTTCAAATTGATAAAGTAATGAAATATACTTTCAATTCGGCTTTAATCAATAATTATTGATAAGGAGATCTGAGACATAGTGTCATCACATATTAAGGGAAATTCGACTCTCACGAGAACAATATTTGAAATATTTTCCTGGAAAATGTTTTGTTGTTCAAATATTTAAAGGTGTTTGTCAAAGATTCAAGAAACCTATGTGGGATTTTCTATTACTCATTTGGTTCACCAGTACGTCAGAACAATGTCATATCTGTAATGTCAGCTTCCTCCAAAAATAACAAAATGACTGATAGACACAAAGCGATGACATGAAAAAGTCAATAAATAGGTAATGAAGGAAAAAACTATAAGATACATCGCAGATAAAACCTAGCATGTCAAACAAAATAAATGGTACACAAGCATTACTTGTTCCTAATTGTAACGTCAATTATCTACACGCCTTGACTGTTGAATATTCTTTTCTTTGAACAATCAATACAGCTCAAAGGGGTAGGGCCACGAGACTCCTAAATCGGCCCTCGATTTTTCCCTAAAAATAAATTTAATGAGAAATTCTTGATATCTCTCATGAAAATACACGAATGTTTACCGCTTTTAATGAAAAGAAAAACATCACCAAACAAAGTGCCATTTAACAGTAATGACGTCATGATATGACGTCATTTTGACGTTATTGACAAAATATGGCGAATATTGCTGGGAATTTTGTCAATGTGGCCGCATGCGTTAACTGAGATAAAACGTTTATGACAAAAGAATATACTAATAGTCTTTCACATATAAATTTTTCATTTTTGTTTATGCATGTGGCCATTGCTAATTTAATAGAAATATATAGTTTTTGCATAAATTTCGCGGAGTATGACCTATTTAGGTGTTTTCAAAGGGCTTAAAGCTATTGATAAAGACAATGTTTACAAAAGATAGATTCGTGACTCAGTAGAGAACGTTTCAAAATGTCAAATCACAGTTAAGAATTCTAAGTACAATGTTCAAAATTAGGGCTAATATCGGGCTTCGAGGCCCTACCCCTTTAACAAGAACCGAGATCAAATAAGATATCTTGGTGAGAACAGAATATTTTGATATTGATTTGGCTGGTTGGAACAGCCATGTCTTTATTAAATCTTTAAAAAAAAACATGTTAGTAAAAAGGTTACTATGGTATGTTATTGACGACATGACAAAATATTGAAATTTTGGATTGTTTGCTCGGCTAAAATGATGTAAGATCTCTGTAATATAACTGTATCTAACCTTAGCAACCACGCTGAGGTTACTGGTGTGGCATGCAGGCCGGAGATGCTTACTCCTCAAGCACTCCTCTCTTTAGTGGGAGTTCCCGTAAGTTTAAACGTTTACGCCATATAGTTAGAGCGACCAAATCGGAAAAGGGGTTTAGTTTTCGAGTTTAATCAACACCACTAACACAGGCCTGAACTTCGAGCTGAATATCCCTGCTTTCAAGAAAAACTGCCGTAAATAATATATCATGGTCAGATTTTGTTTAAATTGGGTTAAAATGATAAAACCGTGAAAAATAAAAACAAAATATTTACCGGTTACATCCTCTGTATTCCTATATTTGGCTCTGTTTTGTACAGAGAGTCATTGCAATTCTTGCATTAGATATGTAAATATGATATAGAATTGTTTTTGAGGTAGAATATTTTCTCCTCTCTCAAAAAGTGGCAGTTTTATGCAAAATTCTATTAAATATTAAGAATCCGTGTTAGTATCTTATCTAAAGCCCCGAGAATGAATTTTTATCTCATAACATATCGACAAATAATTTAATTTTGCATGTAACAAGGATTTTCATTGGCTTAAAAGTTGAGGTTATTTTCCATAACCTGAAAAATATTAGGCCACGCCCCCTTACCTGGAACTACGCGAATTATACCGTTTGTGCATCGGCTTTTTGAGGTTATTTCCCATAACCAAAAAGAATTTTAGAATCATTCCTTAAATATATGTTTATTATTTCTGAGGTCATTCATTGATAATTTTTGTAGAGGCTTATAAATAAATATAAAATAATGAATGCATTTACACTTTTAAGTTAAGCGTCATTTCCCTAAGAAGATTCCGTAGATTAAGATTGGATTGACCACATGTTACAGTTTCTATCAAATCGTAACTTTTTATCGATATATATACCTATGTTTGAATAAAGTAACTGCCGAAAATGGAATTATGTCATCCTGATGACAAATTCATGAAAAGTACCTCATTTTAATATATCATGTCAAGATCATGTATGGAGACCCAATTGTGACAAGTTGTAATGAAAATACGTGAATTGAAAAACTGCGCATGAAATTTCTATAAAATAATAAGAAGTATCGTACGACAATTTTTCCCTTTTATCATCTGTACTTACCATCTGTTCAGATTCGTAGCTGTTACAAATTAGGTGGATTAAGTCGTCCATGGGAACCAATGGAAAGTCCTCAAGTGTCACAGAAATTGGGAGGTGCTTTGTTTTGTGATGCTGTACATAATGTAGCTCAAACACCACATAGTCATACGTAATCAGTCCAAGAGAATACTGGAAACAGTAATATTACTATAAACAATAATATAAATTAAATTGGAGTTATCTTTCTTTGAAATTTATCTCTTTATATTACTGTAAGTAGTAATACTATTTAGATGGTCAGTTCGCTCTTATACCAGTGGATTCGGGGAGAAATGAGGATGATTAGGAGTTGTATCTCATTCAAATGTACACTGAAAAATTATTCAGAACATCAGAAAAATTTTTTCCTCAATATACTTGAAGAAAATGTGATTTCAGAAAGAAGAAAAAGTGAAAAATAGGTTCCAAATGGACATTATTTTCACTTTTCAGTAGATTTTTTTTTTCATATTTAATGAATTTGTTGTTGAGTGAAAGAATTGTATGATATAAACTGTGCCAGTGGCTTTAAAACTTTCCTTTGTCTATATTACAGAAATAGGTAATATAGGCTGGCAACATTACTGTTTTCAATAATTTCAGGGATTATTGTTAACAGTAATATTACAGTTTTAAGTAATATTACTATTTTTAGTATTCTCCTGGACTGGTAATATTGGTAACGTAATCGAGCAATCCTACATAAATTGGGCCTATATACATACCTCTACAATTCAACAAATAAACAGCTATATATCTCGGAGAGAAAAAGCAGAAAAATGTGTTTTGTGGCCTGTTGACAACGGAAAGTTTGCTAAACAGGAGCCTTGAATTTTGGTGCGTCGATTGCCGACAAAGTTTCAGTGAATAAACATGGTTAAAAAGGAGATTATCCGTTAAAAAAAACCCAGTTATATGAAAAGTCCAAATCTCCTATGTTGCATGTACATGTTGGCTACAACACTTCGATAGCATCATGAGACAAGTGTAATATATATCCCCAATTTTAGGTGCCTATTGAGTAATTTGAATTTCCTATTTCCAACTGTAATACATGGAACCGAGAGAAAAACTATTTTATATCTGGTTACACATATTTATTTTTGGTCGAGCAATTCCATTTTTCAAATCAGAAATGATAGTCGGGCGTTATACATGTATTCATAATTGTGAGAGGAAGTAATTCGGATAAGAACGCCATTTACTATGTGCATAGTAGGTGACCTCCTATAGAATAGAGCATCATTTAATGTATGGTCATTTCTATTTCAAGATCGCCTAAGATTTGCTTCTCGGTTGGTTTTTTTCAAGTGAGTGTCTATGATTGATGTAGGTTTGTTTCAAAATTGTTTGTTTGATTTTCATTATTTGTTTGTATTATTTCTGTTTCATTTAAAGATAAACAAGTTTCAGGGACAAATTAAGAATATGTCCATAAGACTAGGATGAAGCATGGAAAATGATGAACAGACAGTCACAACTCTAAAAATAATGCATGCAAAGTAATATTTTTCGTAAGCGGTCGATATCGTACAATGTCCTACAACGATCAGCCAATCAGAAACTAGAGATCCAGAACTAGAAATCAGAGTTTATATCCATTATCATCTACATAGGCAAATGTGCCGCACGTGAAATTCACGTGAAATTAACGTGAATTTCACGTTAAAAATTTCACGTGAAATTCATGTGAAAAGAGCTCACACGCTAAATTCACGTGAAGATATTCACGTGAAATTCACATGATTTTCACGTTAACTTCACGTGAAATTGCTGTCACATGAAATTCACGTTATTTTCTTCACGTAAACTTCACATGAAAGAGCTGTCACGTGAAATTCACGTTATTTTCTTCATGTGAAATTCATGTGAGAGCTCTTTTTATCCATATGAAATGGTTGATTTTTTTCTCTAATATTGGTGAGTTTACTTTTCTCCACTGGACCAGTCATTCCAGCATATGATTTTTCAATAGAAAATATGTGTAATCAACTTGTATTCAGCTGGTCTACCAGTTAAACTACAGCATAAATCTAAAAACTGCAATTATTCAATACTCTGCTATCACATTGTAAATATCCATGAAAACATTTGGACATGTGTAGGTATTTGTCATATTTAGACTATACATGTACTATAAATCTTTATGACACTGAAAATGCTTGGTATTTTGTAACTAAAGGAGCTAAGTCAAAAGGACATGATGTGTACAAATTTTCTGTGTAAGTTTCTTGTGGATTCATGAATTTAATAAAATTGTTTGCTCCCTTATTCTGCTAATTTTGCATTATTTCCAAGTTCAGAAGTTTGAAATTTTACATAAAGAATACAATAAATACATCTCAATATTCCGTGACATTTATTTCAAGGTAACAGAAATTTTTATCATGATCAATTCTTTTTCAAATATTTTTCAAATTAAAAAACCATCTGTGAACTTTTATCAATTGTCTAAGTTATCCCTGTCTCAATCCTTGCAGAAATGATTCATCACTGAAAGTCCTGATGCGATCATAATCTTCTTTGCCTTTATAGTCCTAAAAGAAATGGATTGATCACTGCTCTTTTTCTGTTTTGGAAGTCCAAACTGTTCTTCAGTTTATCATTTCCTCCATTACTGCCTGGTGTGTTAAATTATCCATCCTCTATTGATTTTTTTGCTCGGTTCATCCTGTGAAGGAAGAAATTTCATTCATGAAAGGTAAAAATAGAAATAATATTAGATTACCAAAACATTTCCTAGATAAATTGAACAAATAAATTAGTAGTAGGTATTTCTGGAAACGTTCTCTCAAGGGCAAATTATAATTATGTTCATATATTACTTCATGATTAAAATGTCAGAGTGGAAAGTTAATTGTAAAATACACAGGAGTCTGACACACTATTCATTAATCACAAGTGGGTCAAACAACCCCTCGTCAGAGTCAAACACCTATAAAGCAAGGTGTTTGACTCTCTCAAAGGGGTATAATTTGACCCACGGGGGACAAATAAAAAGTGTGACAGACTCCTGTGGTAAAATGTAATTATCAAGTAATGCAAAAGCCATATCATTAACCGTTTGCCCAATCACTTTCATATTTCAGTATGTTGTTCCTTATGACAAAAAAGGTTTCACATCTCCTTAACCCAAGATCATGTGTCCAAGGTCAATGTCAATTATTTCTTTTTAATGAAACTGTACATGCTAATCCTCATGATCATGTCCAGGCTATATCTCTTGAATCGATTTTACAATTGTTTTCATATTTCAGTTTGTTATTTCTCAGGCCTAAATGTTTCACATCACAAATGTCCCAAAGTCACTTCTTACTTTAGTAATGAAATTGTATATGCTAATCATGCCCAGGCTATATCTTTTGAAACATGTATCCAATCACTAATATTTCAGTTTGTTGTTGCTCATGATCCATAGGTTTCAGATCATCTATATCCAAGGCAATGTGACGAAGGTCAAGGTCACTCAATATGCTTATAGTGAACTTGTATATGCTAATATTATCATGTACGGGCTATACCTCTATACAATACCCCAGCTGTGTCAATAATAAAACGAAAGTAGAGCATTCACTTTATTTAAAACTAAATAACTCTTTTTCATATATAAATCACCTTTTTATTTATTAATTTTCAAAATTATACAGTCATTTTCCATCCATGCAGCCAAGCCAAACATCGCCGATCTTCAAACGCGAATATTTCAACTTCTATTAACTCAATGTCCGCCATTCTTTCTTCTTGAACTAGTTTAGAGACAGGAAATTCTACCTTTACAACTGCGCATGCTCAGAGGGTATTTCCTCATTTTATATTTGGCCAGAAAGGTAACATACATAGCCGTCCAATCAGAAAGCGGAAGTTCGGGAATTTCCGTTCCGAACTTTGATTTTACGTCATTGTTTACCTAATTATGCAAAAGCAAAAGTAGCATTGGGTTTTGTTAGTGCACAGGCAACAACACTGCATAGACACAACTATGCCGATATACAGTGTACCAAGTCAGGATGAGGAATTATTCCGAGTATTTTGGAATAGCGGTTTCCATAGCGATGAGGAGTTATGGCCGGGTGAAACTCGAGCCGTATGTGTATGTTACGGGGAAACATTTACTGAAATACGAAAATTCAAGAATATACCTACCGAGGAGCATGCAGAGGAACTTATCATCGAACACTTGATGTTGTATGGAACGAAGAGAAAATTTAAAATCAAGTTGTTTATAAACTACTCGCCATGTGAAAGCTGCTCGTCTTTGTTGTACGACTTTCTAACAACCCACGATAACTTTCAGATACGTTTATATGTGTCTGCTTTGTACAACATTAACAGAAAGAGCTGTGAAGGGCATGACCATAGTAAAATTCCGAAAAACATTTCCAAAGAATGCGAGGCGAATTTGGTCTGTCTTAAGAAGTCTTTCAAAGGGAAATTGAAGATAAAAACTTTCGACAAAGACGTGTGGGCTGAACTTACAGAAACCCTGACCTTTGCAGCTACACCACCAATTACTGACACTGTGAAATTCTACTACAACAGACGGTTAGAATTTGGGAGAACGCGGGAACAAGAGGATGAGAAAATGGAAGATGATTTCAAATTGATAAAGTAATGAAATATACTTTCAATTCGGCTTTAATCAATAATTATTGATAAGGAGATCTGAGACATAGTGTCATCACATATTAAGGGAAATTCGACTCTCACGAGAACAATATTTGAAATATTTCCCTGGAAAATGTTTTGTTGTTCAAATATTTAAAGGTGTTTGTCAAAGATTCAAGAAACCTATGTGGGATTTTCTATTACTCATTTGGTTCACCAGTACGTCAGAACAATGTCATATCTGTAATGTCAGCTTCCTCCAAAAATAACAAAATGACTGATAGACACAAAGCGATGACATGAAAAAGTCAATAAATAGGTAATGAAGGAAAAAACTATAAGATACATCGCAGATAAAACCTAGCATGTCAAACAAAATAAATGGTACACAAGCATTACTTGTTCCTAATTGTAACGTCAATTATCTACACGCCTTGACTGTTGAATATTCTTTTCTTTGAACAATCAGTACAGCTCAAAGGGGTAGGGCCACGAGACTCCTAAATCGGCCCTCGATTTTTCCCTAAAAATAAATTTAATGAGAAATTCTTGATATCTCTCATGAAAATACACGAATGTTTACCGCTTTTAATGAAAAGAAAAACATCACCAAACAAAGTGCCATTTAACAGTAATGACGTCATGATATGACGTCATTTTGACGTTATTGACAAAATATGGCGAATATTGCTGGGAATTTTGTCAATGTGGCCGCATGCGTTAACTGAGATAAAACGTTTATGACAAAAGAATATACTAATAGTCTTTCACATATAAATTTTTCATCTTTGTTTATGCATGTGGCCATTGCTAATTTAATAGAAATATATAGTTTTTGCATCAATTTCGCGGAGTATGACCTATTTAGGTGTTTTCAAAGGGCTTAAAGCTATTGATAAAGACAATGTTTACAAAAGATAGATTCGTGACTCAGTAGAGAACGTTTCAAAATGTCAAATCACAGTTAAGAATTCTAAGTACAATGTTCAAAATTAGGGCCAATATCGGGCTTCGAGGCCCTACCCCTTTAACAAGAACCGAGATCAAATAAGATATCTTGGTGAGAACAGAATATTTTGATATTGATTTGGCTGATTGGAACAGCCATGTCTTTATTAAATCTTTAAAAAAAACATGTTAGTAAAAAGGTTACTATGGTATGTTATTGACGACATGACAAAATATTGAAATTTTGGATTGTTTGCTCGGCTAAAATGATGTAAGATCTCTGTAATATAACTGTATCTAACCTTAGCAACCACGCTGAGGTTACTGGTGTGGCATGCAGGCCGGAGATGCTTACTCCTCAAGCACTCCTCTCTTTAGTGGGAGTTCCCGTAAGTTTAAACGTTTACGCCATATAGTTAGAGCGACCAAATCGGAAAAGGGGTTTAGTTTTCGAGTTTAATCAACACCACTAACACAGGCCTGAACTTCGAGCTGAATATCCCTGCTTTCAAGAAAAACTGCCGTAAATAATATATCATGGTCAGATTTTGTTTAAATTGGGTTAAAATGATAAAACCGTGAAAAATAAAAACAAAATATTTACCGGTTACATCCTCTGTATTCCTATATTTGGCTCTGTTTTGTACAGAGAGTCATTGCAATTCTTGCATTAGATATGTAAATATGATATAGAATTGTTTTTGAGGTAGAATATTTTCTCCTCTCTCAAAAAGTGGCAGTTTTATGCAAAATTCTATTGAATATTAAGAATCCGTGTTAGTATCTTATCTAAAGCCCCGAGAATGAATTTTTATCTCATAACATATCGACAAATAATTTAATTTTGCATGTAACAAGGATTTTCATTGGCTTAAAAGTTGAGGTTATTTTCCATAACCTGAAAAATATTAGGCCACGCCCCCTTACCTGGAACTACGCGAATTGTACCGTTTGTGCATCGGCTTTTTGAGGTTATTTCCCATAACCAAAAAGAATTTTAGAATCATTCCTTAAATATATGTTTATTATTTCTGAGGTCATTTATTGATAATTTTTGTAGAGGCTTATAAATAAATATAAAATAATTAATGCATTTACACTTTTAAGTTAAGCGTCATTTCCCTAAGAAGATTCCGTAGATTAAGATTCGGTTGACCACATGTTACAGTTTCTATCAAATCGTACCTTTTTATCGATATATATACCTATGTTTGAATAAAGTAACTGCCGAAAACGGAATTATGTCATCCTGATGACAAATTCATGAAAAGTACCTCATTTTAATATATCATGTCAAGATCATGTATGGAGACCCAATTGTGACAAGTTGTAATGAAAATACGTGAATTGAAAAACTGCGCATGAAATTTCTATAAAATAATAAGAAGTATCGTACGACAATTTTTCCCTTTTATCATCTGTACTTACCATCTGTTCAGATTCGTAGCTGTTACAAATTAGGTGGATTAAGTCGTCCATGGGAACCAATGGAAAGTCCTCAAGTGTCACAGAAATTGGGAGGTGCTTTGTTTTGTGATGCTGTACATAATGTAGCTCAAACACCACATAGTCATACGTAATATTGGTAACGTAATCGAGCAATCCTACATAAATTGGGCCTATATACATACCTCTACAATTCAACAAATAAACAGCTATATATCTCGGAGAGAAAAAGCAGAAAAATGTGTTTTGTGGCCTGTTGACAACGGAAAGTTTGCTAAACAGGAGCCTTGAATTTTGGTGCGTCGATTGCCGACAAAGTTTCAGTGAATAAACATGGTTAAAAAGGAGATTATCCGATTAAAAAAACCCAGTTATACGAAAAGTCCAAATCTCCTATGTTGCATGTACATGTTGGCTACAACACTTTGATAGCATCATGAGGCAAGTGTAATATATATCCCCAATTTTAGGTGCCTATTGAGTAATTTGAATTTCCTATTTCCAACTGTAATACATGGAACCGAGAGAAAAACTATTTTATATCTGGTTACACATATTTATTTTTGGTCGAGCAATTCCATTTTTCAAATCAGAAATGATAGTCGGGCGTTATACATGTATTCATAATTGTGAGAGGAAGTAATTCGGATAAGAACGCCATTTACTATGTGCATAGTAGGTGACCTCCTATAGAATAGAGCATCATTTAATGTATGGTCATTTCTATTTTAAGATCGCCTAAGATTTGCTTCTCGGTTGGTTTTTTTCAAGTGAGTGTCTATGATTGATGTAGGTTTGTTTCAAAATTGTTTGTTTGATTTTCATTATTTGTTTGTATTATTTCTGTTTCATTTAAAGATAAACAAGTTTCAGGGACAAATTAAGAATATGTCCATAAGACTAGGATGAAGCATGGAAAATGATGAACAGACAGTCACAACTCTAAAAATAATGTAAGCGGTCGATATCGTACAATGTCCTACAACGATCAGCCAATCAGAAACTAGAGATCCAGAACTAGAAATCAGAGTTTATATCCATTATCATCAAATGTGCCGCACGTGAAATTCACGTGAAGTTAACGTGAATTTCACGTTAAAAATTTCACGTGAAATTCATGTGAAAAGAGCTCACACGCTAAATTCACGTGAAGATATTCACGTGAAATTCACATGATTTTCACGTTAACTTCACGTGAAATTGCTGTCACATGAAATTCACGTTATTTTCTTCACGTAAACTTCACATGAAAGAGCTGTCACGTGAAATTCACGTTATTTTCTTCATGTGAAATTCATGTGAGAGCTCTTTTTATCCATATGAAATGGTTGATTTTTTTTCTCTAATATTGGTGATTTTACTTTTCTCCACTGGACCAGTCATTCCAGCACATGATTTTTCAATAGAAAATATGTGTAATCAACTTGTATTCAGCTGGTCTACCAGTTAAACTACAGCATAAATCTAAAAACTGCAATTATTCAATACTCTGCTATCACATTGTAAATATCCATGAAAACATTTGGACATGTGTAGGTATTTGTCATATTTAGACTATACATGTACTATAAATCTTTATGACACTGAAAATGCTTGGTATTTTGTAACTAAAGGAGCTAAGTCAAAAGGACATGATGTGTACAAATTTTCTGTGTAAGTTTCTTGTGGATTCATGAATTTAATAAAATTGTTTGCTCCCTTATTCTGCTAATTTTGCATTATTTCCAAGTTCAGAAGTTTGAAATTTTACATAAAGAATACAATAAATACATCTCAATATTCCGTAACATTTATTTCAAGGTAACAGAAATTTTTATCATGATCAATTCTTTTTCAAATATTTTTCAAATTAAAAAACATCTGTGAACTTTTATCAATTGTCTAAGTTATTCCTGTCTCAATCCTTGCAGAAATGATTCATCACTGAAAGTCCTGATGCGATCATAATCTTCTTTGCCTTTATAGTCCTAAAAGAAATGGATTGATCACTGCTCTTTTTCTGTTTTGGAAGTCCAAACTGTTCTTCAGTTTATCATTTCCTCCATTACTGCCTGGTGTGTTAAATTATCCATCCTCTATTGATTTTTTTGCTCGGTTCATCCTGTGAAGGAAGAAATTTCATTCATGAAAGGTAAAAATAGAAATAATATTAGATTACCAAAACATTTCCTAGATAAATTGAACAAATAAATTAGTAGTAGGTATTTCTGAAAACGTTCTCTCAAGGGCAAATTATAATTATGTTCATATATTACTTCATGATTAAAATGTCAGAGTGGAAAGTTAATTGTAAAATACACAGGAGTCTGACACACTATTCATTAATCACAAGTGGGTCAAACAACCCCTCGTCAGAGTCAAACACCTATAAAGCAAGGTGTTTGACTCTCTCAAAGGGGTATAATTTGACCCACGGGGGATAAATAAAAAGTGTGACAGACTCCTGTGGTAAAATGTAATTATCAAGTAATGCAAAAGCCATATCATTAACCGTTTGCCCAATCACTTTCATATTTCAGTATGTTGTTCCTTATGACAAAAAAGGTTTCACATCTCCTTAACCCAAAATCATGTGTCCAAGGTCAATGTCAATTATTTCTTTTTTATGAAACTGTACATGCTAATCCTCATGATCATGTCCAGGCTATATCTCTTGAATCGATTTTACAATTGTTTTCATATTTCAGTTTGTTATTTCTCAGGCCTAAATGTTTCACATCACAAATGTCCCAAGGTCACTTCTTACTTTAGTAATGAAATTGTATATGCTAATCATGCCCAGGCTATATCTTTTGAAACATGTATCCAATCACTAATATTTCAGTTTGTTGTTGCTCATGATCCATAGGTTTCAGATCACCTATATCCAAGGCAATGTGACGAAGGTCAAGGTCACTCAATATGCTTATAGTGAACTTGTATATGCTAATATTATCATGTACGGGCTATACCTCTATACAATACCCCAGCTGTGTCAATAATAAAACGAAAGTAGAGCATTCACTTTATTTAAAACTAAATAACTCTTTTTCATATATAAATCACCTTTTTATTTATTAATTTTCAAAATTATACAGTCATTTTCCATCCATGCAGCCAAGCCAAACATCGCCGATCTTCAAACGCGAATATTTCAACTTCTATTAACTCAATGTCCGCCATTCTTTCTTCTTGAACTAGTTTAGAGACAGGAAATTCTACCTTTACAACTGCGCATGCTCAGAGGGTATTTCCTCATTTTATATTTGGCCAGAAAGGTAACATACATAGCCGTCCAATCAGAAAGCGGAAGTTCGGGAATTTCCGTTCCGAACTTTGATTTTACGTCATTGTTTACCTAATTATGCAAAAGCAAAAGTAGCATTGGGTTTTGTTAGTGCACAGGCAACAACACTGCATAGACACAACTATGCCGATATACAGTGTACCAAGTCAGGATGAGGAATTATTCCGAGTATTTTGGAATAGCGGTTTCCATAGCGATGAGGCGTTATGGCCGGGTGAAACTCGAGCCGTATGTGTATGTTACGGGGAAACATTTACTGAAATACGAAAATTCAAGAATATACCTACCGAGGAGCATGCAGAGGAACTTATCATCGAACACTTGATGTTGTATGGAACGAAGAGAAAATTTAAAATCAAGTTGTTTATAAACTCCTCGCCATGTGAAAGCTGCTCGTCTTTGTTGTACGACTTTCTAACAACCCACGATAACTTTCAGATACGTTTATATGTGTCTGCTTTGTACAACATTAACAGAAAGAGCTGTGAAGGGCATGACCATAGTAAAATTCCGAAAAACATTTCCAAAGAATGCGAGGCGAATTTGGTCTGTCTTAAGAAGTCTTTCAAAGGGAAATTGAAGATAAAAACTTTCGACAAAGACGTGTGGGCTGAACTTACAGAAACCCTGACCTTTGCAGCTACACCACCAATTACTGACACTGTGAAATTCTACTACAACAGACGGTTAGAATTTGGGAGAACGCGGGAACAAGAGGATGAGAAAATGGAAGATGATTTCAAATTGATAAAGTAATGAAATATACTTTCAATTCGGCTTTAATCAATAATTATTGATAAGGAGATCTGAGACATAGTGTCATCACATATTAAGGGAAATTCGACTCTCACGAGAACAATATTTGAAATATTTTCCTGGAAAATGTTTTGTTGTTCAAATATTTAAAGGTGTTTGTCAAAGATTCAAGAAACCTATGTGGGATTTTCTATTACTCATTTGGTTCACCAGTACGTCAGAACAATGTCATATCTGTAATGTCAGCTTCCTCCAAAAATAACAAAATGACTGATAGACACAAAGCGATGACATGAAAAAGTCAATAAATAGGTAATGAAGGAAAAAACTATAAGATACATCGCAGATAAAACCTAGCATGTCAAACGAAATAAATGGTACACAAGCATTACTTGTTCCTAATTGTAACGTCAATTATCTACACGCCTTGACTGTTGAATATTCTTTTCTTGAACAATCAATACAGCTCAAAGGGGTAGGGCCACGAGACTCCTAAATCGGCCCTCGATTTTTCCCTAAAAATAAATTTAATGAGAAATTCTTGATATCTCTCATGAAAATACACGAATGTTTACCGCTTTTAATGAAAAGAAAAACATCACCAAACAAAGTGCCATTTAACAGTAATGACGTCATGATATGACGTCATTTTGACGTTATTGACAAAATATGGCGAATATTGCTGGGAATTTTGTCAATGTGGCCGCATGCGTTAACTGAGATAAAACGTTTATGACAAAAGAATATACTAATAGTCTTTCACATATAAATTTTTCATTTTTGTTTATGCATGTGGCCATTGCTAATTTAATAGAAATATATAGTTTTTGCATAAATTTCGCGGAGTATGACCTATTTAGGTGTTTTCAAAGGGCTTAAAGCTATTGATAAAGACAATGTTTACAAAAGATAGATTCGTGACTCAGTAGAGAACGTTTCAAAATGTCAAATCACAGTTAAGAATTCTAAGTACAATGTTCAAAATTAGGGCCAATATGGGGCTTCGAGGCCCTACCCCTTTAACAAGAACCGAGATCAAATAAGATATCTTGGTGAGAACAGAATATTTTGATATTGATTTGGCTGATTGGATCAGCCATGTCTTTATTAAATCTTTAAAAAACATGTTAGTAAAAAGGTTACTATGGTATGTTATTGACGACATGACAAAATATTGAAATTTTGGATTGTTTGCTCGGCTAAAATGATGTAAGATCTCTGTAATATAACTGTATCTAACCTTAGCAACCACGCTGAGGTTACTGGTGTGGCATGCAGGCCGGAGATGCTTACTCCTCAAGCACTCCTCTCTTCAGTGGGAGTTCCCGTAAGTTTAAATGACAAATATGGATAATGACCATATCCCTGTATACAGCACAAAATCGATAATTCAAAAATCAGAAACCGAAGGCATACAAAATCAGGACAAAACAGGAACCAAAGCAAACAAACAAAAACCTCCACCATATGAAAAGAAGCGAACTCCCGATATGGGAGTGAGACCAGGTGCCCAGGAAGAGTAAGCATCTCCTGCTTGCATGCAACACCTGTCGCTTCAATTCGGTAGAACTGTCACATCCGGTTACTTCCATTTTGGAAGATATAGAGTACAATCTTTGGTTGGATGGTTCAAATGGTCTATGACAGAATATCATCCACCATTCTTGAGAGTGGAACATCATAGTGTATGACGAGTTCCCCATATCGACCGTAGAACTTCCTCAGTGACGATGTTAGTCGGTCACAAACATATCCCTGACTGAGAAGCTTATCTGAAAGACGCCTAGCTCTCAGAACAAAATCCGTATATTTGGTACTTGCTCTGGCATAGCGTATCAACTGAGATATGAACACGTCATAAGCAGGCGATGAAGGGATGTTGCTACTCAGAAAAGGAAAGTTTGTAATGCTGAAATTGAAGTCGTCACGTTTGTCATAGAGTGAGGTGTTCATGTGACCATCAGTGTCGTAGGACAACATTATGTCCAAATATGATGCTGAATTATTTGTCTCTGTGGTTTCATTGACTTCAAGCTCCGAAGGATAGATACTGCTCAGGTAATCCGCGAATTTTGGATTATTGATGGACAACACATCGTCTATGTATCTGTAAGTGAAGTTAAAGTCAGAAGCTAAGTATCTTTTCCCTTCAGAGACCAAAGATTGAATGAATTCAGCTTCGTACGAGTAAAGGAAAATGTCGGCAAGGAGTGGGGCACAATTGGTCCCCATTGGAATTCCGACAATTTGCTGGAAGACCTTTCCTCCAAACACCACAAAAGTGTTGTCGATCAGAAAGTTTAACATCTGAATAATGTCTGTTTCAGTGTACTTATTTTCAGAATCGGACTTTTCTTTTACAAAGTAGGTTTTGTCATAGTTAACAACAATAAATTTGTATTTGCGATTACCGTTCTTACTTGTAAACGCATTACTTATAATTTTTGCGAGTCTTTCTTTCAATTTAGAATGTGGAATTGTAGTGTAACGTGTCGAAAAATCAAAGGCTTTGATCGAATGGACTCTACTAAAATGAGTGGATTTCAGATGTTCTAAAAGTTCCTTCGAATTCTTTAAAATCCACATCTGGTTGATACCACTGCGAGAATACACTGTCGAACAATATTTTTGAAGCCCAGATTTGATTTCAGATAAAACTTTGGTGAGTAGGATCGATACAGATTTGGTAGAACATTTTGAGGAACCAGCGATGAAACGTTGTTTGTACGGATTCTTATGCATTTTAGGTATGCAGTATAAGTATGGTAAATCTAAATCTAAATTGGTAGTGTCGAAGCCAAAGGAAGTAAGAGCTGATTTGTGGTTATCTATTATTTCAGAGGCAGAAAGGTTTGTTGGGGTGTAAGTGGGATTTCCAGGTGTCGAATTTAAACCCAACTCTTTAACTAGACTGTCGAAATAGTACTTTTTGCAAGTAAATGTGTAATTATTTGAGGCTTTGTCCGCTGGTGTGATGACATAATGTTCTTGGAGGTAGGTGAGCTCTGTGATAACATCAGGGTCTTTAAATATAGACACGAATCTGGTGTTCACAGTTGATTTTAATTGGTTAATTCTAGATAAGAGTAACCCTCTGATTGATTTTATCCATTCGGAAAGGGTGTCGAGCTGTACATCTTCTTTCTTTGCCCAACGTCTTGCATATTCCTCACAAGAGTCCATGATAATTTTGACATTTTGGTTCCATGTAAAGGACATACTTTCCTGTATTTGGGACCCTTTTTTAACAATTCTTAACAATTAACGTTTACGCCATATAGTTAGAGCGACCAAATCGGAAAAGGGGTTTAGTTTTCGAGTTTAATCAACACCACTAACACAGGCCTGAACTTCGAGCTGAATATCCCTGCTTTCAAGAAAAACTGCCGTAAATAATATATCATGGTCAGATTTTGTTTAAATTGGGTTAAAATGATAAAACCGTGAAAAATAAAAACAAAATATTTACCGGTTACATCCTCTGTATTCCTATATTTGGCTCTGTTTTGTACAGAGAGTCATTGCAATTCTTGCATTAGATATGTAAATATGATATAGAATTGTTTTTGAGGTAGAATATTTTCTCCTCTCTCAAAAAGTGGCAGTTTTATGCAAAATTCTATTAAATATTAAGAATCCGTGTTAGTATCTTATCTAAAGCCCCGAGAATGAATTTTTATCTCATAACATATCGACAAATAATTTAATTTTGCATGTAACAAGGATTTTCATTGGCTTAAAAGTTGAGGTTAATTTATTTTCCATAACCTGAAAAATATTAGGCCACGCCCCCTTACCTGGAACTACGCGAATTATACCGTTTGTGCATCGGCTTTTTGAGGTTATTTCCCATAACCAAAAAGAATTTTAGAATCATTCCTTAAATATATGTTTATTATTTCTGAGGTCATTTATTGATAATTTTTGTAGAGGCTTATAAATAAATATAAAATAATTAGTGCATTTACACTTTTAAGTTAAGCGTCATTTCCCTAAGAAGATTCCGTAGATTAAGATTCGGTTGACCACATGTTACAGTTTCTATCAAATCGTACCTTTTTATCGATATATATACCTATGTTTGAATAAAGTAACTGCCGAAAATGGAATTATGTCATCCTGATGACAAATTCATGAAAAGTACCTCATTTTAATATATCATGTCAAGATCATGTATGGAGACCCGATTGTGACAAGTTGTAATGAAAATACGTGAATTGAAAAACTGCGCATGAAATTTCTATAAAATAATAAGAAGTATCGTACGACAATTTTTCCCTTTTATCATCTGTACTTACCATCTGTTCAGATTCGTAGCTGTTACAAATTAGGTGGATTAAGTCGTCCATGGGAACCAATGGAAAGTCCTCAAGTGTCACAGAAATTGGGAGGTGCTTTGTTTTGTGATGCTGTACATAATGTAGCTCAAACACCACATAGTCATACGTAATATTGGTAACGTAATCGAGCAATCCTACATAAATTGGGCCTATATACATACCTCTACAATTCAACAAATAAACAGCTATATATCTCGGAGAGAAAAAGCAGAAAAATGTGTTTTGTGGCCTGTTGACAACGGAATGTTTGCTAAACAGGAGCCTTGAATTTTGGTGCGTCGATTGCCGACAAAGTTTCAGTGAATAAACATGGTTAAAAAGGAGATTATCCGATTAAAAAAACCCAGTTATATGAAAAGTCCAAATCTCCTATGTTGCATGTACATGTTGGCTACAACACTTCGATAGCATCATGAGACAAGTGTAATATATATCCCCAATTTTAGGTGCCTATTGAGTAATTTGAATTTCCTATTTCCAACTGTAATACATGGAACCGAGAGAAAAACTATTTTATATCTGGTTACACATACTTATTTTTGGTCGAGCAATTCCATTTTTCAAATCAGAAATGATAGTCGGGCGTTATACATGTATTCATAATTGTGAGAGGAAGTAATTCGGATAAGAACGCCATTTACTATGTGCATAGTAGGTGACCTCCTATAGAATAGAGCATCATTTAATGTATGGTCATTTCTATTTCAAGATCGCCTAAGATTTGCTTCTCGGTTGGTTTTTTTCAAGTGAGTGTCTATGATTGATGTAGGTTTGTTTCAAAATTGTTTGTTTGATTTTCATTATTTGTTTGTATTATTTCTGTTTCATTTAAAGATAAACAAGTTTCAGGGACAAATTAAGAATATGTCCATAAGACTAAGATGAAGCATGGAAAATGATGAACAGACAGTCACAACTCTAAAAATAATGCATGCAAAGTAATATTTTTCGTAAGCGGTCGATATCGTACAATGTCCTACAACGATCAGCCAATCAGAAACTAGAGATCCAGAACTAGAAATCAGAGTTTATATCCATTATCATCTACACAGGCAATTGTGCCGCACGTGAAATTCACGTGAAGTTAACGTGAATTTCACGTTAAAAATTTCACGTGAAATTCATGTGAAAAGAGCTCACACGCTAAATTCACGTGAAGATATTCACGTGAAATTCACATGATTTTCACGTTAACTTCACGTGAAATTGCTGTCACATGAAATTCACGTTATTTTCTTCACGTAAACTTCACATGAAAGAGCTGTCACGTCAAATTCACGTTATTTTCTTCATGTGAAATTCATGTGAGAGCTCTTTTTATCCATATGAAATGGTTGATTTTTTTTCTCTAATATTGGTGATTTTACTTTTCTCCACTGGACCAGTCATTCCAGCACATGATTTTTCAATAGAAAATATGTGTAATCAACTTGTATTCAGCTGGTCTACCAGTTAAACTACAGCATAAATCTAAAAACTGCAATTATTCAATACTCTGCTATCACATTGTAAATATCCATGAAAACATTTGGACATGTGTAGGTATTTGTCATATTTAGACTATACATGTACTATAAATCTTTATGACACTGAAAATGCTTGGTATTTTATAACTAAAGGAGCTAAGTCAAAAGGACATGATGTGTACAAATTTTCTGTGTAAGTTTCTTGTGGATTCATGAATTTAATAAAATTGTTTGCTGCCTTATTCTGCTAATTTTGCATTATTTCCAAGTTCAGAAGTTTGAAATTTTACATAAAGAATACAATAAATACATCTCAATATTCCGTGACATTTATTTCAAGGTAACAGAAATTTTTATCATGATCAATTCTTTTTCAAATATTTTTCAAATCAAAAAACATCTGTGAACTTTTATCAATTGCCTAAGTTATCCCTGTCTCAATCCTTGCAGAAATGATTCATCACTGAAAGTCCTGATGCGATCATAATCTTCTTTGCCTTTATAGTCCTAAAAGAAATGGATTGATCACTGCTCTTTTTCTGTTTTGGAAGTCCAAACTGTTCTTCAGTTTATCATTTCCTCCATTACTGCCTGGTGTGTTAAATTATCCATCTTCTATTGATTTTTTTGTTCGGTTCATCCTGTGAAGGAAGAAATTTCATTCATGAAAGGTAAAAATAGAAATAATATTAGATTATCAAAACATTTCCTAGATAAATTGAACAAATAAATTAGTAGTAGGTATTTCTGAAAACGTTCTCTCAAGGGCAAATTATAATTATGTTCATATATTACTTCATGATTAAAATGTCAGAGTGGAAAGTTAATTGTAAAATACACAGGAGTCTGACACACCATTCATTAATCACAAGTGGGTCAAACAACCCCTCGTCAGAGTCAAACACCTATAAAGCAAGGTGTTTGACATTCTCAAAGGGGTATAATTTGACCCACGGGGGATAAATAAATAGTGTGACAGACTCCTGTGGTAAAATGTAATTATCAAGTAATGCAAAAGCCATATCATTAACCGTTTGCCCAATCACTTTCATATTTCAGTATGTTGTTCCTTATGACAAAAAAGGTTTCACATCTCCTTAACCCAAGATCATGTGTCCAAGGTCAATGTCAATTATTTCTTTTTAATGAAACTGTACATGCTAATCCTCATGATCATGTCCAGGCTATATCTCTTGAATCGATTTTACAATTGTTTTCATATTTCAGTTTGTTATTTCTCAGGCCTAAATGTTTCACATCACAAATGTCCCAAGGTCACTTCTTACTTTAGTAATGAAATTGTATATGCTAATCATGCCCAGGCTATATCTTTTGAAACATGTATTCAATCACCAATATTTCAGTTTGTTGTTGCTCATGATCCATAGGTTTCAGATCACCTATATCCAAGGCAATGTGACGAAGGTCAAGGTCACTCAATATGCTTATAGTGAACTTGTATATGCTAATATTATCATGTACGGGCTATACCTCTATACAATACCCCAGCTGTGTCAATAATAAAACGATAGTAGAGCATTCACTTTATTTAAAACTAAATAACTCTTTTTCATATATACATGTAAATCACCTTTTTATTTATTAATTTTCAAAATTATACAGTCATTTTCCATCCATGCAGCCAAGCCAAACATCGCCGATCTTCAAACGCGAATATTTCAACTTCTATTAACTCAATGTCCGCCATTCTTTCTTCTTGAACTAGTTTAGAGACAGGAAATTCTACCTTTACAACTGCGCATGCTCAGAGGGTATTTCCTCATTTTATATTTGGCCAGAAAGGGTAGAAACAACTAAAAGACTCAGATTTTCCACGTGACCAGTTTTGGATACCCAAGCTCCTGCCGCATAGTGAAGATTCCCTGGAAGCTGATTGGATAATAATGATGGATGGTCATATCAGATAAAAGTACATGAACTTGACTCTTTATGCACACCAAAATTTTCTTTTAAATATGGAAGATATATTTTTAAAATAAATATAATAATTGACCATTGGCTTGGAATTTAATATGTCAATTTAGTGCAGTCCTGACACTAGTTGTAAACATCTCAAATTTGAGGTGAGAATATCAACGGGAACAGGTATATTTCTTTTTGGTTTCTGAAAGGTCTATCAATGCTCTTTCAAATGACATATAGATTATATAGAAAATTAATATGCAACAGGTAGTAAATTTTGGAAAGGTTAACATTGTCGCCTATGGAAAACTATTTAGTTGTTTCTACTCTATAGGGATTTTCAAATTTTCACTTTTTTGGGATATAACTTCTGAAGTTGTTGAATGACAAAAGTCAGTGGGCATGAATAATCATGAAGGACACCAGTGGGAAATAATAGGTATAGATTTAAAAAAAAAAAAGTTAACCAGGAAGGGATCCAGGGGATTGAAATGGGGTAAGGGGTCAAATATAAGGATTTTTGGCTTGGAATGCTAGATTTGAAGCACTAATTACTTTTTAAAATACACAATTGAGATAGTAATCACACTACATTATTTATGTTATGAGTGTTACATTTATATACAACCACATTTCATGAAGTTCAAGGGGAATAACTCTTCTATATTAGCATTATATATCACCATATGACACTAACGTAAGCCCATTTTCAATAGATATAGAGGGTTTTCTTCCTCATTCAGCCTATGTATTAAATGTGGGTTGTCTTAAATGAGTTATAAATGATTGCCCTTGTCTTCTGTAAGGTAGATAACTCTTCCAACAAGAAATAGAATTGAAATATTGAGCTTCTCTATGTTCGCAACTAGCCGTTAAGGGTTCTTCGACAAGTTTCGCATAAGATACCATGCAACACCTATGTTTCTTAAATTTTACCAATACTTGCTGTTACTTTTCAATGTTTTGAACTAGAAGAATTAGAAATGAATACTTTTCCTTTTCAGACACTGTCCATCAAATTCAGCCACAAATTCATGGTCTAAGGAGTCAAGAGAGAAGCCTGAGTCTTGAGGCTGTGATTTCTTTCCCCAGACAGGGCACCCCACCTTCCTTGATGTTGATTGAGTATGTAGCTAGCCTTGCTGATTGAAATGTAATTTGCTTCTGCATCTTCCCTAATGAATGTTCTTTCACTTAAATCACTTATTATGTATTATCAGTATTCTGTACTCTCATTCATTTTATGCAAACCTCTTATTTTCTGTTTTTACAACATGGCATGTCATAAAATTTACTACACATTTTTGTGTATCTGAGCATATCATATAACTATATATTATAAATAAATATTAGCATGTATATGTCCTAAAATAATAATATTGGTCAACCTCATTCAATCTAGTAGGCCAAAATTGTTTGTCAAACTACCCCTCCCCCCTTCTGCATATGCAATGAGTTGGTGCACCATGCTTCTTTTATTGACCTCGTTGCTTTGAAATACCTTGTCCAAGATCAATGGATGACCTTTAATTTGCTTATTTAATATTTTTCATGGTAGAAAAGATATTTAGATTTGCTCTAACCTATATATTGGTCATAAAATATGATATTTATGTCTATAATTCTTCACTTTCATGATAAGAGCAATATTCCTCAAGAGTTATCTGCCCCTTGACAACTTGAGATAAAATTCACATATCAAATGCTGTCTTTTACTCAGTCCTTGTAAATAGGATAGAACTAAAGATAAAGTGTCAAATATTTATTCTGTGAAATGCAATGAATGTTTGTAATATATTATTTGATATTTGTCATATTTTGACATGGGGGTAGGGGTGTTTGAACCCCCACCCACCAGTGTAGATGATAAGATGATTTGATGAGTGTTCCATGTTTACATCTTGTATACATATATCTTTTAACTAAATGGTGAGATGTCTCATGGAAATGAATTTTGTTCTCTCTATAGGGTAGAAACAACTAAAAGACTCAGATTTTCCACGTGACCAGTTTTGGATACCCAAGCTCCTGCCGCATAGTGAAGATTCCCTGGAAGCTGATTGGATAATAATGATGGATGGTCATATCAGATAAAAGTACATGAACTTGACTCTTTATGCACACCAAAATTTTTCTTTTAAATATTGAAGATATATTTTTAAAATAAATATAATAATTGACCATTGGCTTGGAATTTCATATGTCAATTTAGTGCAGTCCTGACACTAGTTGTAAACATCTCAAATTTGAGGTGAGAATATCAACGGGAACAGGTATATTTCTTTTTGGTTTCTGAAAGGTCTATCAATGCTCTTTCAAATGACATATAGATTATATAGAAAATTAATATGCAACAGGTAGTAAATTTTGGAAAGGTTAACATTGTCGCCTATGGAAAACTATTTAGTTGTTTCTACTCGAAAGGTAACATACATAGCCGTCCAATCAGAAAGCGGAAGTTCGGGAATTTCCGTTCCGAACTTTGATTTTACGTCATTGTTTACCTAATTATGCAAAAGCAAAAGTAGCATTGGGTTTTGTTAGTGAGCTGTGTCAATAATAAAACGAAAGTAGAGCATTCACTTTATTTAAAACTAAATAACTCTATTTCATATATAAATCACCTTTTTATTTATTAATTTTCAAAATTATACAGTCATTTTCCATCCATGCAGCCAAGCCAAACATCGCCGATCTTCAAACGCGAATATTTCAACTTCTATTAACTCAATGTCCGCCATTCTTTCTTCTTGAACTAGTTTAGAGACAGGAAATTCTACCTTTACAACTGCGCATGCTCAGAGGGTATTTCCTCATTTTATATTTGGCCAGAAAGGTAACATACATAGCCGTCCAATCAGAAAGCGGAAGTTCGGGAATTTCCGTTCCGAACTTTGATTTTACGTCATTGTTTACCTAATTATGCAAAAGCAAAAGTAGCATTGGGTTTTGTTAGTGCACAGGCAACAACACTGCATAGACACAACTATGCCGATATACAGTGTACCAAGTCAGGATGAGGAATTATTCCGAGTATTTTGGAATAGCGGTTTCCATAGCGATGAGGAGTTATGGCCGGGTGAAACTCGAGCCGTATGTGTATGTTACGGGGAAACATTTACTGAAATACGAAAATTCAAGAATATACCTACCGAGGAGCATGCAGAGGAACTTATCATCGAACACTTGATGTTGTATGGAACGAAGAGAAAATTTAAAATCAAGTTGTTTATAAACTACTCGCCATGTGAAAGCTGCTCGTCTTTGTTGTACGACTTTCTAACAACCCACGATAACTTTCAGATACGTTTATATGTGTCTGCTTTGTACAACATTAACAGAAAGAGCTGTGAAGGGCATGACCATAGTAAAATTCCGAAAAATATTTCCAAAGAATGCGAGGCGAATTTGGTCTGTCTTAAGAAGTCTTTCAAAGGGAAATTGAAGATAAAAACTTTCGACAAAGACGTGTGGGCTGAACTTACAGAAACCCTGACCTTTGCAGCTACACCACCAATTACTGACACTGTGAAATTCTACTACAACAGACGGTTAGAATTTGGGAGAACGCGGGAACAAGAGGATGAGAAAATGGAAGATGATTTCAAATTGATAAAGTAATGAAATATACTTTCAATTCGGCTTTAATCAATAATTATTGATAAGGAGATCTGAGACATAGTGTCATCACATATTAAGGGAAATTCGACTCTCACGAGAACAATATTTGAAATATTTTCCTGGAAAATGTTTTGTTGTTCAAATATTTAAAGGTGTTTGTCAAAGATTCAAGAAACCTATGTGGGATTTTCTATTACTCATTTGGTTCACCAGTACGTCAGAACAATGTCATATCTGTAATGTCAGCTTCCTCCAAAAATAACAAAATGACTGATAGACACAAAGCGATGACATGAAAAAGTCAATAAATAGGTAATGAAGGAAAAAACTATAAGATACATCGCAGATAAAACCTAGCATGTCAAACAAAATAAATGGTACACAAGCATTACTTGTTCCTAATTGTAACGTCAATTATCTACACGCCTTGACTGTTGAATATTCTTTTCTTTGAACAATCAATACAGCTCAAAGGGGTAGGGCCACGAGACTCCTAAATCGGCCCTCGATTTTTCCCTAAAAATAAATTTAATGAGAAATTCTTGATATCTCTCATGAAAATACACGAATGTTTACCGCTTTTAATGAAAAGAAAAACATCACCAAACAAAGTGCCATTTAACAGTAATGACGTCATGATATGACGTCATTTTGACGTTATTGACAAAATATGGCGAATATTGCTGGGAATTTTGTCAATGTGGCCGCATGCGTTAACTGAGATAAAACGTTTATGACAAAAGAATATACTAATAGTCTTTCACATATAAATTTTTCATCTTTGTTTATGCATGTGGCCATTGCTAATTTAATAGAAATATATAGTTTTTGCATAAATTTCGCGGAGTATGACCTATTTAGGTGTTTTCAAAGGGCTTAAAGCTATTGATAAAGACAATGTTTACAAAAGATAGATTCGTGACTCAGTAGAGAACGTTTCAAAATGTCAAATCACAGTTAAGAATTCTAAGTACAATGTTCAAAATTAGGGCCAATATCGGGCTTCGAGGCCCTACCCCTTTAACAAGAACCGAGATCAAATAAGATTTCTTGGTGAGAACAGAATATTTTGATATTGATTTGGCTGATTGGAACAGCCATGTCTTTATTAAATCTTTAAAAAAAATGTTAGTAAAAAGGTTACTATGGTATGTTATTGACGACATGACAAAATATTGAAATTTTGGATTGTTTGCTCGGCTAAAATGATGTAATATCTCTGTAATATAACTGTATCTAACCTTAGCAACCACGCTGAGGTTACTGGTGTGGCATGCAGGCCGGAGATGCTTACTCCTCAAGCACTCCTCTCTTTAGTGGGAGTTCCCGTAAGTTTAAACGTTTACGCCATATAGTTAGAGCGACCAAATCGGAAAAGGGGTTTAGTTTTCGAGTTTAATCAACACCACTAACACAGGCCTGAACTTCGAGCTGAATATCCCTGCTTTCAAGAAAAACTGCCGTAAATAATATATCATGGTCAGATTTTGTTTAAGTTGGGTTAAAATGATAAAACCGTGAAAAATAAAAACAAAATATTTACCGGTTACATCCTCTGTATTCCTATATTTGGCTCTGTTTTGTACAGAGAGTCATTGCAATTCTTGCATTAGATATGTAAATATGATATAGAATTGTTTTTGAGGTAGAATATTTTCTCCTCTCTCAAAAAGTGGCAGTTTTATGCAAAATTCTATTAAATATTAAGAATCCGTGTTAGTATCTTATCTAAAGCCCCGAGAATGAATTTTTATCTCATAACATATCGACAAATAATTTAATTTTGCATGTAACAAGGATTTTCATTGGCTTAAAAGTTGAGGTTAATTTATTTTCCATAACCTGAAAAATATTAGGCCACGCCCCCTTACCTGGAACTACGCGAATTATACCGTTTGTGCATCGGCTTTTTGAGGTTATTTCCCATAACCAAAAAGAATTTTAGAATCATTCCTTAAATATATGTTTATTATTTCTGAGGTCATTTATTGATAATTTTTGTAGAGGCTTATAAATAAAAATAAAATAATTAATGCATTTACACTTTTAAGTTAAGCGTCATTTCCCTAAGAAGATTCCGTAGATTAAGATTCGGTTGACCACATGTTACAGTTTCTATCAAATCGTACTTTTTTATCGATATATATACCTATGTTTGAATAAAGTAACTGCCGAAAATGGAATTATGTCATCCTGATGACAAATTCATGAAAAGTACCTCATTTAAATATATCATGTCAAGATCATGTATGGAGACCCGATTGTGACAAGTTGTAATGAAAATACGTGAATTGAAAAACTGCGCATGAAATTTCTATAAAATAATAAGAAGTATCGTACGACAATTTTTCCCTTTTATCATCTGTACTTACCATCTGTTCAGATTCGTAGCTGTTACAAATTAGGTGGATTAAGTCGTCCATGGGAACCAATGGAAAGTCCTCAAGTGTCACAGAAATTGGGAGGTGCTTTGTTTTGTGATGCTGTACATAATGTAGCTCAAACACCACATAGTCATACGTAATATTGGTAACGTAATCGAGCAATCCTACATAAATTGGGCCTATATACATACCTCTACAATTCAACAAATAAACAGCTATATATCTCGGAGAGAAAAAGCAGAAAAATGTGTTTTGTGGCCTGTTGACAACGGAAAGTTTGCTAAACAGGAGCCTTGAATTTTGGTGCGTCGATTGCCGACAAAGTTTCAGTGAATAAACATGGTTAAAAAGGAGATTATCCGATTAAAAAAACCCAGTTATATGAAAAGTCCAAATCTCCTATGTTGCATGTACATGTTGGCTACAACACTTCGATAGCATCATGAGACAAGTGTAATATATATCCCCAATTTTAGGTGCCTATTGAGTAATTTGAATTTCCTATTTCCAACTGTAATACATGGAACCGAGAGAAAAACTATTTTATATCTGGTTACACATATTTATTTTTGGTCGAGCAATTCCATTTTTCAAATCAGAAATGATAGTCGGGCGTTATACATGTATTCATAATTGTGAGAGGAAGTAATTCGGATAAGAACGCCATTTACTATGTGCATAGTAGGTGACCTCCTATAGAATAGAGCATCATTTAATGTATGGTCATTTCTATTTCAAGATCGCCTAAGATTTGCTTCTCGGTTGGTTTTTTTCAAGTGAGTGTCTATGATTGATGTAGGTTTGTTTCAAAATTGTTTGTTTGATTTTCATTATTTGTTTGTATTATTTCTGTTTCATTTAAAGATAAACAAGTTTCAGGGACAAATTAAGAATATGTCCATAAGACTAGGATGAAGCATGGAAAATGATGAACAGACAGTCACAACTCTAAAAATAATGCATGCAAAGTAATATTTTTCGTAAGCGGTCGATATCGTACAATGTCCTACAACGATCAGCCAATCAGAAACTAGAGATCCAGAACTAGAAATCAGAGTTTATATCCATTATCATCTACACAGGCAATTGTGCCGCACGTGAAATTCACGTGAAGTTAACGTGAATTTCACGTTAAAAATTTCACGTGAAATTCATGTGAAAAGAGCTCACACGCTAAATTCACGTGAAGATATTCACGTGAAATTCACATGATTTTCACGTTAACTTCACGTGAAATTGCTGTCACATGAAATTCACGTTATTTTCTTCACGTAAACTTCACATGAAAGAGCTGTCACGTCAAATTCACGTTATTTTCTTCATGTGAAATTCATGTGAGAGCTCTTTTTATCCATATGAAATGGTTGATTTTTTTTCTCTAATATTAGTGTTTTTACTTTTCTCCACTGGACCAGTCATTCCAGCATATGATTTTTCAATAGAAAATATGTGTAATCAACTTGTATTCAGCTGGTCTACCAGTAAAACTACAGCATAAATCTAAAAACTGCAATTATTCAATACTCTGCTATCACATTGTAAATATCCATGAAAACATTTGGACATGTGTAGGTATTTGTCATATTTAGACTATACATGTACTATAAATCTTTATGACACTGAAAATGCTTGGTATTTTGTAACTAAAGGAGCTAAGTCAAAAGGACATGATGTGTACAAATTTTCTGTGTAACTTTCTTGTGGATTCATGAATTTAATAAAATTGTTTGCTCCCTTATTCTGCTAATTTTGCATTATTTCCAAGTTCAGAAGTTTGAAATTTTACATAAAGAATACAATAAATACATCTCAATATTCCGTGACATTTATTTCAAGGTAACAGAAATTTTTATCATGATCAATTCTTTTTCAAATATTTTTCAAATTAAAAAACATCTGTGAACTTTTATCAATTGCCTAATTTATCCCTGTCTCAATCCTTGCAGAAATGATTCATCACTGAAAGTCCTGATGCGATCATAATCTTCTTTGCTTTTATAGTCCTAAAAGAAATGGATTGATCACTGCTCTTTTTCTGTTTTGGAAGTCCAAACTGTTCTTCAGTTTATCATTTCCTCCATTACTGCCTGGTGTGTTAAATTATCCATCTTCTATTGATTTTTTTGCTCGGTTCATCCTGTGAAGGAAGAAATATCCCAAACGAAAAAAATAGCCTAACAACTCGTATAAACAGATCATACACAAACCATGGTTTTGATGCGAGTTTCCCGGTTGAAATTTCACATGCAAATGAGCTAATGGATCGTATCATTAAATTTGCATATTGGTGGATCGCATGAAAACCTTAAATATATGTTATGATCCAAGTACGATCCATTGAAAACAACTCGTATACAGCTCATATGATTCTTCTACGATCCATGGTTTTGATGCGAGTTTCCCGGTTGAAATTTCACATGCAAATGAGCTAACGGATCGCATACATATTTGGATATCAACAAATCGTATGAAAACTGCAAGTTTGTGAACATGTAGATGTACAATCCAAGTATGATCCATTTAGAAACATCTCGCATCCAAACCACAAAACAACTCACAACCAAACCACCTAACAACTCACAACCAAACCACCTAACAACTGCATGAAAATCATATGATCCAGATATGATCTATTATCTGTATTAATAACAACTTGCATAAAAACCTTGTATACATACATGTATTGTCACAAATTTTTAGGTCATCATCCCATGCATGTACCAGTACACATGTTACATATTAAGTGAAAATAATACGAAACGATATTAATTTGCAACAACATTCATTTTTCCGTATATAAACACATTTACGTATTGAAATCAAAATCAACTTTTATTTCATTTCATATAAATGCATTTTAATCCTTTTTTCGAATTGACATTAATAAAAGAAATCATTTTCTAATACATGTATAATCAAGGAAATCTACATGTATATTATTAATTACAAACATGATCATGATGATGCGTCAAAATTTTAACAATAGAACATACATGCGTGTATTTCGATATTAATAATACAATGTACACTGTAATATATTGTTTCAAGAGCTTATCGTATACATATTCATACTGAAAATCAAACTAAGAGGTGTGTCACCTGTACCGTAGTATGCTTAACAATGTGACCTTGAAGGTGACTTTGAAAGTTCATAAGGTGTTTTACAATTATTGCAAGCTTTATATGGTAGAATTATAATGTATATCAATTAAGTTATAGCCATTTTTGTGTGAAAAACCAATTACCAGACAGTTGGACGGACAAACAGATCCCTATTACATGTATGTTGATCTCGAATTGTAGGTGACATAAAATTTTAAGTTTCAAAGCAAGTAAAACAATTTTCACATGTTACATACACTTTCAAGCAAAGTTATAATGTATATATACATTGTATTCAGAGTGTACCAATACATGTACAATGATTATTGATACAAAATATGTGAAACTTTTCAAAACATTGAAATCACACCTTTTATAAATTTAAGATTTTCAAGGCATTGTAAGTTACATGTACATGATGTAGTTGCATTAACATAATAGTACAGGTGAATAGTGAATGTTTACTTGACTCAACTCTATTCATCAAGTTACATGAACATGCATTTAATTGTAAATTATTATAACATTTTCTGCACGTTGTAACATCTGGTCGGAATATTTACACACATATACGGTTTGTGCATCGACTGCCACAATGGGTAGACATGGTAGAAGGCCTTATCTATATATGTATAGTTACTCCATAACTTCTTAAATAACAGTGGTTAGTGGTAGTTAGTGGTACACGTATAACTGTAAGCTAAATAGCGATAATCTAGCTTCCAATTGAGAACTGACAGTAACATTCATTACAATCGTTTGTTTACTGGACAGGTCCGATATATTTTGCCTATTTGTAGCATATGCATAGTGCACATATACCTACCTATATCCATCTTATGCAGTTCCTAAATGCAGGAGTTCAACTTCCTCCTCTATATTTGGACCCTGGCATGCTCTCTAATGAATTTGTATGTGACAAGCTCGCAGAACACATGTGTACATGTCATGCAGTGCATGGCACATACAATGTATGCTGTGAATAGGCAAAACGCATCGGACCTGTTTTATATAATTAGATTTACATTGAGATGCCTGATAATACATATCATTTACTACATGTATTCTTCAACCAAATGGCCAATGCATCTCCGCATATATATTTGTATGAATGTTTGTCACACACTGTTTTACATGTACAGTGCAGAGTTCCTGAAAAGTGACGGTTATATCGGATTTGCCAATAAGAAATTGTGTTGTATGATAAAAAACTCACTTTTATATGTGAGCATAGTATTTGACTTACAGACATAAAACTTACACTGTTAGTTACAGGCCTTTATCAGATTTTCCCCTAAAATGGCTACATTAATTGTAATCAGAAAATATTACGACATATCGAATTGAGTAAAAACTACTATTTTCTGATTTCTGAAGTGAGGTTATTTGTTCTAAATATGTAGCAGTATTACCTCAAACTCAATTTAAACATCAGGGCCAGGTTGAACTTGCTTCAAGGAAAGAAATCCATCTCAATTCTAAGCCGTTAAAGCTCTACGTACACATTTGGACCTCCCATGCAGACACTAGAATTGGCTGACCAATGATTACCTGTAAATAAAATACTAGACATTATAATGCATGTCATCACTTACAAAATGGAAATTTCATTCATGAATGTGTATATTCATCTCGATGCAAAACAGATATTTGAAGTGCACAATAAATTGTTAGTAAAGAGAATTTCTTAAATTACTGTCTTGTTCACTAAATCCAGAGCACCCTGTTTGGGCGATTTTTTGCTATCGTCTGAAGAATTTTGTAACAAATTATTGTTTCCGAGAATTGACTTCCTTTAGTCGTAACTGGAAATTAACGTCAAGTTACCCTATCAGCTGCCTTCAAACCGCAATATGGAAAAATAAAATGTCTACGGGAAATTCCCATGTCAATTTCAAGCCGCCGCCATATTGTTCTCCATGTCAACAATAGTAAACAGTGACGTCAAAGCCTCCGACGTCACACATTTTCAGCGATTTTACTGTAGAAAATCCCCGTAGACTTTTTATTTTCCGTCCTATTTCTAACTTAGCTGACGCACATACAATGAATGGTATTTTCTGTTACAACTAAAGGAGTACTATAAAATTGATATCTTTTTGGAAGATGACATAACATATTTTAGAGAAAACCGGGAAGATAGGGTGCTCTGGAATTAGTGAACAGGACAGTAGCTTGAATTTCCTCTATCTCTTGAGTGTTCTCGTACTGTTTACATACCTTTCCGTCGACGTGATTCTGGAACCATCTTAGGACAATAGGCCTTAAATACGTTTGATTCGTGTTCCAGTTGGACTAACAGATTAACGTACACCTACTCTTTAAAAGATCTTTTCCGTCTCGTTCCGATCGAACTGGGCGGCTGAGATTTTCATTCGAAATTTCACAGATTTTCATTGGCCGAAAAAAATAAATCGTCTCGAATAACTCGACCATCTTCTGTTTCGTACTTTTCAGTCTCCGACGCAGCATGTTATGAACAGTTCAAGCAGGGTTTTTTGTTGTTGTTTAAGTAACATATCCTTATTTTATTTTGTTTTTAGCGACGACTGAATAAGATGCTTAAGATATTGCATTCACATATTTGATGTTTATGCACTTTTAATTATTTCTTTTTTTCCCCCTTTTTTTTGCTCGTCATTTTGAAGCTCCATAAAATTCAATTCAAGATTTCTAAACATTATTTATATGGTCAATGCTGTTATCATAAACGTTTGAAATAAAGCTTTATTAATACTACGTTTTTGTACTAAATGGTATTGCATTGAGGATCTAAATCGATCTAAGATAAAGATTTCAAGAAGAAGTTTTTTTTAATTGGGGTGTGGCCGGGGCGTTCCACTCCATCATTAAGGAACATTCATTCATTCATTCATTCATTCGTTCGTTCGTTCGTTCATTCATTCATTCATATCAGGATTTAACCTAAGTATGATAAAGTAGCACTGCTCAAAAAGACAAAGTAAAGAAATCACTCCAAACTCAGTCTGTTAGGCCCACAAAGTTAACAAACCACACAAAACTTATATACGCAGTTCAAACTAAGACAGCAAATCGTATATAACTCACTTCGTTTGGTCCACAAAGTCAACAAACCACATAGAATTCATACAAACAATTAGAACTAAGTTAATGAACCATACATAACTCATTCTCTCTATTTGACGAAGATAACAAACCACAAGCAACTCATACCCAACTCTCAATCGACTCACATTTAAGAAACAACTCGCGTCAGGATCATATGACCTTATATGTAATCAAATGGTCTGGATATGAGTTGATAAATGGAACATATGAAAACCATTGTAATAACCCATGGATCTGATGGTTTTGTATGAGTTACCTATAAGTTAAATGTGGTTTGTTAAGAATTTTTTTCGTTTGGGATTTCATTCATGAAAGGTAAAAATAGAAATAATATTAGATTATCAAAACATTTCCTAGATAAATTGAACAAACAAATTAGTAGTAGGTATTTCTGAAAACGTTCTCTCAAGGGCAAATTATAATTATGTTCATATATTACTTCATGATTAAAATGTCAGAGTGGAAAGTTGTAAAATACACAGGAGTCTGACACACTATTCATTAATCACAAGTGGGTCAAACAACCCCTCGTCAGAGTCAAACACCTATAAAGCAAGGTGTTTGACTCTCTCAAAGGGGTATAATTTGACCCACGGGGGATGAATAAATAGTGTGACAGACTCCTGTGGTAAAATGTAATTATCAAGTAATGCAAAAGCCATATCATTAACCGTTTGCCCAATCACTTTCATATTTCAGTATGTTGTTCCTTATGACATAAAAGGTTTCACATCTCCTTAACCCAAGATCATGTGTCCAAGGTCAATGTCAATTATTTCTTTTTAATGAAACTGTACATGCTAATCCTCATGATCATGTCCAGGCTATATCTCTTGAATCGATTTTACAATTGTTTTCATATTTCAGTTTGTTATTTCTCAGGCCTAAATGTTTCACATCACAAATGTCCCAAGGTCACTTCTTACTTTAGTAATGAAATTGTATATGCTAATCATGCCCAGGCTATATCTTTTGAAACATGTATCCAGTCACTAATATTTCAGTTTGTTGTTGCTCATGATCCATAGGTTTCAGATCACCTATATCCAAGGCAATGTGACGAAGGTCAAGGTCACTCAATATGCTTATAATGAACTTGTATATGCTAATATTATCATGTACGGGCTATACCTCTATACAATACCCCAGCTGTGTCAATAATAAAACGAAAGTAGAGCATTCACTTTATTTAAAACTAAATAACTCTTTTTCATATATAAATCACCTTTTTATTTATTAATTTTCAAAATTATACAGTCATTTTCCATCCATGCAGCCAAGCCAAACATCGCCGATCTTCAAACGCGAATATTTCAACTTCTATTAACTCAATGTCCGCCATTCTTTCTTCTTGAACTAGTTTAGAGACAGGAAATTCTACCTTTACAACTGCGCATGCTCAGAGGGTATTTCCTCATTTTATATTTGGCCAGTAAGGTAACATACATAGCCGTCCAATCAGAAAGCGGAAGTTCGGGAATTTCCGTTCCGAACTTTGATTTTACGTCATTGTTTACCTAATTATGCAAAAGCAAAAGTAGCATTGGGTTTTGTTAGTGAGCTGTGTCAATAATAAAACGAAAGTAGAGCATTCACTTTATTTAAAACTAAATAACTCTTTTTCATATATAAATCACCTTTTTATTTATTAATTTTCAAAGTTATACAGTCATTTTCCATCCATGCAGCCAAGCCAAACATCGCCGATCTTCAAACGCGAATATTTCAACTTCTATTAACTCAATGTCCGCCATTCTTTCTTCTTGAACTAGTTTAGAGACAGGAAATTCTACCTTTACAACTGCGCATGCTCAGAGGGTATTTCCTCATTTTATATTTGGCCAGAAAGGTAACATACATAGCCGTCCAATCAGAAAGCGGAAGTTCGGGAATTTCCGTTCCGAACTTTGATTTTACGTCATTGTTTACCTAATTATGCAAAAGCAAAAGTAGCATTGGGTTTTGTTAGTGCACAGGCAACAACACTGCATAGACACAACTCTGCCGATATACAGTGTACCAACTCAGGATGAGGAATTATTCCGAGTATTTTGGAATAGCGGTTTCCATAGCGATGAGGAGTTATGGCCGGGTGAAACTCGAGCCGTATGTGTATGTTACGGGGAAACATTTACTGAAATACGAAAATTCAAGAATATACCTACCGAGGAGCATGCAGAGGAACTTATCATCGAACACTTGATGTTGTATGGAACGAAGAGAAAATTCAAAATCAAGTTGTTTATAAACTACTCGCCATGTGAAAGCTGCTCGTCTTTGTTGTACGACTTTCTAACAACCCACGATAACTTTCAGATACGTTTATATGTGTCTGCTTTGTACAACATTAACAGAAAGAGCTGTGAAGGGCATGACCATAGTAAAATTCCGAAAAACATTTCCAAAGAATGCGAGGCGAATTTGGTCTGTCTTAAGAAGTCTTTCAAAGGGAAATTGAAGATAAAAACTTTCGACAAAGACGTGTGGGCTGAACTTACAGAAACCCTGACCTTTGCAGCTACACCACCAATTACTGACACTGTGAAATTCTACTACAACAGACGGTTAGAATTTGGGAGAACGCGGGAACAAGAGGATGAGAAAATGGAAGATGATTTCAAATTGAAAAAGTAATGAAATATACTTTCAATTCGGCTTTAATCAATAATTATTGATAAGGAGATCTGAGACATAGTGTCATCACATATTAAGGGAAATTCGACTCTCACGAGAACAATATTTGAAATATTTTCCTGGAAAATGTTTTGTTGTTCAAATATTTAAAGGTGTTTGTCAAAGATTCAAGAAACCTATGTGGGATTTTCTATTACTCATTTGGTTCACCAGTACGTCAGAACAATGTCATATCTGTAATGTCAGCTTCCTCCAAAAATAACAAAATGACTGATAGACACAAAGCGATGACATGAAAAAGTCAATAAATATGTAATGAAGGAAAAAACTATAAGATACATCGCAGATAAAACCTAGCATGTCAAACAAAATAAATGGTACACAAGCATTACTTGTTCCTAATTGTAACGTCAATTATCTACACGCCTTGACTGTTGAATATTCTTTTCTTTGAACAATCAATACAGCTCAAAGGGGTAGGGCCACGAGACTCCTAAATCGGCCCTCGATTTTTCCCTAAAAATAAATTTAATGAGAAATTCTTGATATCTCTCATGAAAATACACGAATGTTTACCGCTTTTAATGAAAAGAAAAACATCACCAAACAAAGTGCCATTTAACAGTAATGACGTCATGATATGACGTCATTTTGACGTTATTGACAAAATATGGCGAATATTGCTGGGAATTTTGTCAATGTGGCCGCATGCGTTAACTGAGATAAAACGTTTATGACAAAAGAATATACTAATAGTCTTTCACATATAAATTTTTCATCTTTGTTTATGCATGTGGCCATTGCTAATTTAATAGAAATATATAGTTTTTGCATAAATTTCGCGGAGTATGACCTATTTAGGTGTTTTCAAAGGGCTTAAAGCTATTGATAAAGACAATGTTTACAAAAGATAGATTCGTGACTCAGTAGAGAACGTTTCAAAATGTCAAATCACAGTTAAGAATTCTAAGTACAATGTTCAAAATTAGGGCCAATATCGGGCTTCGAGGCCCTACCCCTTTAACAAGAACCGAGATCAAATAAGATATCTTGGTGAGAACAGAATATTTTGATATTGATTTGGCTGATTGGAACAGCCATGTCTTTATTAAATCTTTAAAAAACATGTTAGTAAAAAGGTTACTATGGTATGTTATTGACGACATGACAAAATATTGAAATTTTGGATTGTTTGCTCGGCTAAAATGATGTAAGATCTCTGTGATATAACTGTATCTAACCTTAGCAACCACGCTGAGGTTACTGGTGTGGCATGCAGGCCGGAGATGCTTACTCCTCAAGCACTCCTCTCTTCAGTGGAAGTTCCCGAAAGTTTAAACGTTTACGCCATATAGTTAGAGCGACCAAATCGGAAAAGGGGTTTAGTTTTCGAGTTTAATCAACACCACTAACACAGGCCTGAACTTCGAGCTGAATATCCCTGCTTTCAAGAAAAACTGCCGTAAATAATATATCATGGTCAGATTTTGTTTAAATTGGGTTAAAATGATAAAACCGTGAAAAATAAAAACAAAATATTTACCGGTTACATCCTCTGTATTCCTATATTTGGCTCTGTTTTGTACAGAGAGTCATTGCAATTCTTGCATTAGATATGTAAATATGATATAGAATTGTTTTTGAGGTAGAATATTTTCTCCTCTCTCAAAAAGTGGCAGTTTTATGCAAAATTCTATTAAATATTAAGAATCCGTGTTAGTATCTTATCTAAAGTCCCGAGAATGAATTTTTATCTCATAACATATCGACAAATAATTTAATTTTGCATGTAACAAGGATTTTCATTGGCTTAAAAGTTGAGGTTATTTTCCATAACCTGAAAAATATTAGGCCACGCCCCCTTACCTGGAACTACGCGAATTATACCGTTTGTGCATCGGCTTTTTGAGGTTATTTCCCATAACCAAAAAGAATTTTAGAATCATTCCTTAAATATATGTTTATTATTTCTGAGGTCATTTATTGATAATTTTTGTAGAGGCTTATAAATAAATATAAAATAATTAATGCATTTACACTTTTAAGTTAAGCGTCATTTCCCTAAGAAGATTCCGTAGATTAAGATTCGGTTGACCACATGTTACAGTTTCTATCAAATCGTACCTTTTTATCGATATATATACCTATGTTTGAATAAAGTAACTGCCGAAAATGGAATTATGTCATCCTGATGACAAATTCATGAAAAGTACCTCATTTTAATATATCATGTCAAGATCATGTATGGAGACCCGATTGTGACAAGTTGTAATGAAAATACGTGAATTGAAAAACTGCGCATGAAATTTCTATAAAATAATAAGAAGTATCGTACGACAATTTTTCCCTTTTATCATCTGTACTTACCATCTGTTCAGATTCGTAGCTGTTACAAATTAGGTGGATTAAGTCGTCCATGGGAACCAATGGAAAGTCCTCAAGTGTCACAGAAATTGGGAGGTGCTTTGTTTTGTGATGCTGTACATAATGTAGCTCAAACACCACATAGTCATACGTAATATTGGTAACGTAATCGAGCAATCCTACATAAATTGGGCCTATATACATTCCTCTACAATTCAACAAATAAACAGCTATATATCTCGGAGAGAAAAAGCAGAAAAATGTGTTTTGTGGCCTGTTGACAACGGAAAGTTTGCTAAACAGGAGCCCTGAATTTTGGTGCGTCGATTGCCGACAAAGTTTCAGTGAATAAACATGGTTAAAAAGGAGATTATCCGATTAAAAAAACCCAGTTATATGAAAAGTCCAAATCTCCTATGTTGCATGTACATATTGGCTACAACACTTCGATAGCATCATGAGACAAGTGTAATATATATCCCCAATTTTAGGTGCCTATTGAGTAAAAACTATTTTATATCTGGTTACACATACTTATTTTTGGTCGAGCAATTCCATTTTTCAAATCAGAAATGATAGTCGGGCGTTATACATGTATTCATAATTGTGAGAGGAAGTAAGTCGGATAAGAACGCCATTTACTATGTGCATAGTAGGTGACCTCCTATAGAATAGAGCATCATTTAATGTATGGTCATTTCTATTTCAAGATCGCCTAAGATTTGCTTCTCGGTTGGTTTTTTTCAAGTGAGTGTCTATGATTGATGTAGGTTTGTTTCAAAATTGTTTGTTTGATTTTCATTATTAAGGATTCCGACTATTCCGTCGGAATCCTTTCTGTTATTGCAATGTCTTTTCTTTATTAAGGATTCCGACTATTCCGTCGGAATCCTTTCTGTTATTGCAATGTCTTTTCTTTATTCTTATTATTATTCTTGTTAAGGATTCCGACTATTCCGTCGGAATCCTTTCTGTTATTGCAATGTCTTTTCTTTATTAAGGATTCCGACTATTCCGTCGGAATCCTTTCTGTTATTGCAATGTCTTTTCTTTATTCTTATTATTATTCTTATTATTATTATTTTTATTCTTACCCCCTCATCATTTCCAGGGACTTTATTCAAAGGTTTTTTAACACAGAGCAAAAAGGATGGTACCATCAGAAAGAGCATACCAAGATCTTCTTTAACTATTTTTTGTTTGTCGATAAGCTCAACAATGCCCCCGCATGAGGTCATCAAAGGTCAAATCTTTAAACACTTATAACTCCTAAACTAACCGTACGATTTGAACGAAATTTGTTTTAAAATGTTCTTTGGGAAAATTGTAAACTTTTATACGCTTATATGCTCGATAAAATATTTACGGTTTTCGCGCTATTCCCAGTTGAAAATGGAACTTTAAATTGGCACAGTGCCAATTTCTACAGTTTTTGAGATTTTGAGTTGAAACTTTGATAGTATGTTACTTATAGGTGGTCATTTAATGTTGACCTACTTTCAAGGTCAAATTTTTATTCTCAAGGTCACAACAAACTTTTGCCTATAGAACAAAAACTATTTGATCTTCATAGTTCATACTTTACACATATAATGCTTTGGCCTAGCTCTTTCACCATGACCTTGACCCAAGGTCAAATTCTCATTCTCAAGGTTACAACGAACTTTAGTCTATAATAAAAAGACCGTTTGACCTGGGGAGTTCAAACTTTACACAAATATTCCTTGCATCAAACCCTTTCACCATGACCTTTTATCCAAGGTCATTTGTTCGATTTCAAGGTCATAACAGACTTTGTTTGATTAGAATTTGAGCTTTGCTCAGATTAAAATCAATCGTGAAGAGTATAATCACAATACTTATTTTTCATGCAAGACATTGGTTCAAGGTCAAATAATCATTCTCAATGTCGTAACAATCATTTACTCTTGTAGAATTAACACTTTTTGTCCTATACTATTTATTCTTTACACAAGTAGTCCTTCTTATTTGAACTTAATATAGTCTAAGAAAGATAACTCTTTTCTTCTTGTTCACTGTTTCTTTTTTTTTTCTTAGTAGCATTACATATCTGTACTTTCATGTTGTTGTCATTCTCTATTAATAGAAATTATCTCATTACAAAATCATTGTGCAATTCTGTTTTGAGAAAGTAATTGTAAAGGATCTGATATTGATAGAGCATGGAATTTAAAGCTTTCGTAAAAATGAAAGGTATTTATTATTGTTTTCTTCTAGTTTGTTGATAAATAAGAGTCCCAAATTAGACATAAGCTCTTTTGACTCATTTGCCTAAATGAATATGGTACTAAAGCAACTATTTCTTTTTTCCATCTTTTTTTTCGGATTTTAACACTTCAATTCCGAGGAAGGTCTAAAAAAGGAGGAATCCGTCTGTTGCTTGCAACAGTAGCCATCTAGTTAAGGATTCCGACTATTCCGTCGGAATCCTTTCTGTTATTGCAATGTCTTTTCTTTATTCTTATTATTATTATTATTATTTTTATTCTTACCCCTCATCATTTCCAGAGACTTTATTCAAAGGTTTTTTAACACAGAGCAAAAAGGATGGTACCATCAGAAAGAGCATACCAATATCTTCTTTAACTATTTTTTGTTTGTCGATTAGCTCACCAATGCCCCCGCAGGAGGTCATTAAAGGTCAAATCTTTAAACACTTATAACTCCTAAACTAACCGTACGATTTGAACGAAATTTGTTTTAAAATATTCTTTGGGAAAATCGTAAACTTTTATACGCTTATATGCTCGATAAAATATTTACGGTTTTCGCGCTATTCCCAGTTGAAAATGGAACTTTAAATTGGCACAGTGCCAATTTCTACAGTTTTTGAGATTTTGAGTTGAAACTTTGATAGTATGTTACTTATAGGTGGTCATTTAATGTTGACCTACTTTCAAGGTCAAATTTTTATTCTCAAGGTCACAACAAACTTTTGCCTATAGAACAAAAACTATTTGACCTTCATAGTTCATACTTTACACATATAATGCTTGGGCCCAGCTCTTTCACCATGACCTTGACATAAGGTCAAATTCTCATTCTCAAGGTCACAACGAACTTTAGTCTATAATACAAAGACCGTTTGACCTGGGGAGTTCAAACTTTACACAAATATTCCTTGCATCAAACCCTTTCACCATGACCTTTTATCCAAGGTCATTTGTTCGATTTCAAGGTCATAACAGACTTTGTTTGATTAGATATTGAGCTTTGCTCAGATAAAAATCAATCGTGAAGAGAATAATCACAATATTTATTTTTCATGCAAGACATTGGTTCAAGGTCAAATAATCATTCTCAATGTCGTAACAATCATTTACTCTTGTAGAATTAACACTTTTTGTCCTATACCATTTATTCATTACACAAGTAGTCCTTCTTATTTGAACTTAATATAGTATAAGAAAGATAACTCTTTTCTTCTTGTTCACTGTTTCTTTTTTTTTTCTTAGTAGCATTACATATCTGTACTTTCATGTTGTTGTCATTCTCTATTAATAGAAATTATCTCATTACAAAATCATTGTGCAATTCTGTTTTGAGAAAGTAATTGTAAAGGATCTGATATTGATAGAGCATGGAATTTAAAGCTTTCGTAAAAATGAAAGGTATTTATTATTGTTTTCTTCTAGTTTGTTGATAAATAAGAGTCCCAAATTAGACATTAGCTCTTTTGACTCATTTGCTTAAATGAATATGGTACTAAAGCAACTATTTCTTTTTTCCATCTATTTTCTCGGATTTTAACACTTAAGTTCCGAGGAAGGTCTATTAAAGGAGGAATCCGTCTGTTGCTTGCAACAGTAGCCATCTAGTTCTTATTATTATTCTTATTATTATTATTTTTATTCTTACCCCCTCATCATTTCCAGAGACTTTATTCAAAGGTCTTTTAACACAAAGCAAAACGGATGCTACCATCAGAAAGAGCATATCAAGATCTTCTTTAACTATTTTTTGTTTGTCGATAACCTCCACAATGCCCCCGCTAGAGGTCATCATAGGTCAAATCTTTAAACACTTATAACTCCTAAACTAACCGTACGATTTGAACGAAATTTGTTTTAAAATATTCTTTTTGAAAATTGTAAACTTTTATACGCTTACATGCTCGATAAAATATTTACGGTTTTCGCGCTATTCCGAGTTGAAAATGGAACTTTAAATTGGCACAGTGCCAATTTCTACAGTTTTTGAGATTTTGAGTTGAAACTTGGATGGTAGGCTACTAATAGGTAGTCATTGATGATGTCCTAGTTTCAAGGTCAAATTATGATTCTCAAGGTCACAACAAACTTTTGCCTATAGAACAAAGACTGTTTGACCTTGACAGTTCAAACTTCATAAATACAATCATTGATCCAAGCCCTTTCACCTTGACCTTGATCCAAGGTCAATTTCTCATTTTCAAGGTCACAACAAAATTTTTCCTATAGAACAAAGACCATTTGACCTTGAGAGTTCAAACTTGACGCAAATATTCCTTGCATCAAGTCCTTTCACCTTGACCTTGACCCAAGGTCATTTCTTCGATTTCAAGGTCACAACAGACTTTTGTTGATAAAATATTGAGCTTTGAATAGATGAAAAGAAATCTTGATGAGAATAAACTAAAATGCTTATATTTCATCCATGACCTTGGTTCAAGGTCAAATAAACTTTTTCAAGGTTAAACAAACATTTACTCTTGTAGGATTGATAGGATTTTGTTCTTAAATATTTATTCTTCACACAAGTACTACTTCTTATTTGAACTTTACATAGTAAGATAGATAACTCTTTTATTCTTGTTCTCTGTTTCTTTCTGTTTTATCATTAGTAGCTTTGCATATCATTAGTTTCATGTTGTTGTCATTTTCTATTAATAGAAATTATCTCATTGCAAAATCATTGTGCAATTCTTTTTTTGAGAAAGTCATTGTAAAGGATTAGATATTGATTGTGCATCGAGTTTAAAGCTTTCGTAAACATGAAAGGTATTTATTATTTTTTTCTTCTATTTTGTTGATAAATAAATAAGAGTCCCAAATTAGACATAAGCTCTTTTGACTCATTTGCTGAATTCTTTTTTTCATCTTTTTTATTCGGATTTTAGCACTTCAGTTCCGAGGAAGGTCTAATAAAGGAGGAATCCGTCTGTTGCTTGCAACAGTAGCCATCTAGTTATCATTATTATCATTTTTATTCTTACCCCCTCATCATTTCCAGAGACTTTATTCAAAGGTCTTTTAACACAGAGCAAAACGGATGGTACCATTAGAAAGAAAATATCAAGATCTTCTTTAACTATTTTTTGTTTGTCGATAAGCTCACCAATGCCCCCACTAGAGGTCATCAAATGTCAAATCTTTAAACACTTATAACTCCTCAACTAACGGAACGATTTGAATGAAATTTGTTTTAAAATGTTCTTTGGGAAAATTGTAAACTTTTATACGCTTACATGCTCGATTAAATATTTACGGTTTTCGCGCTATTCCGAGTTGAAAATGGAACTTTAAATTGGCACGGTGCCAATTTCTACAGTTTTTGAGATTTTGAGTTGAAACTTTGAAAGTAGATTACTTATAGGTAGTCATTTAATGTAGACCTACTTTCAAGGTCAAATTTTCATTCTCAAGGTCACAACAAACTTTTGCCTATTAAACAGAAACTATTTGACCTTCAGAGTTCAAACTTCATTCATATAATCGTTAAACCAAGCTCTTGCACCTTGACCTTGACCCAAGGTTAAATTCTGATTCTCAAGGTCACAGCAATTTTTTGCCTATAGAACAAAGACTATTTGACCTTCAGAAGTCAAATTTCATACATATAATTGTTCAGTCAAGCTGTTTAACCTTCACTTTGACCCAAGGTCAAATTCTGATTCTCAAGGTCACAGCAAACTTTAGTCTATAAAACAAAGACTGTTTGACCTGGGGAGTTCAAACTTTCCACAAATATTCCTTGCTTCAAACCCTTTCAACATGACTTTGACCCAAGGTCATTTGTTCGATTTCAAGGCCATAACAGATTAGATATTGAGCTTTGCTCAGATTAAAATCAATCGTGATGAGAATAATCACAATACTTTTTTTTCATCCAAGACATTGGTTCAAGGTCAAATAATCATTCTCAATGTCATGACAATCATTTACTCTTGTAGAATTCACACTTTTTGTCCTATACTATTTATTCTTTACACATGTAGTCCTTCTTATTTGAACTTAACATAGTATAAGAAAGATAACTCTTTTCTTCTTGTTCTCTGTTTCTTTTTTTTTTTCTTAGTAGCATTACATATCTGTACTTTCATGTTGTTGTCATTTTCTATTAATAGAAATTATCTCATTGCAAAATCATTGTGCAATTCTGTTTTAAGAAAGTAATTGTAAAGGATCTGATATTGATAGAGCATGGAATTTAAAGCTTTCGTATAAATGAAAGGTATTTATTATTGTTTTCTTATATTTTGTTGATATCAGTAGTTTCATGTTGTTGTCATTTTCTATTAATAGAAATTATCTCATTGCAAAATCATTGTGCAATTCTTCTTTGAGAAAGTCATTGTAAAGGATTAGATATTGATTGTCCAAGGAGTTTAAAGCTTTCGTAAACATGAAAGGTATCTATTTTTTTTTTCTTCTATTTTATTGATGAATAAATAAGAGTCCCAAATTAGACATAAGCTCTTTTGACTCATTTGCTGAAGTTAATATGGTACTAAAGCAACTATTCTTTTGTCCATCTTCTTTATTCGGATTTTAGCACTTCAGTTCCGAGGAAGGTCTAATACAGGAGGAATCGGTCTGTTGCTTGCAACAGTAGCCATCTAGTTCTTATTATTATTCTTATTAAGGATTCCGACTATTCCGTCGGAATCCTTTCTGTTATTGCAATATCTTTTCTTTATTCTTATTATTATTCTTATTATTATTATTATTATTATTATTATTATTCTTACCCCCTCATCGTTTCCAGACACTTTATTCAAAGGTCTTTTAACGGAGAGCAAAAGGGATGGTATCGTCAGAAAGAGCATACCAAGATCTTCTTTAACTATTTTTTGTTTGTCGATAAGCTCACCAATGCCCCCGCTGGAGGTCATCAAAGGTCAAATCTTTAAACATTTGTAACTCCTAAACTAACCGTACGATTTGAACGAAATTTGTTTTAAAATTTTCTTTGGGAAAATTGTAAACTTTTATACGCTTACATGCTCGATAAAATATTTACGGTTTTCGCGCTATTTCGAGTTGAAAATGGACCTTTAAATTGGCACAGTGCCAATTTCTACAGTTTTTGAGATTTTGAGTTGAAACTTGGATGGTAGGTTACTTATAGGTAGTCATTTAATGTTGACCTAGTTTCAAGGTCAAATTCCCGTTCTCAAGGTCACAACAAACTTTTGCCTATAGAACAAAGACTGTTTGACCTTCAGAGATCAAATTTCATACATATAATTGTTGAGCCAAGTCCTTTCTCCTTGACATTGACCCAAGGTCAAATTCTCATTCTCAAGGTCACAACGAACTTTTGACTATAAAGCAAAGATTGCTTGACCTTGAGAGTTCAAACTTAACACAAATATTCCTTGCATCAAACCCATTCATCATGACCTTGCCCCTAGGTCATTTGTTCGTTTTCAAGGTCATAACAGACTTTTGTTGATTAGATATTGAGCTTTGCTCAGGTTAAGATCAATTGTGATGAGAATAATCACAATACTTATCTTTCATCCATGACATTGATTGAAGGTCAAATAATCGTTCTCAGTGTCTTAACAATCATTTTCTCTTGTACAATTCACACGTTTTGTCCTATACTATTTATTCCTCACACAAGTAGTCCTTCTTAATTGAACTTGACATAGTATAAGAAAGATAACTCTTTTATTCTTGTTCTCTTTTATTTTATTCTTATTTTAGCATTACATATCTCTACTTTCATGTTGTTGTCATTTTCTATTAATAGAAATTATCTCATTGCAAAATCATTGTGCAATTCTGTTTTGAGAAAGTGATTTGATATTGATAGAGCATGGAGTTTAAATCTTTCGTAAACATGAAAGGTATTTATTATTTTTTTCTTCTATTTTGTTGATAAATAAATAAGAGTCCCAAATTAGACATAAGCTCTTTTGACTCATTTACTGAAGTGAATAAGATACTAAAGCAACTATTCTTTTTCCATCTTCTTTATTCGGAATTTAACACTTCAGTTCCGAGGAAGGTCTAATACAGGAGGAATCCGTCTGTTGCTTGCAACAGTAGCCATCTAGTTATTATTATTTTTATTCTTACCCCCTCATCATTTCCAGACACTTAATTCAAAGGTCTTTTAACACAGAGCAAAAGGGATGGTTCCATTAGAAAGAGCATACAAAGATCTTCTTTAACTATTTTTTGTTTGTCGATAAGCTCACCAATGCCCCCGCTAGAGGTCTTCAAAGGTCAAATCTTTAAACACTTATAACTTCTATACTAACCGTACGATTTGAACGGAATTTGTTTTAAAATGTTCTTTGGGAAAATCATAAACTTTTATACGCTTACATATTCGATAAATATTTACGGTTTTCGCGCTATTCCGAGTTGAAAATGGAACTTTAAATTGGCACGGTGCCAATTTCTACAATTTTTGAGATTTTGAGTTGAAACTTTGATACTAGGTTACTTATAGGTGGTCATTTGATGTTGACCTACCTTCAAGGTCAAATTTTCATTCTCAAGGTCACAACAAACGTTTGCCTATAGAACAAAAACTATTTGACCTTCAGAGTTCAAACTTCGTACATATTATCATTAAACAAAGCACTTTCACCTTGATCTTGACCCAAGGTCAAATTCTCATTCTCAAGGTCACAACAATTTTTTGCCTATAGAACAATGACTATTTGACCTTCAGAGTTCAAACTTCATACATATAATTGTTCAGTCAAGCTCTTTCACCTTGACCTTGACCCAAGGTCAAATTGTCATTCTCAAGGTCACAGCAAACTTTTGCCTATAGAACAAGGACTATTTGACCTTCATAGTTCATACTTTATACATATAATGACTGGGCCTAGCGCTTTCACCTTGACCATGACCCAAGGTCAAATTCTCAATCTCAAGGTTACAACACACTTTAGTCTACAAAACAAAGACTGTTTGACCTGGGGAGTTCAAACTTTACACAAATATTCCTTGCATTAAATCCTTTCACCATGACCTTGACCCAAGGTCATTTGTTCGATTTCAAGGTCACAAGACTTTGTTTGATTAGATATTGAGCTTTGCTCAGATTAAGATTAATCGTGATGAGAATAATCACAACACTTATCTTTCATCCATGACATTGGTTTAAGGTCAAATAATAATTCTCAATATCATAACAATCATTTACTCTTGTAGAATTAACATTTTTTTGTCCTATTCTATTTATTCTTTACACAAGTAGTCCTTCTTATTTAAACTTAATATAGTATAAGAAAGATAACTCTTTTCTTCTTGTTCTCTGTTTCTTTTTTGTTCTTAGCAGCATTACACATCTGTACTTTCATGTTGTTGTCATTTTCTATTAATAGAAATTATCTTATTGCAAAATCATTGTGCAATTCTGTTTTGAGAAAGTAATTGTAAAAGATTTGATATTGATAGAGCATGGAGTTGAAAGCTTTCGTAAAAATGAAAGGTATTTATTTTTTTTTTTTCTTCTATTTTGTTGATAAATAAATAAGAGTCCCAAATTAGACATAAGCTCTTTTGACTCGTTTGCTGAATTGAATAAGGTAATAAAGCAACTATTCTTTGTTTCCATCTTCTTTATTCGGATTTTAACACTTCAGTTCCGACGAAGGTCTTCTAAAGGAGGAATCCGTCTGTTGCTTGCAACAGTAGCCATCTAGTTCTTATTATTCTTACCCCTTTCCATTTCCAGACACTTTATTCAAAGGTCTTTCAACACAGAGCAAAAAGGATGGTACCATTAGAAAGAGCATACAAAGATCTTCTTAAACTATTTTTTGTTTGTCGATAAGTTCACCAATGCCCTCGCTAGATGTCATCAAAGGTCAAATCTTAAAACTCTTATAACTTCTAAATTAATCACACGATTTGAACAAAATTTGTTTTATATCATTCTTTGGAAAATTTGCATACTTTTATACGCTTACATGCTCGATAAAATATTTACGGTTTTCGCACTATTTTGAGTTGAAAATGGAACTTTAAATTGGCACAGTGCCAATTCCTACAGTTTTCGAGATTTTGAGTTGAAACTTGGATGGTAGGCTACTTATAGGTAGTCATTAATGATGACCTAGTTTCAAGGTCAAATTATTATTCTCAAGGTCACAACAAACTTTTGCCTATAGAACAAAGACTGTTTGACCTTGACAGTTCAAACTTCATAAATACAATCATTGAGCCAAGGCCTTTCACCTTGACCTTGACCCAAGGTCAAATTTTGATTCTCAAGGTCACAACAAATTTTTGCCTATAGAACAAAGACCATTTGTCCTTGACAGTTCAAACTTGGCGCAAATATTCCTTGCATCAAGTCCTTTCATCTTGACCTTGACCAAAGGTCATTTGTTTGATTTCAAGGTCAGAACAGACTTTTTTTGATAAAATATTGAGCTTTGAATAGATGAAAAGAAATCTTGATGAGAATCAACTAAAATGCTTATCTTTCATCCATGACCTTGGTTCAAGTTCAAATAAACTTTTTCAAGGTCATAACAAACATTTACACTTGTATGATTGATAGGATTTTGTTCTTAAATATTTATTCTTCACACAAGTAGTACTTCTTATTTGAACTTTACATAGTAAGATAGATAACTCTTTTATTCTTGTTCTCTGTTTCCTTTTTTAATCTTAGTAGCATTGCTTGTCTGTACTTTCATGCTGTTGTCATTCCCTATTTATAGAAATTTTCTCATTGCTAATTCATTGTGCAATTCTTTTTGGGATAGTTATTTAACAGGATTCAAAATGGATAGAATAGATCTAGGAGTTTAAAGCCTTCCTAAACTTGAAAGGTATTTATCGTCCTTTTCTTCTTTTTTTGTCGATGAATAGATAAGAGTCCCAAGTTAGATATAAGCTCTTTTGACTCATTTCCTGAAGTGAATAAGGTACTAAAGCAACTATTCTTTTTTCATCTTCTTTATTCGGATTTTAACATTTCAGTTCCGAGGAAGGTCAAATAAAGGAGGAATCCGTCTGTTGCTTGCAACAGTAGCCATCTAGTTTGTTTGTATTATTTCTGTTTCATTTAAAGATAAACAAGTTTCAGGGACAAATTAAGAATATGTCCATAAGACTAGGATGAAGCATGGAAAATGATGAACAGACAGTCACAACCCTAAAAATAATGCATGCAAAGTAATATTTTTCGTAAGCGGTCGATATCGTACAATGTCCTACAACGATCAGTCAATCAGAAACTAGAGATCCAGAACTAGAAATCAGAGTTTATATCCATTATCATCTACACAGTTAATTGTGCCGCACGTGAAATTCACGTGAAGTTAACGTGAATTTCACGTTAAAAATTTCACGTGAAATTCATGTGAAAAGAGCTCACGCTAAATTCACGTGAAGATATTCACGTGAAATTCACATGATTTTCACGTTAACTTCACGTGAAATTGCTGTCACATGAAATTCACGTTATTTTCTTCACGTAAACTTCACATGAAAGAGCTGTCACGTGAAATTCACGTTATTTTCTTCATGTGAAATTCATGTGAGAGCTCTTTTTATCCATATGAAATGGTTGATTTTTTTTCTCTAATATTGGTGTTTTTACTTTTCTCCACTGGACCAGTCATTCCAGCATATGATTTTTCAATAGAAAATATGTGTAATCAACTTGTATTCAGCTGGTCTACATTTTTGTACCAGTTAAACTACAGCATAAATCTAAAAACTGCAATTATTCAATACTCTGCTATCACACTGTAAATATCCATGAAAACATTTGGACATGTGTAGGTATTTGTCATATTTAGACTATACATGTACTATAAATCTTTATGACACTGAAAATGCTTGGTATTTTGTAACTAAAGGAGCTAAGTCAAAAGGACATGATGTGTACAAATTTTCTGTGTAAGTTTCTTGTGGATTCATGAATTTAATAAAATTGTTTGCTCCCTTATTCTGCTAATTTTGCATTATTTCCAAGTTCAGAAGTTTGAAATTTTACATAAAGAATACAATAAATACATCTCAATATTCCGTGACATTTATTTCAAGGTAACAGAAATTTTTATCATGATCAATTCTTTTTCAAATATTTTTCAAATTAAAAAACATCTGTGAACTTTTATCAATTGCCTAAGTTATCCCTGTCTCAATCCTTGCAGAAATGATTCATCACTGAAAGTCCTGATGCGATCATAATCTTCTTTGCCTTTATAGTCCTAAAAGAAATGGATTGATCACTGCTCTTTTTCTGTTTTGGAAGTCCAAACTGTTCTTCAGTTTATCATTTCCTCCATTACTGCCTGGTGTGTTAAATTATCCATCTTCTATTGATTTTTTTGCTCGGTTCATCCTGTGAAGGAAGAAATTTCATTCATGAAAGGTAAAAATAGAAATAATATTAGATTATCAAAACATTTCCTAGATAAATTGAACAAATAAATTAGTAGTAGGTATTTCTGAAAACGTTCTCTCAAGGGAAAATTATAATTATGTTCATATATTACTTCATGATTAAAATGTCAGAGTGGAAAGTTGTAAAATACACAGGAGTCTGACTCACTATTCATTAATAACAAGTGGGTCAAACAACCCCTCGTCAGAGTCAAACACCTATAAAGCAAGGTGTTTGACTCTCTCAAAGGGGTATAATTTGACCCACGGGGGATAAATAAATAGTGTGACAGACTCCTGTGGTAAAATGTAATTATCAAGTAATGCAAAAGCCATATCATTAACCGTTTGCCCGATCACTTTCATATTTCAGTATGTTGTTCCTTTATGACAAAAAAGGTTTCACATCTCCTTAACCCAAGATCATGTGTCCAAGGTCAATGTCAATTATTTCTTTTTAATGAAACTGTACATGCTAATCCTCATGATCATGTCCAGGCTATATCTCTTGAATCGATTTTACAATTGTTTTCATATTTCAGTTTGTTATTTCTCAGGCCTAAATGTTTCACATCACAAATGTCCCAAGGTCACTTCTTACTTTAGTAATGAAATTGTATATGCTAATCATGCCCAGGCTATATCTTTTGAAACATGTATCCAATCACTAATATTTCAATTTGTTGTTGCTCATGATCTATAGGTTTCAGATCACCTATATCCAAGGCAATGTGACGAAGGTCAAGGTCACTCAATATGCTTATAATGAACTTGTATATGCTAATATTATCATGTACGGGCTATACCTCTATACAATATAATGAATAACTTTCAAATTTTCGTATGGTGTTGCTCATGACTCAAAGGTTTCACGTCAACATGGCCCAAGGTCAAAGTATCTTAGAGAGAGAGGGAGATCTGTTTTTTTTTCTGAAAACATTTTTTTACTTGTATAGGAGAGAATGACCACACCCATTTTCTGAGATCCTTGGGGGCAGTGGCTCAGAATAAAATATTGTGTGCACAACTAGGCCATGGTCCCTTTAAGTTGCAAAAAAATTAACTTTCCATCATCAACAGTTTCAGGGAACTGATGACCATGAGAAATGTTTAACAGACAGACAGACGCCGGACACAGGGCGATCGCATAAGCTTGACTGGTCTTTGTCCAGTAGAGCTAAAAATGTGTTTGTGAAACATGAAAGCCCTCATCAGTCACTATGAACACCATTTTCTGTTAAGTATGTCAAACTCGATGGGAAAGAATTTATTTCAAAATATCTAAAATGTAGGGCAAAGGTCAATGTCAAGGGTAAAATAATTTGTTATCAATCAAAAGTCTTGTCACAAGGAATACACATATGAAATATGAAAGCTCTATCACCTACAATTCAAAAGTTATGGCAAAGGTTCAAGTTTTATAAATGTAGGTCAAAGGTCAAGATCACAAGGTCAAAAACGTTGTTATCATCGTAAAGGTCTTGTCACAAAGAATACATAAATGTGAAATATGACAGTTGCAAGGAAAAACAGACAGACAAGAAAAACACTATATGCCCCAAAATCTTTGATTCCAGTGTCATACATTAGTTTGTCAAATGTTACCTACACAAATCTTCTCTTATCTTCCTCGAGCCAATGGATGCACCTTGGTTTGGATATTGGACTCCTGCTGAAAAAGAAACAATGCAGTCCTTAGATTACATGTGACATACCTGATAATGTACATTGATGAACAAATGATATTTTCCTTCTTCATGCACACCTACATGTACACTGTACATGTTATTAGAGAGGTTTAGAAACCGTCCTGGGTATGGGTAAAGGTGTATTCTAACATGACTTGAGATTTTCTCCCTACATGTACTACAGAACTCGCCTGGTGTAAAATCTCCAACAAACTTCCAGTTCGCTAAGATCCGCCCATGCAAGTGCTTTAGAGTTTGTGCAGAACAATATTAGAATAGAAATAACAACTAGCTAGCTGTGATTTGTAGTCAAGTAATTCCCCAAAGTCGCATGAACCAATTAAATTTCATTGGTTCATGCGACTCGGGGAATTACTGGACAACAAACCACGGCCAGCAGCAGCTAGTTGTTATTTCTTAAACATGATAATGACGTAGCCGACATCCGCCAGAGAAATGATCATACCCTTGGTGGTTTAACTTCGTTCGATTTTTATGTATACTCTATATATGTGTGAATTTTTGCCTACTCAACGGACCTTGCTGCATGAGGAAACCAATCGGGTCTTTATAGCGTTTTGATTTTTCTTCAATGGCTAGTGAAAATTTTGGATGGCTAGTCGATTTTGGCACTCAACTAGCCCGGCTGGCTAGTGGTCAAAAAAGTTTTCATGAAGACTGCTAGCTAGTTGTTATTTCTTAAACATGTTGACTCCATTACTAGGTATGACGTCATTATTTATTGTGTACAGAAAATTGCTGCAAATTATCGAGAACGTGTCAATCTTGAGCTATATGTATACATGAATATAAAACGGGTATACATTTTGGGTTTTTTTTGTTTTTGTTTTGTTTTATAAACAAAAAAGTCTACCCGTTTATAGCAGATGTATTTCATGAATACTTGTACTGGGTAAAATACATATTTCATAACTTTTAATTCAACATTTATCTATATAAAAGTTTTACACAATTGCTGAGAGCTATACTAGTACACGTAAACATACTCGTCAAATTTCTAATCTTCTGCTATTTTCTAAATGTATATGTATTTGTAGATTACATGTACACTGTATTTACATATACCTGTAAGCCTTCTAAACCTCTCTATTTTCCTGAATTAGTTGTACAAAATTTATTGATGTTAATAAAATTTGTGGAGAAAATTCAATGACAAAATTTCTGTGAGGAATGAAAGATTGAGGGATGTAGATCATGGAATAATTCTGCCTCTAGTTGCTACATTTATCTTATATGTTGTATACTAGAGAAGGAAGTGAAGTTACTCTTTTTCATGTTAAACACTGTTCTTTTGAACGTTATTAATCATAAAGCCTGTTTTGTTGTCATATTATTTTATGCATGTTTATTGACAGAGATATATATAAGATCTTTTCTGTTAATAACAGATCCAATTTAAACTTTAAAGTGCTGCCTCTATCTTACAATGTAGCTGCCGAATAAAACACCTTGTGAATTTATCAATTTAATTAACAATAAACTACCCTCTGGAATGCATTTGACTCCCCCCCCCCTCCTGGAGCCAACGCCAAAGGGATGGGACCGAAATGAACAAACTTTGTAGAGGACCTTTAGTACTTCATGCATACCACATTTCATCAAAATTCTCCAAACAAAATATTGAAAATGCAAAAGTTTACAGTCTAGCGACTGACAGCTCACATGAACCTTTGGCTCAGGTGAGCTAATAAAACATTTGCCCCATACAGGACAAAAATGCCCGATGCAATATTTTTTGAAAAATTATCTTGGAATCAAGGTCAAGGGACTATTGTGACCCTGACCTTTGACCTATGACCATGGTTAAAGGTCATAACATATCCTTAGGTTCTAAGGAACATTTCTGTGAAATATTGAAATCCATCCATAGGGGAAGGAGTTATGCTCTAGACATAGTTTTACTGATGATGTCTATTATGACCTTGACATCTGACCTATGACCTTGGTTCAAGGTCATGACACACCCTTAGGTCCTAAGGAACATTTCTAAAAATTGTTATTGAAATCCATCCACAGGGGAAGGATTTATGCTCTAGACAAGGTTTTACTAATGTCTATTGAGACCTTGACCTTGGTTTAAGGTCATGACAAACCCTTAGGTCCTATGAAACATTTCTGTGACACATTTGAAACATGTAGCACTTGAACTTTGCTCAATATTGGCATTTTAAGGCAAAGTCACTCAAGGGGAAAAAGTAGGTCATGGTCATTTTATGAACGTTTGATCAAAGATACATCCACAATGTAAGTTTGGAACATGTAGCACTTATACTTTGCTCAATATTGGCCATTAAAGGCAAAATATTGCTACCGGTATCTTAACATTTACCTTATCATCTCAACATTTAGCTGGACGCCGACACCGAGGGTACTGCAATAGCTCTTTTGCACTTAAGTGCAGTCGAGCTAAAACTAAGTACATGCAATGTATAATATGCATATATATGAATTACTACCTCTGACACTTAATTGTCTCATTCACAAAAATCCACAATAGAGCTGCATTATCTGAGCACAATGTTGAAAGTTCATCCTGAATCTGAAAACAAAGAAAATATTCTTAAATGTGATCAGACATAACGTCTCAATTCATTTAATGTTGAAAATACCCCCTTCTCCCTTTCCCTCAGCAGCTTGATCATTATAAGAGGAGCTTTTGGGCAAGTACAAAATACTGTAGTACATCAAAACTTAAACACTGTCAAAGTTGTAATGATCTTGTATAATAATTAGGGGTGTAACAATAGAGAGGTTGAGATTTCCTACGTGTAACTTGTACGTGTACTTGTATTCAGGTCGGCTATTGTGACGTCGTAAGTTATTGCATTTGAAGTCATTTGCTTAACAAGTTACATGTCGCATGTTATGTGTAGAAAGGTCTTGTCACAAGAAATACACATTTGAAATATCAAAGCCATATCACTTACCAATCGAAATATATAGCCATTCTTAGATATTGTGCAAAGTGGGTCAAATATCTAGGTCAAGGTCACTAGGTCAAAAATTATGGTATGTGTAGAAACTAGAGAGGTCTTGTCACAAGGAATACACATGTAAAATATCAAAGCCCAATCTCTTACCAATCAAAAGTTTTGGGGTGTGACACCCAAGTATGACAGACAGACAGAAAGACGAACAACGGACAAAGTGTTCCCGTAGTGTCGCTATGCTTCGCAGGCGACACAAAAACATGTGTTTGTGAAACAAAAATGCCCCAGTTGGCATTTTTGCAAGTAAAACAGCTTAAATGTCAAACATGGTCAAAAGTAGTTCACATTTTGAGGTCAAGGTCAAATTTGGTATCAGTAGGAAGGTCATGCCACAAGAAATATGAAAGATTACCTGGATATGTCTGATGAACCTTCACGTTCACTGCATATATTCATTGTTTGATACATAAATTCAGAAGAAAATTGCAATACATTGGTCCCTGCCTGGGCTACAATGTACACATGTACATCTACTGTACTGTACACGCGACTCACTTCGGGAACTGGATAAACACGATTTTGATAACTTTGTCCTGCAAAATAAAAATTGCAGTAAAATGAAAATTTATACCATAATGGAATACATGTAGATCTTGCTTAGTAATATTGTTTTCAACATTAAATTTCGGTGTGATGTCGCTGAATAGAACATTGAGCCTACTGAGACAGGGATTTTTCAAGTCCGTTTTTGGGTCCGATTATCGGACCCATTCCCAACGCCAAATTGGCCTGTATTTTCCCAATTTATGATTGAAATTTCCCAATTTGAACCTCTTTATTTTTTGTTAAAGTGTTCTTCAATAAAGAGCAAAATAATGTCGACTGAAATACCCAGCAGAAATACGACATTAACAATCGATATATGTAAACTGGTCATAAATCTTATATCCGGTATAGGTTTACGTTTTAGTCATCAAATCGTATCTCCAGTATTGGGAACCCAGGACCATGTCGTCTCACAACAGCAAATCTGATACCAAAAATATGACAAGGGAGTACATCTTCTTTGTAGGGGAAATGTAAACGTCTTCAAATTGAATAGCATCATTTAAGTACAGATAAATTGGCAACATGGACCACTGACATGCACGTTTCGGGTACTTAACCCTCGTCAGTTATCCTCAAATCTAAACAATGTAATATGCCAAAAAGGTATGAAAGTTACTATGTCGAAAAAGCGTACCGAAAGACGTAGCAGGAAACAACAATAAAGATACGTTCTTCAAAATAAAATTTTGGATAGTGACTATAAAAGAAACAACAGAAAATAGTTCATGTTCTGTAAACAGAATGGGGCGACTCGGACAGTGGGAATGTCCCCCGTCAAACACTGACTTTGAATCTGAATCCTGATCGATCATGATCATTAAAGTAGCCCCTCTGACTCTGAACAGATCATGCCTGTTCAAGATCCTAGAATTTGATGTCCTTTGAACTCATATCTATGTACAATCTTAAAAAATATTCCTCAAAAATCCAAAGGTGGATATCTTGACAAAATTCTTTCACTTGAAGGGTACCATGCATGAGTACCTCATACCTACAAAATGCAATGACAATCTGAAGAGTGGTTGTAGAAAAGAAGCAGAAAATGTATGAAAATCAACCCCCCTTCCTTTTTACATAAAAAAAATTCATAAAAAATAAAAAAAAATAAAATTTAAGCATAAAATACATATCAAAGCATTAAGTAAGTTAGATATGATAAATATGCAGTAAATGAGTGTGTAAAATCATACACTTATTGAGTTATTTAAAGAAATAGTGCAAAAATTTGACTTCGGAGTGGAACCAAAAATAACAACATCTTAAGACATCTCTGTAGATCATCCTGATGCTTTCGGTTTGTCGATACGTGCTTCCGTTCTGAAGAAGAAGTTTGTCAAAGGAGGGTACCCCCGTGACCTACTTTTGCCTATGGTGGCGCCACCTGTTGAGGGATCCGGACGAAAAACAACAACACTTGTAGGGGATCATTAGTACTTTATACCTACCAAGTTTCATCAAAATCCCTTTAGCCATTCTTGGAAAATGTGAAAAGTTTACGACAGACAGACGACGAACGGCAGACGACAGACGACGGACGCCGGACGGATCGCTATGACAATAGCTCACTAGAGCCTTTGGCTCAGGTGAGCTAATAAGGGAAAAAATTTGTTAGGGTCCCGCCGGGGTTTGGAGACACTCCCCATTGGTCCATTGGGCATGGAAAACATACATTATACCTATGTACAATCTTTAAAAAAATCCTTAAAAATCCAAAAGTAGATATCTTGACAAAATTCTTTCACTTGAAGGGTACCATGCATGAGTACCTCATACCTACAAAATGTCATGACAATCTGAAGAGTGGTTATAGAAAAGAAGCAGAAAATGTATGAAAATCACCCCCCCCCCCTTCCTTTTTATATAAGAAAAAAAATAAAATTTAAGCATAAAATACATATCAAAGCATTAAGTAAGTTAGATATGATAAATATGCAGTAAATGAGTGTGTAAAATCATACACTTATTGAGTTATTTAAAGAAATAGTGCAAAAATTTGCATTTCTGACTATGTCCGATGAGACGTCAAAAAAGCGTCAAAAATTTGACTTCAGAGTGGAACCAAAAATAACAATACTTCTTAAGACATCTCTGTAGATCATCCTGATGCTTTCGGTTTGTCGATACGTGCTTCCGTTCTGGAGAAGAAGTTTGTCAAAGGAGGGTACCCCCCGTGACCTACTTTTGCCTATGGTGGCGCCACCTGTCGAGGGATCCGGACGAAAAACAACAACACTTGTAGGGGATCATAAGTACTTTCCTCCTACCAAGTTTCATCAAAATCTCTTTAGCCATTCTTGAGAAGAAGTCGAAAATGTGAAAAGTTTACGACAGACAGACGACGGACGCCGGACGGATCGCTATGACAATAGCTCACTAGAGCCTTTTGCTAAGGTAAGCTAAAAATCAGCAAGTTTTAATGTAATACTGTAATAAGAATATTGTATCATACACTTGACGAAATTCAGTAGATCCTGTGTTTGCTTATTTTTCTATTCTGATATCAGTGGTAGAGTGAATTTAATTACTCGTATCGTAAAATTCTTTTCATTCGCATGCCAATTTATTGCATCAGTTCTCTATCTATGTTCCTGAATTCCTTGCTGTATACTTACCATTCTGATGGCGTCCAGCATGAACTGCCGACTATTTTCATCCCAGATAGCTGGTACTGTTACAAAGTAGAATATGTTCTCTTCCATCACTTCTGGGTCACTTTCTTTTATATTTTCAAAGGCACGCTGTTTCAAAAATTCGATTGATAAGCCGAAAACAACTACTGCAGGCATGGACTTGCCTTGATCATCTTTAATTTCAAATTGCCGGTTTAGACTCTGAAATGATAATTAAGATGTTAAAGATTGATTTACTATTTAATCAAGATTCTATTTTTGCAATATCGATATTCTTTCAGACATAACCTCTTTCCTCATGATATCAGGTAAATTATGTACAAATTCAAATTGAAAAAAAATAAAAGGGCGCTACTGAAATGAATTTCGGCTGTGTCTGAAAATCACTTTGTCTAGAAGCATCACTGATCTGGATTTACTATCCGAAACACGTGTCTGGTGCGTTAAAATTGGTTTGAAATTTTCTTCAAGAATGTTAAGAGTTGGAACACTTCCGTATCATTTTATCATACAAACTATTGTAAGATATGAGTTAAAGCATATTTTACGTTTTCCTGAAAAATTCTCATTTTGAACTGTTTGAAAAATTTCCAGCCTTCTTCTTTGTCATCTTCGACTAACTCGAAATAGCGTTTTTCTGCTTCATATCCAAAAGCTTCGAATTTTCCATCTTTCGTCAAAAGTAAAGAAGTCGGGGTTTTATCGGAAAATCCATTACTTTCTAGCCACATTTCTGTATATCCACAAGCAGGATTTCTCTTATGGTCGCTGATGTGTTGATAGGCATAGCCACTGTAGGTTGTTCCGAAATCAATAGCCACTACATACTGTTTAATCCTTGCAAATCTTGCCGGCGTTGAGCCTTCAGAAGTTGAATCTACACTTTTTTCGACGGTTTGTTTTGTTGAAGCTTTTTTCATCTCGTGTACCATTCTATCAATATTTACACCAGTTGCTGTTGAGAAACGCTGTTTTGCTATTTCTCTGAAAAAAAGAGATCAATGACGTTACATGTGTATTTGATGATATTTGTGATGTCACCTTACACTGAGAAGTTTTATGTTTATACAACAAGTGTGCGTCTATGGCGACCTCTGTGTATCCGGATAAGTGAGAGGGTTGTGCGCACGTAATCCGGATAACTACACCGTATGCTAATAGCAGATGGCTTTCCAAAGTTGGCGCCGGTTGCACATTAATCTCCATCCTTTTATATGTTGTCATTAATGTTTGATGTTTCTGTAAGTCTGTTTCGATTGCTTTGTATGATGTTCCAGTGAATTTGTCAATATTGAAATAAATGTTCTATAGTACCAACTTTATTGTACTATACTTTATTGTCTCGGATATTTGAATACCTCGTCAGTAGTACTTCATGTCAAACAGTTTAGATAAAGCCGAATTGAATTTTCAATTTTCTACAACACAGAGTTTTAATTTCCTCTTGCCAAAATAAGCGGCTCCAAATATAACGTCTTTTTGCGGTTTGTAGTTTTGTCTGATGTCATTTTCGTGTCACTTCCTCGTGGGTTTGTTTCGCTGGGTGTGTGCAGGGTAGTCATGCTGGAGATCCTTCCCTTTTCTTTATGTGTATTTGATGATAGATCATAATTATACGTGGCATTCTAGACACTTGCACATAATAGCATGGACTGCAGTTGACTTGCATTTACCCCCCCCCCCCCAAAAAAAAAAAAAACAAAAAAGCAAACATACAAGGGCAAATCTAGAGGGCGGTAAGGGAGTAAGGGCATCCCTCCTGGAATGGCCAAAAATGCTGTTCATTCCCGTGTCAACTACAGTAAATTCCTTTCTTTCGTGTTTAAATGGTGATGTCTGTTTGCCCGCTTTATCTTTTCTTGTGAGAAAACTATCCGCTGTTTTCATTGTTATGGATTTCCTCCTTGTCTTTGTGCTGTTTTCTATTTTACAACAGGTTATATGCCGAATAATTGTGTTGTTTGGATTCGATATTGGGCTTTATGTTTGACTTTCATTCACTGATATTTTTCAAAATTATATGCTGGGAAATCCCCTACACCGACGGCTTGGACAACCCTGGAATTTTTTTTCCAAGAGATCCTCCCATGACACGCACATAAGGAACAGGAGATACAAATATTTACCTTGTCATAGGTTGAGAGGATACTTATTTCGTAAAGGAACACTCAAATTCAAACAAAAAGTATACCGAAGACAATATCATTCGGATGCTTGAGGTTTTGATTGACATCATTTTTGTTGTGTTTGGAGGAATTGTATTCCAGCAAGTAGTTGGCATTCCCATGGGTACCAATTGCGCTACACTGCTTGTGGACTTATGTTTATATTCATACGAAAATGACTTTAGCCAGACCTTGCTCTCGAATGGGCGAAAGCATCAGGCATCTCAGTTCAATTTTACCTTCAGATACATAGATGACGTGTTTTTCATCAAGAATCCGAACTTTAAGGATCATCTACATGAAATCTATCCTCATGGTCCAGAGATCAAGGAAACAACGAAGAGCGACAGATCCGCTTCGTACTTTGATATATTTCTATCTTTCGACACAAACGGTCACATTTGAACACCAAGATTGTTTAGACTGAGGATCACTGACGAGGGTTTAGTACCCGAAACGTGCATGTCTGGTCCATGCTGTAAATTTATCAGGTTTTAAATGATGCTATTGAGTTTAAAGACGTTTAACATTTGAACTACTTGGTGAGTGTCACTGCTGGTGGACCAAGAGTCCCCGAGGGCACATGTAGCCAAGTTCGATCAACTTTGGTTGAGTCTGTCTCTTCAACGCATTTGAAATTTTCTGTTACAAAATTTCTCTAAATTTCTAAAACGTGGGTCCTGTAGCATCATATCCCACCCATTCTGCTACGTCTTTTGGTACATTTTTGGACATAATAATTTTCATACTTTTTGGCCATATTACATTGTTTAGACTGAGGATCACTGACGAGGGTTTAGTACCCGAAACGTGCATGTCTGGTCCATGCTGTAAATTTATCAGGTTTTAAATGATGCTATTGAGTTTAAAGACGTTTAACATTTGAACTACTTGGTGAGTGTCACTGCTGATGGACCAAGAGTCCCCGAGGGCACATGTAGCCAAGTTCGATCAACTTTGGTTGAGTCTGTCTCTTCAACGCATTTGAAATTTTCTGTTACAAAATTTCTCTAAATTTCTAAAACGTGGGTCCTGTAGCATCAAATCCCACCCATTCTGCTACGTCTTTTGGTACATTTTGGACATAATAATTTTCATACTTTTTGGCCATATTACATTGTTTAGACTGAGGATCACTGACGAGGGTTTAGTACCCGAAACGTGCATGTCTGGTCCATGCTGTAAATTTATCAGGTTTTAAATGATGCTATTGAGTTTAAAGACGTTTAACCTAACTGTATGACAAGCATGATAATTTAAGCCTCCACATAATTAACTTCCCTTTCATTAGTAGCAACGTTCCGTCTTCCCCTGCTTATGGCGTTTTTGTTTCCCAACTCATACGGTACGCCAAGGCATGTTCCAAATATGAAGATTTCATCGTTAGAGCCAGACGACGATTTCTAAAACGTGGGTCCTGTAGCATCATATCCCACCCATCCTTCTACATCTTTCGGTACATTTTTTGAAATAATAATTTTCACCCTCTTTGGCCATATCACATTGTTTAGATTGAGGATAACTGACGACGGTTGAGTACCCGAAACGTGCATGTCTGGTCCATGCTGCAAATTTTATAATTGATGCTATTGAATTTGAAGACGTTTAACAATTGCAAGTAAGCTACTTGTTCAGGATTATATTGCACAACAACTGAAATCATCTTTGAGGAAGTTCTTTAGTCGCTACGGGGATATTATAAAAGCATATCAGATCTCCCTTTCCAGAATGATCAGTGACATTCTGGATTGTGATTGAATGGCTGTCATCATCACCAAAGACGAAATACTTACCTAAGTGTACATCAATATGTACATCGAGACAATTACCGAATTTGACAAGTTTCCATGGATCTGTTGCAACGGGTGTTGCATGCAATCAGGAGACGCTGACTCTCCCCGGGCACCTGGTCTCACTTCGGAATGTTATTCATTCCGAGGTTCGCAGCCATTCCTGTGGGAATTCTAATGATTTTGCCTTGCCTACTTAACTGAATAACTGCTATGTACTTCTTTGATGTTTTTTTTTAATGTGGCGTTTAAAACGTTACAAGCTTATAAACAAGTATTTTATATACAAGTATTCCAGAAAAAGTTTAAAGCTGGGATGAATATCTTATAACTCGATGTCGTTAAATGAATAATTTTTGTTAAGGAAAGTAAAGATTTTTTAAAACAAATTACAAGTTTTGAAGATTCATCACATGTCTTCAAATAAACTTACATTTTCAATTTATATAGACAGATTCTCTCTCTCTCTCTCTCTCTCTCTCTCTCTCTCTCTCTCTCTCTCTCTCTCTCTCTCCTTTGCCTTATTTTCTAAAACCAACAAATTGTTCATTTTGATGTTAATTTACAATATTTATTTTCCTGCACAATCTTTCTGTTGTTTAATTGCTTTGTGTTTATTTACTTTGTTATGTAATTTTTTTTTCAGTTTTTTACTTGATTCTGTCTGGTTTAGGTTTCATCTGAAGATTTCTTGCGGTCTTGGATTCTGTCTCTGGCAAATCGTCGGATGAATTTTCCACTTCTCGGCTTTCAACAAGAATTTCCTCCGTACTCTCACCATCAGGTATGCGCTGTATTTGAACATACAAAGCTTCGGTCATATAAAAAGAGAATCTCCATTATCAAAACTCAACCTTTGTGCGACGAACAAGTCGAATTCGCTAAAGTTCGCGTCGTTACACACCTCCACCCCAAACCCACCCTAAAAAATGCCGGTTGTCATAGTCCTTATTTCTGAAAGTTGTCATGCAGATTTTTTTTATTATTTATTTTTGATTTATTCATTTTTACTTGCTAATATCTCTTTTTCTCATTCAGGTTTTGTTTTGGTTCCACAATGAAATCAATCTAATGTTCGGCAGGTTTTCGGATAACTGTAATTGCATTTTTGATTATTGTGTGCATTTGCATTTCTTTATTTACGTTACTCAGAGAAACGCCCCTCTGTTTTTAATAAATACAGCGAAAGAATTTTATAGAAGTTTTTAAAAGTTTTATTTTCAATCCTACTTAATTAGATACTGTTACTTTTTTTCTAACAGAGTATATGTTAAACATGTACATGATTCATATGAGATTCGAATAAAGATGTTAATGTACAGTGCAAGCATTAAACAACACCACCTACAATAATTTCCGTTCTTGCACTTGACTCTGGAGATTGTTCATTGGATAGTATACCCCTTCATCTTTCTGTGATGCTGTGTTTTTGTCTCCGTCTGTTTTTTCTCTCATTTTTTTTCGCAATTTCCGTTTTTATATAATCTTTTTTCAACAATTTGATCTTAAAATTCTGTTTGACTTTCATCAATGATCCTTTTGTACGGTGGCGGATGAGTAAATACAGCTTTAACACGTTAATGGAGACTACATCTACTCATGTCATTTTGTCTGTTTTTTCTCTCATTTTTTTTTTTCGCAAATTTCCGTTTTTATATAATTTTTTTTTCAACAATTTGATTTTAAAATTCTGTTTGACTTTCATCAATGATCCTTTTGTACGGTGGCGGATGAGTAAATTCAGCTTTAACACGTTAATGGAGACTACATCTACTCATGTCATTTTGTTTCTCTTTATCAATAGATATGCAGATTCTGAAGCAGATAAAAGAAAGAAAATTGTCAAGTTGTGAAGCAAATTTAGATATTTTATTCATATTTCAAACTTGTCAAACTTCTAACCATAGCCAACGAAGTCAAATATGCCCTATTGCGAAGTATAACGAATCCAAAGAGCCTTTCTTGAATTTCATTCTAGTATTTTGAATTTGTCATTGAAGGGAGTAAAAAAAAAACATTTTGATGCATCGAATTAACTTAAGAACACTTACTGGTAATTCTGCTTTTTCTTTGATTGTATCCTCCATAGTAACTGTCCATTGTTTTGCTTCAGCCTCCGACGATGCTTGAAAAGATATTAGCTTTGATGTTTAGTTCAGTGTCATTTGATATTGTTCATGATGCAGTGTTCCAAGAAGCCATGGTTATCGTTACCTTAACAAATTTAAATTCAAAAACCAAATAGAACCAGAGGGCGCTATTTAAAAGAATTTTGGCGGTGTATGAAAATCACTTTGGCTAGAAGCATCACTGATGAAGATTTGATAAGCGAAACACGTGTCTGGTGGATGAAAATTGGTTTGAAATTTTCTTCAAGAAGGTGTAGAGTAGGAACACTTCCTTATTATTGATATAAGCACTAATGTCTTCTTGCAGTGTGGAGCAGTCAAAAACGTTCCCCGTGACATGAAAATTGTTAAGAGTATTCCAGCTCTGTCGCCCGAAAGGAGCTTTGTTTTGGCCCTTCATCAATTTGACATCATATATATTATTTCCTACTACGGAAACTTGTTATTTCATCCAAATTATCATCGAAATTATATGAGGTTAACATCTTAGCACCATCCCTCCAATGCTCTTTTGAACATAGATTTTATTTTGGATATGCTACTGAATTTGGTATCCGAAACACGTGTGTTGTGCATGAAAATTGGTTTAAATCTTCTTCAAGAAGGTATAGAGTTGGTACACTTCCGTATTATTGAAAATCTTATCATCTTTCATCCCCATTTTTATCTTTGGTGTATCATAAATACCTTTCAGTGTTAGTGATCCCCCATTGCATGTTTCAATGTAGATTTTCGTTGTCTTCTGTTGTACTTTTGCAAACTGCAATAAGATATAACACAAATATAAAATCAAGGTAATATGAAGCTACGAAAGCCTATTGAGCTCAAGTGGTAGCTGAGAAATTTATTTTTTCGCGTTATAACGCGAAACTTACGCGTTATAACGCGAAAATTTGTATGTATGCAGTATGTAAAAGATTTCAAATCGGAGCCCTGGTAGGAGCTCCAGGATACCCCCAGCCCAGAGTAGTTTCATAGCAATAACAATATAAATACATGTAAGGGTTATTCTACTGTCTCCGAGGGCGTAGCCCGAGGAGCAGTTGAATAACCCACTTGTTGCACGGCAATTGTTAGGCCATCAAACAATTATCACCGATGATTTACTAATTATAAGTCGCCATTCCTAGAAGGAGAAAACTACTCATGGTCAGTAAATAGATGAGAATTTTATGCATTATAAAAGCCCATTTCAAAGAAAATAACGGAAAGGAAATCAAAAGAATTTGATCCAGTCTATGAGTTAGATGAGAGAAAATTAAAAAAAAAAAACAAAACAAAAAGGAAATTGATATTTTAATTGTTCAAAGTAAATAGACTATATACGAAGTGGATTTTAGGAGTTGCGGTTTAGAATCCCCCTGTACAAGTTCAAAACTACGGGAATATTCCGCTATTATTTATTTCTGTTCAAAACTATTCAAGGGTACCAGTCAGTACATTATGAATCGAAATCGTAAGAGTTACATTATTAAATCGAAATCTGTCTGGTTTCGTTGGTAGTTGATCCCATGCAGATTGAAACATTTTAAAACGCTTTGATGTAGAGTGGACATGGAGTCAGGTATCACCACCCCCCCCCCCCGCCCCGATGGAATTTGCAAAAAATTATTTAATCCCGTTTTCCCCTATTTTCTCTCAAAATCAAAGACTGGACCCCTTTCACTAACGGGCTTGATACGCCTCCTGGTAAAAAATCTAGATTCCCTTGACATCTAAAATAGTATTTCAAACCTTCAATCACGGGATTTTTTTTTCCTATGAAAACAATTTAAGTTAAAGGGAACAAATTCGTTTCCTTTTTAAACGGGAGGCAACGACGGACGTCAGGTCAGTTAAAGCTGAACTAAGTCTTTAAAAACCCCCATGACGCAGTAAACTTTTTTAGGGAACGGAAATTGTTAGAAGTGAAACTAACAATCTCCGTCCCCGAGCTAAAAATACACTTGGTCATGTGTTGATTTGAACTTTCCCCCTGATGACGTTTTGCATACTAATGTATCGTGACCCAAAATCCACTACCTCGAGTACTCGAGCGGTATATAAAGAAGCCTGGACGAGTGGACATTGTCATTTGTATGAGATGTCGTCTACCTGTAAAGATGAGTTCAGAAATTAGAAAATTGCATATAAAACCATATATTCAAATATATAATTTTCAAATAAGAAAAAAATTATTTTCTCATATATAGTTATAATGAATGAGATCTGCTCCGGGTACGTGATAGAGGGAGGGGGACTTGGGGTCGGGAGTTGCAGGAGGGGGGGGGGGGGGGCTCCGGTACATTTTTCACTTATACAGCACCCCCAAAAGAAATCATGGCGTATGCATAATGATATACAAGTACTGTGTATAAAAATCAAAATTAAGGTACAGTTTGGAAAAGTTGGGGGGGGGGGGGGGGGGTAGATTTCCTACAAGTAAATCATTATGTAATGTAGTAAATAACAAATGATTACTTACAAAGATAACATGATCTCAAACTTATCACAATGCAACTGTATTGAGGGAACTCAGTGTTTTGGACAGATCAAGAGGGTTTGGGGTAGGGAGGGGTGATCAAAAGGTAGCCCAAAACCAAAGCGTTGAAATAAAATGTATGAAGATAAATATCGTTTGCTTGTAACTTACATAAAAATAACAGACGAAAAACGATCTGAGAAAAAGATGCGTTGTGAGGTTTCGAGTTTTAGGGGGGGAGGGACTCCAAATGTAATTCAAAATTACATTCTTTCTTTTCAGCTATGTCTGCCTATAAAATATTCATTTTCAGTATATCAGTATCTTACATGATTACATAAATACATTTAGTGACTCACATTGTTTATTTACAATGTACCTGTTTACTAAACGGCTAAAACACTAAAATTTCCTAATTTTAAAATTTATTTCAAACAAGTCCATTGTTACAATCATCTAAAATTATATCAAAATAAAAAAAAACTTGCACATTGCATGGTTTTACTTACATGTTGATAAAGCAAATACAATCCTCCATAACAATAAAATCTATTAAGACGCTAGTTCGCAAATAGATTTCTTTATATGTGGCCTTTCGTACGTGGCTGTGCGAGTTACCTCGCTTTTCATACATCGCCCTCCAAGCTTGAACCCCTATGTACTACGTCATCAGTACACGTCACAAAGCACATGTTTTACATACGGGTCCTTGAGCGACCTCTTTCTGGAATTCAACTAAAGGTAACAGACCTATTGAAAATTTAAGCTAGGAAATATTTGAATATGCACATTTAGAATTACATCTTTACATCAAATCTTTTAAGAAATGATTCATGAAATATTTAAGAATATGTTTTGGATCTCAATTCTTTCAATTAATTTCATAATCTAGCGATGTTGTAGGATTTTCTCTCAGTATTTTCAGACATTGATCTTTCATGATGCATACTTTGCGATACACAGATTCAGGTACGATACATGTATCTATTTTACCATCGATTTTTCATTGTTTCTTGAATTTTGTGATGGATTTATTTATGTTGACTTTCGAAGAAACTCCTAACAATAGCATACTTCTTTGTATTTCATATCATTTCAACTGGAGACCGTCTCTACGACCCTGGACCCTCACATGTACCTTTCTCTTGTCAACGTAAGCGTTCAAGTCTCGTCATTTCACCTCCTTAGCTAGCTACCTATACATTAAAGGTAGGATCACAATTTTCCTTTCAGTTATTTTGCAAAGATTGGAAGAAATCTGTCACATGAAATCTGAATGACTATTCTTTGTACTGTGTTTACAAACACTGCATGTTTACCACAAACTTGTTGATCTACATCAGTACATGTAACTTCAGTTTTGATTTCGAATAATCAAGTGTGGTCAACTTTTTATCATTTAATCAAATTTATTCATATCTTCTTTTGCTAAATCTTATGTGTAGTGATGTTTATTTAGGCCTTTGTCATATATTGTTTGTACATTGTTATTTTATTGCTCACATAGCACCTCTGTGTGCTCGAGTTGGTAAGTATCCTTAGTGCAGAAATGGAAATTGGGCAAAAGTTTCACAACCTAACCTGAACATGTGCCCTTTCTATCTGAAATATCTGGAATACCTAAAATGTATTAAATAAAAAATAAATAAATGAAAACAATGATAAAATAAAAAGAAATGGAAAAAAAATAGAGGTTAAACGATGAATAGATGTAAAAAAAAAACAAACAAACAAACAAACAAACAAAAAAACAAAATATTTAAAAAAAAATGAAATAAAAGTTCTGCAAAATAGAACTGTGCGCATGCCTAGGCATGTAAGTAGTCTCCATCTCGACTTGTTCATTCCAATTAAAAAAAAAAGAAAAGAAAAAAGAAAATATACATAGTGGGAACATGCATACATCAAACTTGTACGTTATCAATTGAACTTGCCGAAGGCGGTTATACCTATGTTTTCAACTGAAATTGACAGCCCCATGCAAGAAGTAAACAAATATAATTGTTATTGATTAGAAATAGAGAATTGTGTACAAAAATTATTAAAGTCATACACCGATGATAAAGCCAAAACTGCAATGGGCATACAAGTACCACTGGGCCCACATTTATACGTTTAGATAAAATAAAAGAACCATATAGATAAATTAACATAACCTCTAAACTATTAATACAGGAAAAATAATTTCCATCCACAAGTATCGTACAGTATTGAATAGGTTACGTGAACTTTACGTATGAAATATCAATGCATCTGGTTAACCCGGATTTCTAACTCTTTCCCCCCCCCCTCCATGGGGGTAGTATGTTTCTCTGGTCACCTCAATATAGAACTACAAATGAATATCGCATAGGACTAAAGGATTCCCCGAGTTTTCCGAATTATAAAGTTGCAAATTCTGATCGAATGGAGAGATAAATATCAATTATAATGGATAAATAAACAAATAAATATACAATTAATTCAATAAAAATAAGACACACAATCAGTGGGTACTACACAGATTAACACATCCTGAGATTTTCTACAGGTATCAATTTTCCTTCCAAAATAACTTTATTTTCGTTTGACCATAAACTAAATCAGCCCGTTCATATTTCAACTCCAAAAAGTTGAGATCCATTACTGCAAGGCAACCACACTGTCGATACAATATGTAACAGTAACTTATAAATAACACTTCCTGTTGCGAATCTAAATCATCAACCACCACTCATATTTACAAAAATAGATAAATTAATCAAATAAATCAATAAAATTCATAGATAAGAAAATAAATAAATAAAACACCCCCAAGTCGATACGTTTCATCGGATCCAAAGCTGAAACATCATTAATTTTGAAACCCCTCCCAAATTTCATACCCCATAATCAAGCACACCTAGGCACATGTAGAATGGTGTGTCAGAGTCATGATGTGCACGTAGTAAAAAGTGATGCTCAATGTGTCAATATACGGGCTCAAGGCACCATCCTCATAATACTTTAAAATAAAACTTCGAATGTTCCTTATTCCCGCTTTTCAATTCCAAGAAAAAATGTACGACTATAAAATAACACATTGGCGCTTACGGTTTAGTGGATCTAATTTTACTGAATTCCCATGATAAGCTACATACTAACAATCAAGTAAAATAAATTATGTATTTATAAAAAAAAAAAAAAAAATCTTACTCTCCATTTTTGCATACATTAACAATGAATAAATAAGACATAAGCAAACGAAAGAAGAAAATGCAAACAAAACAAAGTACAAACAAACAAACAAACAATCAATGCCTATATTATGTAAACAAAAAGAAAGGTTTTACATTCGGAATTCAGAAAATTATATATATAAAGAGTACATGTAGTTTATTCTTAGACGGGTACGCACAAGCTACAAATGACATTAAGATTTTCAAAATAAAAAAATAAATAAATAAATAAATAAATGAATAAGATAAATAAATAAATAATTAAATAAATAAAATAAAAAATATAAATATAAATATAAAATAAAGGGAAAAATAAATATATTCACGAATAAATAGCCTATGTAACCGAGTTAATAAATCAATCAATTAGATAAACGAATAAAATTTAAGCAGATGCGAATATGTAAATTATCCATTAGAGTAACTGATAGAGCTTAACGTATTCGATGTATAATAAAGATTACCATGTAAAATAAGAATTTTTGATGATCAATTTTAAACATAAATAAGTATTCTTTGCTGCAAGACATTTTATCTATTGCCATTCAACTCGGCTTAAAAGATTTATGGTCCAAACTCCGTCCAACATCGGCTAACTTCTGCCGACGTCGGAAATCTACCTAGCTCTTAGCCAAAGCAAACCGGAAGTAGTTAATTATACATAAAATACCTTAAAAGGAAACTTAAGAAGAAATACCTATGTTAATGATAAACCAATCAATAACTAAAATCTAACGAAATACATGTAATAAGACTAATAATCATTAATGAAGGCGTGTTAATCACAAAACAAAAAACCCAAACAAAAAACAAAACAAAAAAAATGTCTTGAATAGTTACGTCAATTAATCGATCAATCAATCGCTAGGAATAGAAACCCCTAAACCTTTTAACCAGATATAACATTACATTAAGCTAGATTATAAAAAAGATAAACGTCCCGTAACAAGATTTTGAATGTACTATCAAACAAAGGTGCACGCTTAAAAAAAAAACAAAACAAAAACAAAAACCAAAAAAAATAAACAAAAACAAAAACAAAACAAAAAAACAAAACAAAACAAAACAAAAAAAAAAAATTCTATTAACCAAATTTGGCTCCATGTCTGTTTTTAAAGTAAATAGGAAAAAATAGACGTGTGATATCAATCTATGGAAATATAGACCAAGATTTCTTAGATAGAATCAAATGCAGCATTTCATTTGTAGCAGCTACAGGTACATTATTTGTACATGGCTACATTTTGCATTTTAGTTAGCACATTAGTTTTATATAGAGAGCTTAAAATTTAAAAATAGATCAATAAATAAATATAAAAAAATAAATAAATAAAATAAAATAAAATCGATAAGTAAAAAAAAAAAAAATGAAAAAATAAAAAAATTAATAAAGTTTTGCATTCACACTCAAATATTATTTTCATGTTGTGTAGCACATGCTCATGAAGCAGATACCAAGTATAGTACAACGTGGTGCATGTGTAAGTTGCATTTTAGTTTTCATGACACAAGCATGACAAGATGAATTCTCAGAGCTTGCAACAATAAAACCTCATACTTCAAGCTCAATTAATCTGGCAGAAATACAAAGCACGCACTGTCCAAGTAGAAAGATAATTCTATACCAGGCAGTCATGCATTTTAGCAAGATATAAACAAATTCAAAAGTTTCAATTCTTGTTGCTGTTGTTAATTGTAATGTATGTATATATACCATTGATTCAATACTAGTATCAAGCGATTAAGTACAAATAAAAGGCCTGTGTAAATCAATGAGTGGTCGCGGCTGACGGAGTAATGAATCTTATAGCTGACCACTTTTCGGGGTTATTATCGTAAAGTGGCGGCTTTCGGGGCTGCGCTCCCGAAGCATGGCACCTACGCTATAATATTCATTACTTTATATCAATATTTAAAGCGCATGCGCTTCGGTGCGGTTTTCCCGGTCGCAGTGCATATTCGCAATTGATAAATAGGTTAAACTAAAGGCTAGCCAGTACTGACTATTTCGGCAGCCTTATTTGTTTATTTGCTGATTCCGAATTATTGTCGGGAATAACTCTCCTGAATTTAAAATACACTGAACTTTGAACTCAAATCATTGATGCAAAGTGATCGATTTGATCTCTTGTGATTGCTTGAAGTTAAATTGGCCGCGTATGTTCTGTTCACCGGCCAATCTTAACAAACTGACTGTTATTGTGAAATCAATGGAATTGGAATCAATTTGAACAAAATATTTGAATGAAGTGAACTTGGATTGAGCATTGAAGTGAACTTGATTGAACTTGAACTTCAATTGAACTTGAATTGAGAACTTGATTGAATTGAACTTGATTTGCAATTTGAATTTGATTGAATTGAACTTGAATTGCAATTCGCATTTATTTGAATTGGATTGCATTGAACTATGATTGAATTTGCATTGAACTTGAATTGAATATATTGACATTTGTTTTTGCATTGAATTTCTTTTATAATGTCAGCCGCGTCCAAAACAGCCACATATCATTAAAATGATGAAACTTATTTACTTTGCCATTGTCTTATTTTCATATACAAAGGAAAGGTCCACAGATAAATGATCGGTACACATGTTACTATTTTACACGCATGTGAAAAAACCGCGTGTTCGATTAGAGTTTGAGTAATATAGTCAATAAGATCACATTTTCGTAATACTAATGTTCTATGTTTGGAACAAAATAAAGAGTGCTACATCTAAATCAAAATGAATCATATTTCAATGAATTAAAGCGATCTAGACATTTTCCAGGGAGGGGGGTTTGTTTCCAAGTCGTCACTGTCAGTGAAGGGGTGGGTGTCTACATATGGGGGTATATATGAAAAATTAGTAGTAGTAGTAAAATCAAACTTGGAAACGAAAAAAAAAACCAGCATTTTTGGACAAATCACAAGAATGAGGGGGAAGGTCCCCATAGATTGTTGGATTTGAAAGTATTTTCTAAAAGCATAAAGGCCGTACTCTAAAATGAATTTGATTTACATGTACACTTTGCCAACTCAGGTATTTCGTGGAAATTTTGGGTTAAAAATAACAAATTGTATAAAAATGTTGAAAACGGGAAATGCTTTATTTTATTCAATTTTTGGAGTCTTTACATACTTTGGACATGTTCTCATATCAAAAGTAGTTAATGAATGTTTTGAGTAATCACATTTCAATTTTGCAAATTGAATAAAATTAAGCAATTCCAACTCTGGAGTATCTTGAAGAAATCGGATCTATAAGGGGATAACATATTTCCATAAAACGTACAAAATTTTTAACATGAAATACCCGTTTTTCCCAAAAACCCAAAGATAAGTGCAAATATCAAACTTTAATTTACAGAAATTGCATAGAAAACCATAATGAAATTTAGTAAATAACAAATTACGTAAGTCTACCTTATTTTGCACATATTTATTAAAGCTTCAGAATCTGATGTAAATTGTGTCCAAAAGACGGTGAAATTATTGGGTTTTTCCTTTTTCAGCGATTTTTGATAAAGATAAATAGTTTTTACCCCTATTTTTTTTCTCGTAACATCGATTTGTTTCTCGTAACTTCGAAAAAAAAAATATTTATCGTAACTACGACAATTTTTCTCGTAACTACGAGATAGAAAATAAATACAACATGTATAACATGACACGAACTGGCTTCCGTAGGAAATACACGCTCATGGACTAGAATATTTTATTCATATTGGAAGTCTTTTATTTTTACTTATAACCAACTACTTAGTACCTTTTCTTTATCGCCAAGCGATTCAAATCCTCTACCGGTATAAATCTGAGACCGATACTGAACTCGATGCATGTGCAGACAAATACCAATTCGGTATCTGTAATAATATCAATAAAGAAAAGACAAGAAAACTAAAACTGCAATGAAAATAACAAAGTCACAGGGTAATAACTCTATTAAAACTAGGTCAGCTTAGCAAATCTTGCACATGATCTATCACAAACCAAAACTCAGTTCAACATTTGCGACAGTGAAAAAGGTCTGAATTCTCATATCTAGAAAAAACTTGAATTCTACTAAGTCCAAGAACAAGAACTCTTGTAAAAATAGGTCAATTGAAACTAATTACACCGACATATATTCACATACTAGTACGAAAAAGTATTTCAATAGCTTCAATAAGGAAAAAAAGTCCAGAAAAGTTTAAATATTATGAATGTAATAAGTACTCTTCGACGTGTAAAACGGAATCAAGACTAAAACTCTATTTTTACAAATCTAAGATATACTCATATATCAAAACTTATTTCAATATATACAATAACAGTTTCATAGAATTCGAAAAACTAAAGTGTGACAGACAGAAACAAAGTTTAAGTCCCGCTTAGAAGGAGACGTTCAGTAGTTTTAGGGAAATCATCTATTCGAAAATCAGTGATAAAAGGGAAAAAAGGAATAGGTATTCAAAAATGAAACCACGTGAATGTATAAAAGCTTTGATGAGTTTCAGATGAAATTAATTTTAAATCCAATTCCTATACTTTTAATGTGGATTTTTTTTTTTAATTTTCACAGAAATTCAAAGAAATTTTACTTTTTCTTCCAACCTTTCAGCTCCAGAGTAGTGCATATGGATGATTTAGACCAAACAAAACCCCTCCAACTCGACATATAGTCTGCATCCTTGTTCTTTTGCAAAGCCTCGAAATTGTCGCTATTATACAGAAATGTGTGTTTTGTTTTCAATAAGAAATCTCTGCTTTCTGTATACTACTAGTAAAAAATCCAGATCCATCATGAAATCAACAAGTGATGGTCATTTGTAGTTTACGCAATAAGTAAATAATTTTAGACCTCCTGGTGTTTTGGAGTAAAGAATAGCTTATTTCTAGAGAATATTATATCTGAAAATGGATAGCCTATACGTATTTTTAACTGTTATTTCTTAGATTTGCTCGTAAATAAGATATATGAAGCAAGTATATTTTCTACTTTATTTCAGGACAAAGAGGCTATTTCTCATTTATGAACATAAATTTCTCCAAAAAATAATAGATTCATCTTATTATTATAATCATATTAAATATAAATATAGGTTGAAAGTTATTCTGTAATATAATCATTCAACTTACATGTATCAAATGAAAGTTGACTGAAACATTTTTTATGTCATACATCTACATGTAGTTCTATAATGTCTCCGTTTTGGGGTATAATATGCATTTTTGGTGCAAAATGGCTATTTTTGTTAGGATAGAAAATATTTCAATAACTCGTTATCTTCTAGCCAAATCATCTTGATTTCGATAATATAATAATTATGAAATAATATAACTTAAGAATTTAAGTTAACGCAGCAATATATGATATTTGGGATTTTACAAGTGAATGTAAGTTGTTCAAAGCTGCACGATATATGTATTTTCAATTTTGTAGAGCAAGTATACGAGTATTTAATAAATGTTTAGAGTGAATAAGAATAAAAAAGGTTCTTCTATTTTTAATCTAAAGGTCCACTACAGTACAAACAAATAACTCTTTGGTCAATCCTTCCCATCCCTTTGTGCAATTTCTAAATTCAATGGGAAAAAAATTAAAACTAAAATGATAATAATCATAATAGTATCAAAATGATGTTTCAAACATTGTCATTTTGTTCTCTCTCTCTCTCTCTCTCTCTCTCTCTCTCTCTCTCTCTCATGATTAATGGTTTTCAATATTTTACCATACATATATCTGAAAGAAAGCGTGTATGCATGGTGATCAAAGAATAACAAGATACAACTACTAAATTAGATGCACAGTATCTACATTAATTTCTGTATAACATTTGTATTTTTAAGGGACACGTGACCATTTCATTCTGAGGGGGAGGGGATGGCATTTTTTGAAAATAAATGATAGTTCTATGAATATAGTATCCTAAAAGTCATGCACTCAGAACAAATATTGTGTGAGAATGTGTATGGATGTGGGTGGGTGCGTTTGGTTTTTTTGGGGAGGGGGAGAGGGAGGAAGGGGGCGTACCGTCCGACGTCAGTCTAGGTGTCATATTCTTTTTTAAAACATTTAGTCATGGTTATTATATCGGTAAAGTGTGTAGACTGTAAGGCCACTATGTTCCTCTTTCCCAACATAAATCCTGGACTCGGCCCTGAAAAGAAAGGGAAATACAGAATTTGATGGGGTTTGTTATTGAGATGGGGATATTGGCAGGAAACGGATCCAAGACATGGCCCAGGTTGAGATGATCGACGAAAAATAGTTTCAACACAAAGGAAACCTAAAAACCATTGATAAATAGGATTGTCAAGAATTCTATAAATTGTTTCTTTCCCATTTCTGATGCGAATTCCATCTGTTGCACCACTAGGTCTCCAGGTTCACGTCAACCCCCCCCCCCCCCTCTTTAACACATCATTGGAAATAATCATACAAACGATCATAAATAGAAATTCAAATGGATAATGAAGCTAATTCAAATATTCGGTATCTAGTATACATGTACAATGTATAATCTAATTGATATGAATTTATAAAAGCCCATTTTCATTATGCGAATAGTCTCATCGAACACGCGATTTTCACATGTGTCTAAACAATGAGGTCATGTATGTTGTAGAAACGTGTGTACCGACCATTGGCCTGTATTGGATTGTATTTTTCTATATTATCATGTAAGTAAGACAATATGATTATTATGCAGTTTTTATTCTCTAGATTTAGCTGATTAATTACATTTTCTAAAAGAAATTTTGAAATAAGGAAAATGCAGAGATACAGCTTTGACTTTGTACTGTTTAGCATTTTATAGTATACAGGTATACGTAACAAAATCGTATGTACTGAAAATATAATATTATAGAATTTCACTATCGTATTTTAGTATGTTAATGTATGTAATTTTATTGTGCTTTTTTACATGACAATGTTTCGATATAACATCCCCCCCCCCACCCCCTACCCTCCACCGGCATCCCCCTCCCAACTACTCTTCCGTCTAACAGTCTAATAAATTGCATCCCATTCTTTGATGTAAACTTTGAGTAGTAAACACTGATCAATACATATTTCACTTCAGATAATATAAATGTTAACCCCCACCCCTTCCGGTCCAACATTTCTTGGTTGGTCGTGAACATTGGGCTCCCTCTTCATCTACATGTATATGTGATCTGCTTTGCTTGTGAAAAATCATTTCAATTTACTTTCATGTCTTTTGGTTTGAATGATATACTTGAATCCAACAACATCCCACCCCGCCACTATTTCACATATGTACCAAATTTTGATCAATGTTACAAAACGTAGCATGGAATTTTTATGCCCCCGGAATCAAAGATTCGGGGGCATATAGTTTTTGGCCTGTCCGTCTGTTTGTCTGTTTGTCTGTTTATCTGTTTGTCTGTTTGTCTGTCTGTTTGTCCGAAAAACTTTAACATTGGACATAACTTTTGAATGGGAAGTGATAGGGCTTTCATATTTCACATGTTTATTCCTTGTGACAAGACCTTTCCATTGATACCAAAATTTTTGACCTCGTGACCTTGACCTTGACCTTTGACCTACTTTTCAAAAACATTAACATTGGGCATAACTTTTGAATGGGAAGTGATAGGGCTTTCATATTTCATATGTGTATTCCTTGTGACAAGACCTTTCCATTGATTCCAAAATTTTTGACCACGTGACCTTGACCTTGACCTTTGACCTACTTTTCAAAAACTTTAACATTGGGCATAACTTTTGAATGGGAAGTGATAGGGCTTTCATATTTCACATGTGTATTCGTTGTGACAAGACCTTTCCATTGATACCAAAATTTTTGACCTCGTGACCTTGACCTTGACCTTTGACCTACTTTTCAAAAACTTTAACATTGGGCATAACTTTTGAATGGGAAGTGATAGGACTTTCATATTTCATATGTGTATTCCTTGTGACAAGACCTTTCCATTGATACCAAAATTTTTGACCTCGTGACCTTGACCTTGACTTTTGACCTACTTTTCAAAAACTTTAACATTGGGCATAACTTTTGAATGGGAAGTGATAGGGCTTTCACATTTCACATGTGTATTCCTTGTGACAAGACCTTTCCATTGATACCAAAATTTTTGACCTCGTGACCTTGACCTTTACCTTTGACCTACTTTTCAAAAACTTTAACATTGGGCATAACTTTTGAATGGGAAGTGATAGGGCTTTCATATTTCACATGTGTATTCCTTGTGACAAGACCTTTCCATTGATTCCAAAATCTTTGACCTCGTGACCTTGACCTTGACCTTTGACCTACTTTTCAAAAACTTTAACATTGGGCATAACTTTTGAATGGGAAGTGATAGGGCTTTCATATTTCATATGTGTATTCCTTGTGACAAGACCTTTCCATTGATACCAAAATTTTTGACCTCGTGACCTTGACCTTGACCTTTGACCTACTTTTCAAAAACTTTAACATTGGGCATAACTTTAGATTGGGAAGTGATAGGGCTTTCATATTTCACATGTGTATTCCTTGTGACAAGACCTTTCCATTGATACCAAAATTTTTGACCTCGTGACCTTGACCTTGACCTTTGACCTACTTTTCAAAAACTTTAACATTGGGCATAACTTTTGAATGGGAAGTGATAGGGCTTTCATATTTCACATGTGTATTCCTTGTGACAAGACCTTTCCATTGATACCAAAATCTTTGACCTCGTGACCTTGACCTTGACCTTTGACCTACTTTTCAAAAACTTTAACATTGGGCATAACTTTTGAATGGGAAGTGATAGGGCTTTCATATTTCACATGTGTATTCCTTGTGACAAGACCTTTCCATTGACACCAAAATTTTTGACCTCATGACCTTGACATTGAACTTTGACCTACTTTTCAAAAACTTTAACATTGGGCATAACTTTTGAATGGTAAGTGATAGGGCTTTCATATTTCATATGTGTATTCCTTGTGACAAGTCCTTTCCATTGATACCAAAATTTTTGACCTCGTGACCTTGACCTTTGACCTTTAACCCAGTGACCTCACATACATGTACTTAACAGAAAATAGTGTTCATACTAACAAAGATGCCACCGGGGGCATTCGTGTTTCACAAACACAGGCTTTATTTGACATTGTAAATGCATGTAACTATGAATATTTCGAATTCAACTTTTTGGTGTGCAATATTTTATGTGAAACATATGCAAGAACCTATCCACCCTGTCCCCATCCCAATATACCCCCCATCCCCTTCCGCAAGTCGCCAGGATTACCCGTCTTTTAATTATTTCACTAAAACTGACGATTCCATGATTACTTTCACCATTTTCTATTCGAATGTATGATTTTCCATGCAATTTTCTAATTTCTGAACTCATCTTTACAGGTAGACGACATCTCATACAAATGACAATGTCCACTCGTCCAGGCTTCTTTATATACCGCTCGAGTACTCGAGGTAGTGGATTTTGGGTCACGATACATTAGTATGAAAAACGTCATCAGGGGGAAAGTTCAAATCAACACATGACCAAGTGTATTTTTAGCTCGGGGACGGAGATTGTTAGTTTCACTTCTAACAATTTCCGTTCCCTAAAAAAATTACACGTCATGGGGGTTTTTAAAGACTTAGTTCAGCTTTAAGGACAGTTAACGGCTCAGTTGATCATTCAATGATTATTTCAATCATTAATTCAATCATTGCTTCACAATGAAAAATGTTGTACCGTCTGGAAAGGTGTAAATTACCGTCTCAGCGTAGACCGTGCAACAAGTATATTTCAATCAGAAAACAAGAGTAAATTTTTCAAGAAAATGTCAAGATTTACTTGAAATACCTTGCCATTTCCAGGAACTACATGTTATGAATGATCGATATAGGCATTACACGAAATCCCTTAATTTTGGGGAGTACGTAAAATCCCTTATTATACTTATTCACTGTAACATATACACATAATATCACGAAATCCCTTGAGTTCAGGAATATTGATATACATGTATATAATATAGTGAATAAATGTAATCTGAGATTTTACGTGATTCCTAAAATTAAGGGATTTCGTGTAATGCCTGTATCGACCAGTCATTACATGGAACTCCTGAAGTTGGCCAGGCGTTTCATGTATTTCCTAACCGTTATTTTTTTGTCTTCTTTTGACATTTGAAATCATAGCTTTTTCTGTCGTTTGATGCTGAATATCCTCTCTGACAAGTAGAAAGGAATGTTTATGTCAAATAAATAGAAATATTCAAGCTAGAATTTAGGTAATATCCATCAAATTATTGCTCAAATTTAGGGTTCAATTAATTATTTTTATGCAGATTGAACATAAAACCAAAGTATCAATCAAGAAATTGTCTAACATGATTGATGATTGAAGTATTTTTAAACATAAACCGAAAGTAGAAGAAAAGAACATTTAGTTTTCTCGATAATGCTTAAAAATGCCTTAAATGTGTTGATTTCCAACTACCTTTCATGTGATACATATGTATCTGAATCTGATATAATGTATATAAAAGTGATGAACGAACGCCCTGCCAGACATATCAGTATGAAATGTAATTTTAATACGTTAATCATAGCTGTCTCCCAGTACGCACTTTTAAATACTAAGATTTTTAATTGCGACAAGATTTTGGGACGAATCGAACATCATTGCACTTTGGAACGAAAGCTTATATTGAGTTTCATGGTCCAAGCAAGATTCACCTCGACGTAGAAGAGGGAAGGGGGGGGGGGGCTTATGCGGCAATGGTGTCCGCACTCAAGAAAATGGGACCTATATTTGACGCTTGAGCAACCAGGTTAAGTGAAACAGGACAGGTCCTTTATCAGCATATCTTTTAAGGGTCCTAAATCAACCCAACTTGTATGGGTGATGCATCTACTCTAGTAAGGATGCATATTGTAATGTACGGTACGAATGCTGCATTTGACCTATATTGCATGCCTGAAAACCCAGTTTAAGTAAAATTGGACAGGTCAATTTCCAGTCTATTATAAGTCCTAGATCATCCAAATTTTTGTGAATGATGAATCTGAGGATCCTTTCTGCAATGCATGGTAGGGAAGCTGAATTTGACCTATATTTTACACTAAGTCTTGATTGACAATATTAAGTAAAACAGGACAGATCCAGCTTATCACGAGTCTTAGATCAACCAAACTTGTATGTATCCGAGGATGGCATGCTTACTGCAATTCTGGTGTAGATGATCTGAATCATACTTTATACTCTAGTGACCAGTCAGATAACTCCAAAATACATTCACCACGTTTACCATACTTTTAAATTGCACTCAGTCTGACATTAATTTTTGGCCTATATTTCATTTAAAGTAGAGAAAATTGAACGCAGATAACTTTTATACTATCAATGGAAGGCCATTGATATTTCATACCTTTATTCATCGTACATAGCCTGCTTATTGGTTTCGCGATATAACGCGTAAAGTTCGCGATATAACGCGAATGTTTCGCGATATTACGCGAAAGTTTCGCGTTATAACGCGTAAAGTTCGCGTTATTATGCGTAAAACTCGCGTTATAACGCGTTAAGTTCGCGTTATAACGCGAAAATTTTGCGTTATAACGCATAAGCTTCGCAATAAAACGCGAAATTTCGCGATAAAACGCGAAAACTTCGCGATATAACGCGAAAGTTTCGCGATATAATGCGTAAAGTTCGCGTTGTTACGCGATAGTTTCGCGATATAACGCGTAAGTTTCGCAATATAGCGCGAAAGTTTCGCGTTATAACGCGTAAAGTTCGCGTTATTAGGCGAAAGTTCGCGTTAAAACGCGAAAGTTTCGCGTTATACATGTAACGCGTAAAGAAGTTTCGCGATAGAACGCGAAAGTTTCTGCACGTTTTTTTTCGCGATAATACGCGAAAGTTTCGCGATATAACGCGTAAGGTTCGCGTTATAACGCGTAAAGTTCACGTTATTAGGCGAAAGTTCGCGTTAAAACGCGAAAGTTTCGCGTCATAACGCGTAAAGAAGTTTCGCGATAGAACGCGAAAGTTTCTGCACGTTTTTTTTCGCGATAATACTCGAAAGTTTCGCGATAAAACGCGTAAGGTTCGCGTTATAACGCGAAAGTTTCGCGTTATAACGCGAAAAAATAATTTTCTCAGCTACCATTCATCGTACATAGCCTGCTTATTGGTTTCGCGATAAAACGCGTAAAGTTCGCGATATAACGCGAAAATTTCGCGATATTACGCGAAAGTTTCGCGTTATAACGCGTAAAGTTCGCGTTATTATGCGTAAAACTCGCGTTATAACGCGTTAAGTTCGCGTTATAACGCGAAAATTTCGCGTTATAACGCATAAGTTTCGCAATAAAACGCGAAATTTCGCGATAAAACGCGAAAACTTCGCCATATAACGCGTAAAGTTCAAGTAATTATGCGTAAAACTCGCGATATACCGCGTAAAGTTCGCGTTATAACGCGATAGTTTCGCGATATAACGCGTAAGTTTCGCGTTATAGCGCGAAAGTTTCGCGTTATAACGCGTAAAGTTCGCGTTATTAGGCGAAAGTTCGCGTTAAAACGCGAAAGTTTCGCGTTATAACGCGTAAAAAAGTTTCGCGATAGAACGCGAAAGTTTCTGCACGTTTTTTTTCGCGATAATACGCGAAAGTTTCGCGATATAACGCGTAAGGTTCGCGTTGTAACGCGTTATAACGCGAAAAAATAATTTTCTCAGCTACCATTTGAGCTCAATAGGCTTTCGTATGAAGCAGCTATTTAAAAGAGGTTATGATTTATTCTCATTTGACTTGAAATGTTCTCCCTATATGTGTTGCAGAGCTCGCCCAGTGATTATTTTCACGCACATTCCATCTTGGATAAACCACGCCAAATGTGCAATTGATTTTCTGAAATCCATTTTTTCAAAACTACTGCGATGGTTTTAAGCTCTCTGGTCATAGATAGCCCTGTGTCCGGCGTCCGTCCGTCTGCCTGTCTGAATCTCCGTCTGTTCAACTTTTCTTGTGAACATGAATCCTCGGAATCAGTGAATGGTAAGAAATTGATTCTGTTTTTTATTATAATGGGCCGATGGTCTAGTTGTGCACCTGATATTTTGTGTAAGCCCGTGACCCCCAGGGTCGTGAAAGATGAGAGTGGTCCTTTTGTCCTATATAACTATATGTAATCTGGTGAACAACATATCTGAGAAAGTATATAATTGATAGAATTTTTTTATTTATTTTTTTATTTATTTTTGCATTATAATGGGCCTATGGTCTGGTTGTACACCTGATATTTTGATTGACGCCTGACCCTTTGAGGATCAATGACGAGGGTTAAGTATCCGAAACGTGCATGTCTGGTCTGTGCTGTAAATTTATCTGTTTTAAGTTATGCTATTGAATTTGAAGACATTTAATCTCAGGGTCTTAGAAAATAAATTGGTGTGGTCATATATTCCAATATACACGTAACTCCATGTAATCTTGTAAACACAGATGCTGAGAAAGTATAATTGATACAGAGTCAATTCTTTTTGCATCATAATATGTCATGTTGGAAATATTGCGCCTTTAATGTAACAGTATAAATACGGAAGTGTTCCGATTCTGTACACCTTCTTCAAGAAAATTTTACGTCTCATGACGTTATTGTAACTTTTGTTATCCTTGTTTTAAGGCATGTCATTTCTGTAGTAAGGAATTTCAACGATTTTATGAAAACCATACAAAATCATAGGATTCATGTCAATAAATCGTTTTACGAAGAAAAACTAACAGGTCCGTGTTGAAAATCAAGACTTTTGCTTATTTGAAAAACAGGGTAAAAATGCTGGAAATGTGTTGCTAAAGATAGCACATTACGAAAATACAAAAAAAAAAAAAACGCTAAAATGCACTCATTTGATTTTAATTTCAGTTTTCTTTGTTAACATACAATAAAGCAGGCTGGCAACTTTGTTTAAACTTAAACTAGGTACCAAATTCATAGAACTAGTGATGGGAAATCGGTTTAAAAAAATAATCAATCATCGGTTGGAATCGGTTGGTGTATCCGATGCGATTCTTCCGATTATAATCGGCTTGTCACATTTTACTCAAAGTTCTCATTTTCATTAATAAAAAAGATATATTTCACTCAAATTTATTATTACAGACAAACATTACTGTCTTCTGTGATTTATTGAATCATCAATAACAAATTTAAACAGTATAACAGAAAAGTCAAAAATGATTAGAATCGAGGTAAAAAAAAAAATAAAAAAAAAATATCCAAGCAAATACACTATGTCAAGATATTGTGTAATGGGTTTTGACTTATAAGTTATAAAACCTTTTTTGATTTTTGTTTTAAAAAAAGAAAACCAAAGACGAGGAAACTGTTTTCATTCAAGACTGTACATAAACGGGCAAAAAAAAAAGGGCAATGTCCTCTACTTCAGATCTATTCAACAACTGGTTTGTCATGGTTTTTTTTCAACTGCTTTATTGGGTTAGGATCTGTTTCATCTTCATTAAGTTTGCCAAGTAATTTCTTAACTAACGGTAGCACCTTGTTAATGGTTGGATTGGTTTCTGAGCATATGATTTCTGTGCCAATTTTGAAAGGCTCCAGTACATCAACAACCTTCTCAGCAAGTGAAGATTCTTCAAAGGTAAGCAAATTGTTTTTTAAAGTTGTTCATACCTTTTTTGGCATATTACATTGTTTAGATTTTAGGATCACTGACGAGGGTTGAGTACCCGAAACGTGCATGTCTGGTCCATGTTGCCAATTTATCTGTTCTTAAATGATGCTATTCAATTTGAAGACGTTTACATTTATACCACTTGGTGAGTGTCACTGCTGGTGGACCAGGAGTCCCCGAGGGCACATGTAGCCAAGTTCGATCAATTTCGGTTGATCGTTTCTTCAACGAATTCTAAAATTTCTGATATCAAAATTTCCTGAAATTTCTAAAACGTGGGTCCTGTAGCATCATATTCCATCCATCCTGCTACGTCTTTCGGTACGCTTTTTCGACATAGTAACTTTCATACTTTTTTGGCATATTACATTGTTTAGATTTTAGGATCACTGACGAGGGTTGAGTACCCGAAACGTGCATGTCTGGTCCATGTTGCCAATTTATCTGTTCTTAAATGATGCTATTCAATTTGAAGACGTTTACATTCCACCTTGTGGTGACATCTGCAATCAGCCTGTGTCCTTGTGATGATTGAGGTAACAGGAGTTTTTGTTTCTCCATTAGCTTATCATTGACACTGGTAGATGTATGGAACAAGGTTACCAATTTCCTGAATTTAGCTAGTATTCCGGCCATTTCAGGGATATTTAAAGAATTCTTGACAACGAGGTTTATTATGCGCCCGAAACATCCAAAATTTGGCCACTTGATCAACTCGAAGGCCTTCTTTTCATTGGCTGCATTATCTGTTGTTGCAACAATGTGCTCAGGCAGGGCCCATTTAGCCTTCGTTTCCAAAAGAGACGACGCTGCAATTTTTTCTGACGTATGGGATCCTTCCATTTTCACTGTATTAAGAACAGCTGACTTTAGTTCCCATTCCTTGATATAATGCACAGTTGTAGTATTGTAACTCTCGGTGGCTGAACTAGTCCATCCATCATGGGTTATTCCTAATCCTATAATTAAAAACAATTTATCATTTTAAGTAATAATTCAAGGACTTTTAAAAGTAGGAGTAAAATGACAAAGGTACATGTACTTACTATGTTCCCATGAAAATGCATGAGAATGGGAAAACTTACATTTAGAATTCTACAAGGAGGAACATATAGAATTCAACATATACATGTATATAGTGTTTGCTTGCTGAGGAAAAGTAAGCAATGTATGCGTATATATAGTGCTTGGGAGGAAGTACAGGTAAGCATTCTAAAGTAGTCCTGTGCAATATTACTGTCAATTTCTAATAATAATTGTACTAATATTTTTCTCTATTTTGATTTTTTTTTCTGTTCTTGTTTTATAAAATTAATAACATACCATCCACATCTTTCAATTCTCCTTTGATTTTTTGCTCCATTTCTGATTTTATAATGTCAAGTCAACACATTAGTGTTTTCCTTGTCATAACGGGGTATCTGGAAAATTAATATGATAAAACATCATAAGTAACTATTGAAACTTCAAGATGATTGGATTCTAGTAGCTGATAAAAATAAACATGTACTCCTTATATGCGGATTGAATATTGTTTGATAATGTAAAATTTAGTTAAGATTTATTTCAATATTTTTTTTCATTTGGAGAGGTAAACATACTGTAGTGTCAAGTTATTTATTTATAAATTAGATAACATAAATCCTATCAAAGAATCACTATGGTAATAACGATACACCATAATTAGGAATATTTTCAGACCCATGTGAGCTACAACTGAGATAAGGTACCTGATAAGTTGACCATCATGACCATAGTTTACACAATTTAAAGAAGGAAAGATAAAATAAAATTAATAGTTATCAGAAGTACTCACCTTGGATCCAAAGCTTTCACGAAGCCTATGAAATAATCATTGTCCACGATGCTGGGTGGTAGCATCTTACCAATTACAAGCTTGTACAATGTTTCGTCAATTTTCTTCTTTTTTTCTGGGCCAAGTCTGGAGACACAGGCATTGTTATTAAAATCTAGTGTCCTTTGGGAAAGTGAGGGTCCTGAGGGAGTTTGATGTTGTTCTGTATTCCCTACATGTACATGATCGGTCGAATTGGAGGAATGCGGTTTGTACTCAGAGTTTATGTGGACCAAAAAATTGTTGTGTTCCCTAGAAAAAGTTAAAACATGACTATGACGTCATCCCATTGTCTAATCAGTTCTTTCTATGTGATATTGTCTCAATATGATTCTTTTTCGTCCAAAATTTTACCTGTAACTGTCCATTAAGTTACTTTTAACTGTCCATTATTTTTAATAATGGACAGTTAAAGGTGACTTAGTGGACAGTCACAGGTAAATTCCCGGACAGAAGAATCCTCTTTATGATGACACAATATAACACAGAAAGATTCAAACAACTATATATCCCAAGAAAAATTAATTTTCTAGCCTTTTTTATCATTCCGATATCAAATTCCATAGCTATCATTCCGTTTTGTAAAACATCTTCCTTTAATGAACAAACGAATCTGCATCGATAATCCAGATCCATCGGAAGCCCAGATATCGTAATTTTCATGGGGCGTCATTACACGATCTTACATCAGAAACAAATGTATATAAAATGAAATAGAAATAAATGAAATACACGTAAAATAAAGTAAATAAAACTACAAAATGTTGAAGTCCGTCGAAATCCAAGACGAAACGTCAGTTCTCTCTCGGTGTCTGTAACTTGAAAGAAGGAGTAAAATAATATAAAGACAGAAAAAACAGTCTACATCCAAACCATCTAACAATGTATCTTTTTTCAAAGTGTTTTAGATAAAAATAAAACCGAGTTCCAAACGAAAAAACGTTGTATATCACAGACGTGGCTACATCGAAATGAATGTTTTTCTCAACAACTACAGTGATTAACCTTGACATGAAAGTGTCCATTATTAAGACAAAATAATTCCATCGGTTGACTGGCCAGGAATACAAGCTACGTGCACCTGATCATCATCCCTTGACCATTGATACGGTTCTTGATTTTGAGGTGTCCAAAATTCTGCAAAAGGATCTACCTTTGATTCTACATTATTAAAACAAAAGATGTCATGTTTTAAGTGGGAGAAAAGCCTCAAACTATCCATTATGTCAGAGAAAGAACTGATCTCGGCCCTGACGGGCCTCGATCAGTACTTTCTCTGACATAATGGATAGTTTTCGGCCTTTCTCCCTTACTTAAAAGAAGGTATTAGAAACTATTATAGCTAAAGATGAACTTGTATTTGCATTTCATTTAGAGATTGATCACAAAAAGAACAAAGTATTCGAAGTAAGTCAAAAAGGTAAAATGGGTAGGAAGAAGTTTCTTTCACCTTCAACAGTCTGTCCACTTTTGAAAAATATTTCAAATTTGTACGGACCATGATTCATTTTCACATTTTTTCTCTAATTTATCTTTGATACTCATTTTTAACAAACCATCATTTTCGATAGTGCAAAATATTTTTCGATACGGAATTTCCTCTGATCTCTCGACCAGCCTTACCTGTATTCTTATATTCTTTGAAGCAAATTTTGCAACATGCAAATTCCATATTCAAATTACTTTTGCAGACTCTCGTTTATTTTCTTAAATCCAAAGTATTTCCATACTTGAGATTTCTTTTTGGTCCCTGAATGGTCGTACAACACTCGCTTCGCCATCTCTAAACTCCGAAATAAACATAACAGAATTCGGAAAACGGTACTGAAAAGTCCGGATTTTTCACGCTATCGATTATTTGACTTTCAGATCGATTATCGAAATCGGATGCCCTCAACACGACGCTAATCGATTATAATCGATTATCGGCCCATCACTACATAGAACATTTAAAATTTTCTCGATTTTACACAAAAATTACGAAAATCGACTAAGTTTTGGTCAAAATGTCAGAGATACTGAATATCAACGATTTTTTTTTCTCAAACACACAGTAAACTGTGTTCCTGAGAAAGACTGTTCATAATATTGAAGAAAAAGTATATGTCAGTGTTGAAATCAGAGAGAAAAGAAAGGAAAGTATCTCCAACAACACTCAGTTGCAACACCAACAGCAAAACCCCAAAACATCCACTGCAAAAACACAAAGCAGAGCAAACGCTCTAGAATAGTGCTATTTTGTGGTTTTCAAAAACATCAGCGCGGTAAATTAAGGAATGGGTGCGGTAACCTGCTAATTCTGCCCTATTTTCAAATTTGATCATTTTTCCATAATATTGTAATTTATAAATGGTCAAATGTATGATGAATCCAAATCAGTAATTTTTAAAAAGGCCTTTTTTGATTTCGCAGTCCTATACTGAATAATGCGTTGCCCAAAACGTCTTAAAACATTGAAATTATTGAAAATATCAATAAATGAGCGAAATATCGATGGAAATTTGATGAATCAAGTAGTGCTCCAAGCCTTGCCCGTGAATATTTTTGTATTAATCGATGAATTTCTTATCAGCTTTTAATTTGCATAATAAATTCCGTGGGCGAGGCCTAGATAATTGATGAACTTTGAAGATTTGTGTGTAAAAAACGATGATTTTCCTTTGTTTTGCGTCATTCAGGGCAAATGACGTCAGAACATGACGTCATCCTTCACGCAAAATTATCTTTTTTCTCAAACATCCAACATTGCAACAAGTGATAATTCATAATTCGTTTATGAAAAGCATTTTTTAGGGCTAATATGAGGGGTTAGCGCACCTAGTCCTTTTCCCTTAATTCGGGTGGAATTTAAAGTGTTATGATCTTTCGGTATCCATCAGCTGAATCTTATAAAACAGTTCAACCCCTATCACACTTTTACGTATCGGTCCACGTATCTACGGCGTATCAGGATACGTGGCAGTAAGAAAGGAACGCCGCAGCAACGCAGTAGCAACGCCAGCTTACGTAGCGAGTACTCTTTGAAACGTAGCATGATCTCTTGATACGAAAGAGTGCGGCGTTTTTTTTTAAGTTCGCACCTAAAATTATGTAGCACATACGTAGCAGCTTCCATACGTCGTGTTTACGTAGCACGAACGCAGTGCAAACGAAAGAAGCGAAGTAGCAACGTATCAGGAACGTCGCTAATACTCTTACAACGCAGTACGAACGAATCACAAACACAAGCGATATCCCTATGGCGTACGTGCTACGTACAAGGCGTTGCTGATTCGTACTCGCGGCGTTCTTTTCTTTAACTACCACGTATGATACACGTTTCAATTTCTTATTTTTTGTTTCTCCGATTTACTCCTGCGTATGTATGGCGTAGGAACTACGCTCTTTGCGTTCCTGCTACGTAAGAGCTACGTTGGTGTTACGTTGTATGAGTATCTGCTACGTTAAAGGAGTATCGTTCATTCCATCTCGGCGTAAAAGGTGTTTTTGCTATGTTTTTATGAACACATGATGAAAATCTAAGGGGAAAATAAAGTTTTTAACCCATTTAGAATGAATTAAGATTAATTATACCATATATTTACAAGCTTCCACTGCATCAGCCAAGCAGATTTATTTCATGGTGAACCGAGTCTAAAAAAGTATACGCTAATTTCAAAGGGCACTTTGACAGTAACCTAAATTACCCTTTTTGTGTTCATTTTATTTTAAGTGGAAAATCGATAAACAATATTTGGAAACCAAAGAACTTTTTTCACACGAAAATTAGCGCCACGGCAACGCAGCAGAAACGTCGCCAGGATAGCTTCAGTCTCGTCATTCTTGCTAGAATATAGAAATAACAACTACCTAGCAGTGGTCTATTGTCCAGTTATTGCTCTCGTCGCATGAACCAATCATATAATAGTAATATAACCGGAAAAAGGTTTTCAAAGTATGAAAAAGAAGATAAATGGTAGTTTGGACAAAGGACTTATGTTCACCCTCTGATTTTCTTTATCCACCACGGAAAGTGTATACGTACCATGAGATCAATTTCCATCAAAGGTTCGTGAATGTTTTCTTGGTTCTGAAAATGAAAAAAATAGTGCTATCTATAAAAAGATTTTCGGAACAATGAGTCAATTCGAAACCGACACATTGATTCGGATGATTATTATAAATAAATTGAATGACATCATAAAACTTTAATGGTATAATGAATAATTATTGTTAGTCATTATAACTTCTTTAACAACAATGTTCACCTAAAAACTATTTCAAGATTTAAAAGTGTGACGACTTCGACTTCAAAATAACAAATTTCCATTTCCTAGTATAGAATTTTTCTTCGTCCCCTGCCTATGGTATATTCATGTCGCAATTTTTCGCGTTTCGCGTTATAACGCGTAAAGTTCGCGTTATTAGGCGAAAGTTCGCGTTAAAACGCGAAAGTTTCGCGTTATAACGCGTAAAGAAGTTTCGCGATAGAACGCGAAAGTTTCTGCACGTTTTTTTTCGCGATAATACGCGAAAGTTTCGCGATATAACGCGTAAGGTTCGCGTTATAACGCGTAAAGTTCGCGTTATTAGGCGAAAGTTCGCGTTATAACGCGTAAAGAAGTTTCGCGATAGAACGCGAAAGTTTCTGCACGGTTTTTTTTCGCTATAATACTCGAAAGTTTCGCGATATAACGCGTAAGGTTCGCGTTGTAACGCGAAAGTTTCGCGATATAACGCGAAAGTTTCGCGTTATAACGCGAAAAAATAATTTTCTCAGCTACCATTTGAGCTCAATAGGCTTACGTATGAAGCAGCTATTTAAAAGAGGTTATGATTTATTCTCATTTGACTTGAAATGTTCTCCCTATATGTGTTGCAGAGCTCGCCCAGTGATTATTTTCACGCACATTCCATCTTGGATAAACCACGCCAAATGTGCAATTGATTTTCTGAAATCCATTTTTTCAAAACTACTGCGATGGTCTTAAGCTCTCTGGTCATAGATAGCCCTGTGTCCGGCGTCCGTCCGTCTGCCTGTCTGTCTCTCCGTCTGTTCAACTTTTCTTGTGAACATGAATCCTCGGAATCAGTGAATGGTAAGAAATTGATTCTGTTTTTTATTATAATGGGCCGATGGTCTAGTTGTGCACCTGATATTTTGTGTAAGCCCGTGACCCCCAGGGTCGTGAAAGATGAGAGTGGTCCTTTTGTCCTATATAACTATATGTAATCTGGTGAACAACATATCTGAGAAAGTATATAATTGATAGAATTTTTTTCTTTTTTTTTTGCATTATAATGGGCCTATGGTCTGGTTGTACACCTGATATTTTGATTGACGCCTGACCCTTTGAGGATCAATGACGAGGGTTAAGTATCCGAAACGTGCATGTCTGGTCTGTGCTGTAAATTTATCTGTTTTAAGTTATGCTATTGAATTTGAAGACATTTAATCTCAGGGTCTTAGAAAATAAATTGGTGTGGTCATATATTCCAATATACACGTAACTCCATGTAATCTTGTAAACACAGATGCTGAGAAAGTATAATTGATACAGAGTCAATTCTTTTTGCATCATAATATGTCATGTTGGAAATATTGCGCCTTTAATGTAACAGTATAAATACGGAAGTGTTCCGATTCTGTACACCTTCTTCAAGAAAATTTTACGTCTCATGACGTTATTGTAACTTTTGTTATCCTTGTTTTAAGGCATGTCATTTCTGTAGTAAGGAATTTCAACGATTTTATGAAAACCATACAAAATCATAGGATTCATGTCAATAAATCGTTTTACGAAGAAAAACTAACAGGTCCGTGTTGAAAATCAAGACTTTTGCTTATTTGAAAAACAGGGTAAAAATGCTGGAAATGTGTTGCTAAAGATAGCACATTACGAAAATACAAAAAAAAAACCGCTAAAATGAACTCATTTGATTTTAATTTCAGTTTGCTTTGTTAACATACAATAAAGCAGGCTGGCAACTTTGTTTAAACTTAAACTAGGTACCAAATTCATAGAACATTTAAAATTTTCTCGATTTTACACAAAAATTACGAAAATCGACTAAGTTTTGGTCAAAATGTCAGAGATACTGAATATCAACGATTTTTTTTCTCAAACACACAGTAAACTGTGTTCCTGAGAAAGACTGTTCATAATATTGAAGAAAAAGTATATGTCAGTGTTGAAATCAGAGAGAAAAGAAAGGAAAGTATCTCCAACAACACTCAGTTGCAACACCAACAGCAAAACCCCAAAACATCCACTGCAAAAACACAAAGCAGAGCAAACGCTCTAGAATAGTGCTATTTTGTGGTTTTCAAAAACATCAGCGCGGTAAATTAAGGAATGGGTGCGGTAACCTGCTAATTCTGCCCTATTTTCAAATTTGATCATTTTTCCATAATATTGTAATTTATAAATGGTCAAATGTATGATGAATCCAAATCAGTAATTTTTTCGCAGTCCTATACTGAATAATGCGTTGCCCAAAACGTCTTAAAACATTGAAATTATTGAAAATATCAATATATGAGCGAAATATCGATGGAAATTTGATGAATCAAGTAGTGCTCCAAGCCTTGCCCGTGAATATTTTTGTATTAATCGATGAATTTCTTATCAGCCTTTTAATTTGCATAATAAATTCCGTGGGCGAGGCCTAGATAATTGATGAACTTTGAAGATTTGTGTGTAAAAAACGATGATTTTCCTTTGTTTTGCGTCATTCAGGGCAAATGACGTCAGAACATGACGTCATACTTCACGCAAAATTATCTTTTTTCTCAAACATCCAACATTGCAACAAGTGATAATTCATAATTCGTTTATGAAAAGCATTTTTTAGGGCTAATATGAGGGGTTAGCGCACCTAGTCCTTTTCCCTTAATTCGGGTGGAATTTAAAGTGTTATGATCTTTCGGTATCCATCAGCTGAATCTTATAAAACAGTTCAACCCCTATCACACTTTTACGTATCGGTCCACGTATCTACGGCGTATCAGGATACGTGGCAGTAAGAAAGGAACGCCGCAGCAACGCAGTAGCAACGCCAGCTTACGTAGCGAGTACTCTTTGAAACGTAGCATGATCTCTTGATACGAAAGAGTGCGGCGTTTTTTTTTTTAAGTTCGCACCTAAAATTATGTAGCACATACGTAGCAGCTTCCATACGTCGTGTTTACGTAGCACGAACGCAGTGCAAACGAAAGAAGCGCAGTAGCAACGTATCAGGAACGTCGCTAATACTCTTACAACGCAGTACGAACGAATCACAAACACAAGCGATATCCCTATGGCGTACGTGCTACGTACAAGGCGTTGCTGATTCGTACTCGCGGCGTTCTTTTCTTTAACTACCACGTATGATACACGTTTCAATTTCTTATTTTTTGTTTCTCCGATTTACTCCTGCGTATGTATGGCGTAGGAACTACGCTCTTTGCGTTCCTGCTACGTAAGAGCTACGTTGGTGTTACGTTGTATGAGTATCTGCTACGTTAAAGGAGTATCGTTCATTCCATCTCGGCGTAAAAGGTGTTTTTGCTATGTTTTTATGAACACATGATGAAAATCTAAGGGGAAAATAAAGTTTTGAACCCATTTAGAATGAATTAAGATTAATTATACCATATATTTACAAGCTTCCACTGCATCAGCCAAGCAGATTTATTTCATGGTGAACCGAGTCTAAAAAAGTATACGCTAATTTCAAAGGGCACTTTGACAGTAACCTAAATTACCCTTTTTGTGTTCATTTTATTTTAAGTGGAAAATCGATAAACAATATTTGGAAACCAAAGAACTTTTTTCACACGAAAATTAGCGCCACGGCAACGCAGTCTCGTCATTCTTGCTAGAATATAGAAATAACAACTACCTAGCAGTGGTCTATTGTCCAGTTATTGCTCTCGTCGCATGAACCAATCATATAATAGTAATATAACGGGAAAAAGGTTTTCAAGGTATGAAAAAGAAGATAAATGGTAGTTTGGACAAAGGACTTATGTTCACCCTCTGATTTTCTTTATCCACCACGGAAAGTGTATACGTACCATGAGATCAATTTCCATCAAAGGTTCGTGAATGTTTTCTTGGTTCTGAAAATGAAAAAAATAGTGCTATCTATAAAAAGATTTTCGGAGTCAATTCGAAACCGACACATTGATTCGGATGATTATTATAAATAAATTGAATGACATCATAAAACTTTAATGGTATAATGAATAATTATTGTTAGTCATTATAACTTCTTTAACAACAATGTTCACCTAAAAACTATTTCAAGATTTAAAAGTGTGACGACTTCGACTTCAAAATAACAAATTTCCATTTCCTAGTATAGAATTTTTCTTCGTCCCCTGCCTATGGTATATTCATGTCGAAATTGATACGCTTTTTCAAAACAAGCAGGAACAACAATGACTTCGTTCTGAGTACAAGGCGACTTACCGACAATCTACTCAACCAAGATAGGGTACAAAAGTTGTTTATTTGCGAGTGACTTCAACTTAAACTATTAAATGATTATATCAATATAAAATACTCAATCATAAAATCTCGTTGTTAATGATGTTGAATGATATTTTTGGGTTAGAACCATCCAAAAGCACCAATTTGACATATTCACCAGTTTTTACCTATTCGGCCACGGATGTTGCAAGTAAGCAGGAGATACTTAGTTCTCCCTGGTACATGATCTCATCTACATTGGGGATTCACTTTTACTTCTCTGGAGAATGCTTTTGTTATTTTGTTTTGCTTCGTATTTTTCAAGGTTTTGTATTTCTTCTGGTTTCTGATTTTGCCTTTGCATTTTGACTTTTACCCAATTATTATGTAAAATCTATAATATAACAGTTTCAACCACTATGTTGGTATCTCTGTTAATGGATTGTTTAGTCCCCGAGGAATCTGTTCGCTTTGATTCACAGTGTTTCGACACTTGACTTGAAATATATTTGTAAATCTCTTCGTCAAGAAAATTAACCAAAATTTTCTAAAACTAAAGGGCACCCCCCTGGTAGCATATAGCTCTGTCCTTAACATGTTCTTTGACAAAAATATTAGGTCAAGTTTAGACATTTGTTCTTCGTCATTTCATATTAATTGGGATTTCCTCTTTTTCGGCCTCAAGCATCACTGATGAGACATAATTTGTTAAAATGCACATATGCTGCACTGAAATTTTATAATAGAAAATATATTTCAAAATTTACAAGTTAGCGCGGACGCTAAGGTTGTTTACAGTTCAATAATAAGGAATTTATCTACCATGATGCAATAATAGCTCCTGAAATTTCAGTAAAGAAACCATGTAGAACGACCACAAATATAAACACGAAATTTAGAAAATGATGTAGGTGGCGCATCTGAAATATCGAACAAAATTTTAATCCATATGACTTCGCAAATCAACTGATACTAATACTCTTTTGGGAATATGTTCTTTTGTAAGACATCATTTGTGTCACACTTATGCCCTCTGCAATTTGGAGCTCGTAAAAAAGTTCCCCGCAAGGGTTTTTACAGTAAGTGTTTTAAATGTCTTTCCATGACATGGTCGCCATAGCACAGGAGATGTTTACTCCTCCCGGGCACCTGGTCCCCCCTCTAGCTTGCAAGGGGTCCGTCGGTGCTCAATTAGGTGCTCTATTGTGAGTGCTATTGAGATAGTCGTCAGAATCTTCTTTATCTCATTTGAAATAAACATCAAAGAACTACTTATAGTAGAGCAATGAAGTCGCTTAATTTGAATAAACACCCCTAACACAGGGCTAAATTTTATATCAAATAGAAGAAGATAACATGGGTCATAAGACTGAACGTGTGGTAAAAATTATAATGGTCATAATTTCTGTAGTTTCAGAGAAAAGCGGAAAATAAGTAAAATTCAAAATTATAGAATTTTAAGAAAAATTATCTTTTTTACAAATGAATAGACCAGGTGACCGAAATAAATGTCATTTGCTTACTGAAGTTGAAAGTATTATTTTTTTATAGAAAAACAAACCACAAAAATACACGACAAAAATCACTAGAATTTAATTTTCTAGTGATGTTCTAGTGATTTTTGTCGTGTAATTTTGTGGTTTGTAGTTGTGTCTGTCATTTACGTGTCACTTTCTTGTGGGTTTGTTTTTGCTGGGTGGGTGCAGGGTGGTCATGCTGGAAATCATACCCTTTTCTTTCTAATTTTATAGGCCGTTGTCATGGTAACCAGATGGCCTAGAATCATTTTTTTTTTCAAATTTATCTTTTTTTTTTCATTGATATCTTCTTATGTTTAGAATTTCATGAAAATTCCCACTGGAACGGCAAAATCGTTAGAATTCCCATTGAAACGGAACAAAAAAGGACCGTTTGGACAGATTTTCATAAAACAGTACCAAAAGGATTTCACGTATACCAAGTCAACGATGTTGTATTTTTTTTCACTTGCGGGTTAGGCAGACTCATAAATTATTATCAGGTACGCTCGATCCTTGTACTGTTTTTCTTTTAATTAACATAAGATATACATACTGCGGCGTAAGACAGGGTAAGGGTAGCTTCATCCAGTTTGAACCAGTAGTATGTAGGAAACAAGGCACCAAGTATCCCTCGACATCGTCCTAAACGTCCCTCCATGATTTAAGTTCTGAAATAAAAATGAGCAAATCAAAATTATTTGAACGTGTTAGAAAACAACAAATCTTCAGAACGAACGCTTTTATCGCCCCCTACTATGTCATGTGATGTCTGTAAAATTCCTTGTAATCTATTATATTATCAGTCTTTTCCAGTTATACGTTGCAACAAGTTCAACAGCGGAATATCATCTTTAATTCAGTACTTGACGTCTTATAGATAACCTATAATTTCTTATCGAAGTAACTAGATCTAAAGCCGCGTTTACACTATAAAAGTTTTCTTTGTCAAAGTCCGTCAAAGAAAACTTGGTCAAAGTTTTCTTGGACAAAGTCGTCTGTTTAATACACTATCAAAGTTCTTTGACGACTTGTACAAGAAAACGCGGTACATATGCATCAAAACAAAGATGAATCCTGCCAATATTGTAAATGTTTCTCATTAAAATATGAAAGTGTTTGTTTGTAACTGCTTATTGGAGTTATTTCATAATATGGACACGATTTCAAGGAAATTTTCTCGTGATTTCTAAAATTATCGCAGATGAAATTCACTGCATCGCATCGTTTGTCTTTGTCTCTACATTTTTTAGTTTTGACATTTCTAAATTGTTTTTACTTCTCTCTTCAATACTTAAATACTACTGGTGTCATTTTGAATCTCTATTCTGATTGGTCGATTCCCGTCAAAGTCCGTCAAAGTTTCAAGAAAAATAGGATGGAGTTCTATTCCGTCAAAGTCCATCAAAGTTCTTTGACGGACTTTGATCAAAGTTTTCTTGGATCGTTTACACTATCAAAGTTTACGTCAAAACTTTGACCAAGTTTTCTTGTACAAGAAAACTTTGATAGTGTAAACGGGGCTTAATAGATTAAATTTAAATCAGAGATAGGCGGGCACATCGTTTTTCGACCTAAGTCGGCACCGGTTGTCCATGGGTCTCGTTGGTTTATGTGTGGTCTTTTATATTCAATGTTTCTATGGTATGAATTGTTGTTCCTTATCCCTATGCGTCACTTTCTTTAGATGTCTGGTCTGTGTTGTTGTTGTTTTTTTTTTTTTTTTTTTTGCATTGGGTGTTAGTCCAGTCAAAGTAATGTTGAACCTTGAACTAATTGCAACACAAACTTTTTGTGTTTTATGTGTTTTGATATGATAGAGTGAATATGAAATTAAAAAGTCTACCAAAAATATTGGCGTGGAACATTGATATCCACCCTCAAAGTTTCGTTATTTTTAAATACGCTTCGGTGCTTCCATACAACATGATAAAACGAAATCCGGATATCGTACTCATGTAATAATGTCTGTTTTCTGTACCTGATTTCTATGAATTATTTAATTTCAGATGTGAAAATTTTCTTGACACATAATGTGTGTGGATAATTTGTTCCTTATTGGTATTTTATCTTAATAAACAATCTTGAATTCATTTGCATTTAGTATGACAGGCGTACTTCCGGTGACGACATGACTACTCGAATACAATTTTCAAATAATAATTTATGTGGACGTCTTATTTAGACAAAGAGTATTATGTGATATCTCATAGAGACAATTAAAAAATAGCGCCATGGCAAGTTTAAAAATACGTGTAAGGGGTCCGTCAGGGAAATAGTTCTCATTCCATTACAAGAATACAATAAAGTTACTCTTATTGATTATGGTTTAAGGATGTTTAATTATTTAATCGAAGATATTTCATGAACAAATTATTTTTCTTAACACACAAAACTCGTAGCATATTGCACATACACAAATGGCTGAATTTTTCCAAATAAAAAAAAAAAAGAAGAAAAAGGTAAAATAAATTCTTTAACGTCATTCTCATGAAGTGATTCAGAAAATCTCGCTTTTTCCATGGGTTGTCCGACGTATACTCTCCACTGTATTGTGTAGGTATACATTGTACTACGAAAAAGTCTATTCTTATCTGCATTTAAATACGTTTGAAAAAAATGATGTATGGTGTATTGAAATAAACGATGTATGGTGTATTGAAATTATGACAATCTATTGATCTGCTGGCTGTTAACATTGGAATAGATAAAAGTGCTCTACTTTCATAAGTCAGAATATATATAGGATCTCAAATGAATTTTCATTTCATACGATGTATTATGAAACGAGTTGTGGGTTTTATATCCCCGAGCCTTGGCGAGGGGATATAAAACGCACAACGAGTTTCATAATACATCGTATGAAATGAAAATTCATTTGAGATTCTTTTTATCACATGATATTACCTAAAAATGTGTATTTCTAACGTGAAATCAACGTTTCCGAGAACTATAGAGGCGAACCACGCCGTAATCTAGACGTCGTCTGCTACGCCATGAGAAGTAGTGTCCACATTGTATAGATATTCTGTGCGTAAGAGAAAAGTATTTCAATTTTGAATAGTATTTTAATGCAAGAATTAATTCACAACAACAATTTAATCACTAATATTGACTTCGGGTCTGAATTTAACAGTTGAACGATATTTGAAAGGTCACATTTGTCAAGGTTTATGTGATGAGGTTCCAAACTTGACCAATCGCATTCAAGCAGAGCGATATGTAACGTGTTATCATATCATATATTTATGAAATGGCTTTATGAAACTGCATAACGGATGTATCATGTGATAAAACTTTTTTTTATATAAAGATTCAATTCAGTTTACTTCTCTTCGAATAATATGCTCTTAAAATACGAACTACATATTCTGTGTTACACTGGCGTGAGTTACATGTTATATTCTTTGTTATTACGCTTTCGGGTTTTGGGCACCTAAGAGTCCACAAATGATGGATATAATATAGGAATTTGTTGAGGATCAAATCGAAGAACTACTAGATCTAGATTAATGTGCAGTCCAGAGGGGTTATCGGACATCTCCCTTGTGTTCAACATAACATGGCCTTGTAATGAAATTTATAGTGTATGTATATTTGTCAGTGTTTGAAAATGCGCTTGCCAGCTTTAAATACATGATCAATATGAAATATTACAGTCTTCTGAAACGTGTCCCCGATCACAAATTGTTTTCTTATCGAGACTAAAAAAGGAAAACTAATTGTACATGCGCGACTAGTGTCTTACATTTTTATTCGGACTTTGCGATCACGAAAAATCAAGTATAATAACTTATAACTTATATACGTGAGGTTATAAAATTGTATAAGGTAACTACTACATATTTGCTCTGACTTTCTAATGTCCCGACCCCACTTTCACAATTTTCTACATCAGACTATGAAGAAACGCAGTATTTGCACACAAAAAAAGTCATATGACAGTGGCGGATTCAGCCGGGGGTGGGGGGGGGGGGGGGGGCACGTGCCCCCCCCCCCCCCCCCGGCAGTGCCCAAAGAAGGGGCTCTTATGACATGCTTTTGGAAGCATTAAACTACTGTTTCCGTAATAAATCTGTGAAACTAGTCAGAAATAGCCCAAAAACACCCCAGAAACCACCGATTTGAGTAAATTTTCCAAACATTTCTCGGGGATAGATAGTCATATCCACTGTCTGTACGTGGACGTACACACGTTTTGGAAACAACCTACATTGAATCATGATCATATCGAATTTTCTTTATCTGAGGGATGAATCGGGAATTTTATATCCTATGCAAGGCATACTTAGCACACATATTTCTTGACCAAATATTCGATACAACCTCCTATAAAACTTACATTTTTTAAATCTAAATTTGAGGTCGTGATCAATCGTTTTAAAATGAACAATTGAAATTGTTTTGGCCAGATTTAAACCGGCTACCTCCAAGAATTTTGAAAAGATAAAAATGCATGTTTTTCTTTATTTTTAGAATCGAAGTTATCATGATTACATTTTTGGTTAAGCCCCTAGGTAAATCAAAAATATAATCATGATAGAACTGCCAAGAAATAATTAAACCTTTCAATCTGGACGATGCAGGGAAATGGGGCACCCGTGATCTCTAGTTTGTCAAGGAAATTTATCATTTACAAGGGAATTTTTTAGGGTCTGTATGGGGCCGAAATTCGGTAAAAAGAGGTATTTTCCCCCAATTTTAGACATAACAATTCCCAATTCAATCTTTTCTCCAAAACGAGAAATTCATTTCAAATAAACGTATCATTAGCTGAAAGGAAAACGAAAGTAGAACAAACATGCTCTAGGTATAGACAATTGATATGATAAGGAATAATTTGCATGAATATATCTTTTTGTTGTTTGAAATTCATTTCCCAATTTAGGTTAAAATGTTGCAAAATTCCCAATTTCATCGGCCCAGGCCCCTGACATCAAGGGCTAGAAAAAAAACCTGTAATTACTTATTTTCTGTACCTTTATACAAATATTAACAAACAAGCGCGGATCTAGAGTGGTTAGGGGGGTCAAGTTCTGCCTGAAATTTGCATAAAATGCTGATTTTTCCTAGTTTTACGAGAATTTATGGCTGGACACCCCTCCCTCACATGGGCTGACCTCTCTGCCCTTTCAAAACTTCTCCTGATCCGCCCGTTTCTTTAGGAAATCCTGATTATGTTGACTAAGAACTGCATGCCGTTCAAGAACAGCATAGCATCAGAAAATTTCGAAAATTTTCAAATATATTCTATATAAATAATAATTATTGTTACTGACACTGACTAAATCATGCGTGCCAAATCCCTTCTATATTCAGTTCAAATACGCTTCAGATGCCACCAAATTGCTTTATTTTTCAAAATTTTCTCGGGGGAGCCCCCCCCCCCCCCGAACCCCCACCAATGGGAAGGGGAAACCCCCTCCCATACCCTCCCCCACTCGGCCCTTCGGGCCTCGCAAGTGATTTGCACAAAATTGTATGTGCCCCCCCCCGGCAATTGAGGTTCTGGATCCGCCCCTGTATGATGTCACGTATATCTATAGGACAATCGTGTGATGAGTTAGATTTTTACGGTGTTTATTAATTTTCCAAATTCTATTGTCTATGATGGAGTGGAGAGGGTGCAAGGTAACATGAGTCTTCATATCGAGTCTCTTTTCTGAAATAGTCCAAATGGCTTGTATTGCTTATTTTGTTTTTCTTGCGATAATTCGGAGTCAATTCAAATAGATATGGTATTTGTGATGAAAGAGATGCATAATGTGCAATTTTATAAATAAATAGCGAAGTTCTGGAGAATATACCGATCATTTCCCGGTAACTTAGTATTTTTTAATCTGTTTTACAACACTATAAACATGTATTTCAATGCTCTAAAATAAACAATTGTAGTTCTGAATTTATGCTATTAAATGATATCATGAAATGTCAGCCATTCTTTCAAGAAGATGGCCTATTTCATACTGTTTTTTGATGAATGAATTGTCAATGTGGAAGGAATGAAGATATGTGCTCTTTTTAAAAATCTGTACTTAAACCGTTTAAACATACAGAAAAAGCGGATCTAGAAGGGGGTTAAGGGGTCCTTAGGAGGGAGGGGTTCTTACAACTCCCCTGGACTTTGCACAAAAAACCCCCCGCAGATTTTCCCCGTTTTTATGAATCTATCTTTATAATCATAGGCAGGATCCCCTCCCCTCGACGGGTTGCCACCCCCACCCCCCCCCCCTGGAAAAATCCTGGAAAGATCCGCCCATGCATACATCGTGTATAAAGCAAGGCACGTGTACAGGGTTCTTGGGCATGAAATAGAGGTGGGATCTAGCTCCGCTTAAGTTAACGTTTAAGATCGATTTCTGAAAAGAGAAAGGGGTCAAGCCGATTATGAAGGAACACTTTTTTATCGTTACCACCCTAGATCCACAAATGAGAAAGTTATTCCATTATCTCCAAACCCATATGCAAAAATAAAGATGAAACAAAGAAATGCGTTAGAATTAAAAAAAAAAAAAAACGATAATTGCACTTTATACACATCCTCAGATCCTCAGGTTAGCTAAACAGGCCTATTCGGGTCTCAGGGTCTCAAAATTAAGAGGTTCTGTACATGAATGTTTGTTCGTGTACCCATATTAAATTTAAATATACAACAAAATGATACAAATGTACCTATTATAAATACATTAAGCCATTATGTGTGAAAGCTCTTTTTCCAGTTTTCAGAGATTTTATTACTAAATTTCGCCTTTTTCTCCAAAAATAAAGCATGAAATACAGTTTTTCAAATCATCAGATCGGTTCATGGAACAACGTTTTTACGTTATTTAAAAATAGGCTTCGGATTTGGTCCAATTTGGATGAGAAATAAATGAGTAAGTTGAATTTTCCAGTTTTTCGCGATTTTTAATTGGATTTTTCATATTTTCCGAAAAAAAAAATCCAATTTCCACGGGGTTGATTTTGGTAGACAATTTCTCCTGTGAAAGCCACTACATTAAGGTAATCAAATCAATAGAAAAAGTTTGTGTTAGTTTTGGGGTTTTGCTGTGGGTGCTGCCATCTCGTGTTGTTTGAGATCCCCCTTTCTTTTACATACAAATGATACATATATTGCAGCCAACGGGCCGTTGGCTGCAAAATACGGGGTCATAGTATTTCACAAACGCGTACATCGAGTCTCAAGGAAAATACAATGTACTTGTTGTTAAGCACTTTAAGTTTCACTAAACATAAAACTTGAAGCCACCCTACCTCTCTTCTTCTTTGCGAATGACAGGGTGCGTTAATTCGTTCGTGTGAGGGCGTGTGCTTGTATACATACGATGGTTAAATTTAATCGTCGACTTGAATATTTTTTCTGTTAGATAAGACAGTGCATCATTTTCAATCCTCTTTTTACGCACCTTAATTCATTTTCCATATTTTATTCCTAAACATGTCCGCGTACTGTTGGTGTTATCCTTGGTTTTAGTGATAGTTGAGAACACGATAGACTGCCCTTGTACGTACTCATATGGATTACGAAAGTATCGTTCATCACCTTGGAAGTCTTGGACACTTTCAGATACTTCTCATTATAAAGATATTTCTTCCAATCTTCCTAGCGGCATTTTCCATAGTCATTCCTAACTTTTGTCTAGGAGTTCATCTACACAGGTACATTTTTGCTCGTATCGCATTAGGTTAAAAGAAAAGGTTGCTTTTGAATAAGACTATTTATCATAAATTTGATTACACTCTATATATATATAGATAACATATAAAAAGCACAGGAAAGGAATAAACAACAACGTTAAGTATTCAGAAAATGTCGGATAAATGGAAAAATTGCAGATTTAAGTTTAATTTTAGCATTGAAATTGAGATGACATTGACCTTGAAGACAATGACCTTCAGGCAAATTTAAGGTTATAAGAAAAAAGGAAAGGATCTTTTCTGCCAATTCATAGAAATTCAGTATTGTAACTCATAGCGTTATCAAGTACAGACCCACATAAAACATAAATATGGTTTGGGTTTCACATAAAAGGTTGCCATAGCAACCATCTTTAATGGCAAATTTGAGGAGAATGATTAACTTCCCCATCGAGTTTTCCTCCTAATTTTGTTAATCAGATGATATCTATTTCATTAAAAAAAAAACAAACAAAAGATTTTATTAAGCCTGCCTTCAGAGTTATTTGTGATTAAAAATGCTCAAACTTGCACTAAAACGGCGAAAAACTTGCCTTGATTTTATGCCTGTTTTTGATTTGCTGTTGTAGGTGTTAAAGAAGAAATATCTTTTGAATGAATAGATTTTCTTAGAATAGAACTTTTAAAGAGCCACATATGTCTCAGTTGTTAAGCTAGTAAAGTGGTTTCCATGGCGACACATTGTCCAAATATAGCTTACTCCACAGTCTAGTGAGGGCTAAAATAGACCGACATCATTTCCATGGCAACCGTCAATTACATTGTCCGAAAAAGGTAACTTTCTTGTCAATTTACCAAAGGTACCATTTGTAGAGAAAATCAAAATCCATGACATGCCGTGGCCAGCCAATTTTGGTCCTAACAGAGAATTGGTATTAAGAATACTTAGACTACTCAAATCAAATTTTACACCAAAGACATCACCAAGTTTGGGATAATTTATAATGAATTAATTTAAATTTTGTTTTTTTTTTTTCAGATGTAAAATTCCTTGGCTTCCCAATGACACCTATGAGATCCAAGACAAGTATCATGCCTCTGTTGTTAATAGAACCATTCCCATATCCATCGATGGACAGTATGAGAATATACCATCATTGTCAATGGCAGCGAACAACGATGTACTGCATGGGTGTATGATCAATCCGTCTTCACAGAGACAGTCATATCTCAGGTGAGATGCATTCATGAAGACTTGAGTGTCAAGATAATTCAACATTTAACTTGACTTTTGTAAAAGAAAATGTAACTCTAAAAAAGATTAAGTATAGACTTACTTCCAGATCATTGCTGAACAAAACGATGAAAAAAAATCCAAAAGGACCAAAATTCGTACTGTCATACAATTGATATTTTTATTTAATTCCTTTTCAGTTTGATTTAGTGTGTGACAAAAAACTTTCCAAATCCCATGCTGTTTTGATGACGTTTCTAGGATTTCTTGCATCACCATTCATTGTCAATCCACAAGCTGATATGTAAGAAATATATTTGCTGATACAAAATGTATAATTTTTTCTGCAATTACTTGTCTTTTCAGAACCTGGTCATATGATCCACATGATGTTATTATATGATAAGTTATCATATGAATGTGATAATGTATGTATATTGTTGAGAGACAGACTTCGGTTAACTAATTTCCCTGACTTCATTCTTCCATGTGGTATTTGTTGTGTTAAATGATGCGTGTTTTGAAAGTTTCGCTGCGACTTTTTTCTTCCATAATTTTTGTTGTTGTTGGTTTGTTTGTTTACTTTGTTCTTGAAGATTCTTATTGTGCACTAGTTTTTATCCATGATATATGTCTATGGTATACAAGATAAACATTAGAATACGAAAGCAATCTTGACTGTCAAGAAATTAGGATAAAGCTAAATAGCGTATGGCAATGTTTCTGAAACTACATGGATAACATAAGATTTGCTACGTAAAAGGTGGTCCCGGTTACCCATCGTCCTCGTTGATTTAAGTGTTGTCAATTAGGTTTTAAATAAGTGTTTTGATGCCATCCTTTAGTTAATGTTTTATGTGTTTAGTCTTTCTTGACTCTTTGCTGTCTCTTGTTGTGTTTGTCCCCTCTGTGTTTTCACACTAAGGTGTTTTGTTCTTTTGTTGTGGGTGCTGTAATCGAGTGTTGTTGGAGATCCCCTCCTTTTCTTGTTGTAAGGTACTCGAGCACTTTCATTTTCTGGTTAACATAGATTTGTAATTATTTTTGAAAAGAAGAAAAATCTTCAGGATAGCCTATTCCGGACTTGCACTGGACTCTGTTGATTTTCATCAGATAAAGCTGTCCTTCATGTTACTATGGTGATGTGTCATTGTCTCCGTATGTTTGTCCGATTTTTCTTTTTGCGTGAGGACGTTCTGTAATATAATTTTTTTTCAAGAATATATAAACCTTTCGATTATGATTTTTTTATCTTGATTTCGGCTTTTGCGTTTGACTTTCATTCACTAGTCCATGCCAAGGTCCTCAGCGGAACAAACACAAAAGTAAAGAGACCAGAAAATCAAGCATGCATGAAAATCACTCAAACATATAATAGAGTTACTTATCATTCCATTCAAAAATATCATCGAAACTAAAGGAGGTTAAAATCTTAGCATCGTCCCCCCAATACTATTTTGAACATAGATATTATTTGGATATGCTACGGAATCGATCCTACAGGAAATGCGGAGCTGCACACTCTCTGTAAAGTAAATGTACAAATTCAAAAAATAAAACAAGAGGGCGCTCCTGAAATGAATGTTGGTGGCTCCGCTGAAAGCATCACTGACGAGAATTTATTATTCGAAACACGTGCCTGGTGCAGAAAAATTGGTTTGAAATTTTCCTCATGATCGAATTTAAGGTATAGAGTTGGATTACTTCAGTATTATCGTACTTATTACTTGGAGGAGATACCATTCTCGCCATAGTTAACCTCATCATTCCATTTTCTACAAACATATACGTGTTTGGGGCCTTACGCTTCCTGGATGGATTTCTGTACCTACTACTTTATGCCTTTGCTTTCATAATAGGTATGCCATTTGTTCATCTGCCATGTAAAATTTAGCATATAGAAAGTGTATCATACAGGACTATAGAGATTTTGGCAAATTTCTTCCAGCGATCGATTGCCTATAAATGCACTCTTTTCAGAAGGGAAACATTTGTACGTCTTGTTCTTCGTATTCTTGAACTGATTTTACCATTTCCGCAATAAAGATTTCTACTGCAACCTTTCTGTAATCATTATCTTTGTATCCAATTTTTAAGGAAAATAGACTAGAGTTTTCAACTTTTGACTTCATTTTTTTCATTCGTCCTATATGTATATTTTTGCAGTGATAGAACTCGTGGGAGCAGAGAGACGTAACTTGGTCAGCGTTCTTTTACTCCTATCTTTCACTGTCGGAGAACTTCGTCTGGCTCTCTTCGCGTACTTTATAAGGAACTGGAAATGGTTATACCTGACTTGTGCGGTTACTAATATCCCTTTCTAACCTTTGGCTATATTGGTGGTATGATTATATAAAATTTAGAAATAATGTATTTGGTATTTTTAGAAAAAAAATCATGAGCTTTTTATCTAGCGCGATCGTGTTGTTTTGTCCCTCCTTCTCCGCTTTCTCATTAATAAAGTGACAAAAAGAGGTATATATATCCTGAACATGTCAAAGCTTTTACTAGGTCAAAGGTTTTCCCAGAGTCACCAAGATGGTTAATATCAAGAGGTCGGATCAGAGAGGCCCTCGTCATAATTAGGAGGATATCAAAAGTTAACAAAGTCGTCCTTCCTAAGGAATTAGAAGCAGTCAAAGTCAGTGATGAACCGGGTCTGACGTTTCCTCAAATTCTCAAACAACTCGGCAAATTAGGAGGCTTCTGTTTTATCTTGCCATAAGCCATGTCCGACTGGTAAGTGGATTAAGTACAAAATACTCATATTAAGATACACAAGTTTTCGGCCTCTTAATTGGTCTTTATCAAGTACAAGTGGTCGTCTAAATTATTATACATTTTATGAGGACTAAAGCTACGGAAAAAGTAATGCGTATAAATATGAGTCTGACTGTTTATATATGAACAAATTCTTATCTTTGAAAATAGCATCGACTTTATTTAAACGTTCTTTACATGCTGTCATGATCATGCCTTTTTGAATATGTATGTCTCTCTGTCCTCTCATGTATTAGCATGGTCACCAAAACCCCAAATGAAAGTTGGTCACTCATTCAACATTGCAATATTGGAATAAATAAACGACATTTGAAAAGATCCAAAAATATAGTCAAGAAATTGATGGGATTTGTCGAGATTATAGATTAGGGTGATATCTTGAAGTGACTTGCAGTTTTGGAACCGATCTTGACTTGATCTTAGCGCAACAGACGCTCGAAACTTATGATAATTGGGCCTTGCAGTGATAAATGACGTAATTTCTAGTGAATGTTATATCCTCTTAGACAGCTTATCTCTACATGAGACTTGGTGAAGTTATAGATTAGGGTTATATCTTAAAAATAATTAACGTGCAGAATTGGAACAGATCTCTGTTGTATCTTAACACAACATGCTCATAAACTGCACTACATTTCAAAGATATCATCCTTATCTATAATCTGACAAAGTTTTATCATTAGATTATTCGTCTAAGGGGTCCAACACTCAGAACATACGAAAATTTTCATTCACGGCGCTGGTGCTCATGCTAGGGGTCCGTCGATGCTCAATTTTGTGCTCTATTGTGAGTGCTGTTGAAATTATCGTCAGGATCTTCTTTAACTCATGGACATCGAGTTCCTGTTTTGCTAAGACGCGATCGGTTCATAAACTGCATTGCATTTCAAAGTTCTCTCCCTAATCTATAAATAGACCAAGTTTCATTATGTCTGGATCTTTTGAATTACCAATATGAGTTTTTTTTTTATTCGAATGTCGCGATTTTGAATAAGTTATTTACTTTAGATCGCCAATGAAAACAGATTTCGTTTTCAAAACATTTATCTCGATAAACTTGTCAATGACCTAAGACAAAAGGACTCCTACTGATTTATGGGTTTATGACAAAAGAGACGAGCCCCGATTTTCATTTTGGGGTCACAGGAAAGATCAAGGTCTTATGTTTATGGAAAATATGTTGCCATGACAAGTGGCGAGCATTTGATTTTGGATTCCAAAGGACAGAGTCAATAATGAATAAGTGATTAATTAGTTTCGATCAGCACCATGATTCAAGCATTTACTTCTTGACATAAAACTATACAACGGTTGTAATTGGTGTATTGTCTTTCGTCATCATTTTTCTGCGTGATCTCTGTCTATGATTTGAGAACATTCCTTGCGAATGTTCTTCATCGGATTTCAACTACTCTCCTTGTGTACACTTTATTACTGGTGACCTAAGTGTATTCAAGAACGACAAATTGAGAGAATTGTTAAAAAAGGGTCCCAAATTCAGAGAAAGTCAATCCTTTACATGGAACCAAAATTTCAAAATTGTTATTGACTCGTGTGAGAAATCTGTAAGTTGTTGAGCTAAGAAAGAGGATGTACAGCTCGACACCCCTTCCGAATGGATAAAATCAATCACAGGGTTACTTTTATCTAGAATTTGCAACTTACAATCAACTGTGAACACTAGATTCGAGTCTATCTTTAAAGACCCTGATGTTATCACAGAGTATACCTACCTCAAAGAACATTGTCATCACACCAACAGACATAGCCTCAAATAATAACACAGTTACTTGCAAAAAGTACTATTTCGACAGCCCTGTTAATGAGTTGGGTTTAAAATCCTTCTTACACCCCCGATAAACTATTCTGCCTCTGAAATGATAGATAACTACAAAAAAGCTCTCGCTTGCTTTGGCTTTGACACAAACATTTTAGATTAACCATACTTATATTGTATACCTAAAATGCATAAAAATCCGCCATAAGCAGGAGAAGACGGAATGTTGCCACTCACGAAAAGGAAGTCAGTTACGTGGGAGTCGAAATCATAACGCCTGTCGTACAGTGAGGTGTTCAAATGGCCGTTTTGATCGAAAGACAGAAGAAGCCTATCCAAGTACAAAGCGGATCTGTCGCTCTAGGTCGACCCCCGATCCCCCGCCCATATGAGGACAGATTTTATGCAGATGATTCCCAAAGATTATTGATGGAAAACACGTCATCCATGCATCCGAAGGCAAAATCAAATAGAAATGCGAGGTGTCTTACCCAGTCGAAAGCAAGGTCTGGATGAAGTCAGCTTCGCATGATTATGAAAACAAGTCCGAAAGCAGCGGGGCTGACTTCATCCAGACCTTGCTCTCGACTGGGTAAGGCACCTCGCATTTCGATTTGATTTTGCCTTCGTAGGCATGGGTGACGTGTTTTCCATCAATAATCCTTGGGGATGCCAACCACTTGATGGAATACAATTTCTCCGAACAACACAAAAATGCTGTCAATCAAAAACTCGAGAATCCGGATGATATCGTCTTCGGTATACTTTTTGTTTGAATCAGAGTGTTCCTTCAAGAAATAAGTATCCTCAGCATAAAAGTCATTTAATCTGAGATCTTCTTTCGAATAAGTAACAATATTCTTATCAAACAGGTTTATTGCTTCTCTTGCACATTATGGGATTAAGATGAACGTCAGTAATCTAGGAGGGGATTTATTTGTGGCCTTCATCATATTGGTGATAGCGGAAAGCCTAGGGTACACACTGTGTTGGCCTATGGACTACGTGGGCCATAAGAAACTCCTTGTTATTGCCCTGTTTGCCACAGGAATCTGCTGTCTGATACCCTTTGTTCTGATTTTGGCCGTTGACGATAGTAAGATGAGATTGTTACTAGTATATACAAAGCAGCATTTATGTTCATTGTACAAATTCATCAATTAAAGTTCTATTGAAAGTGTCTTCAAATGTGTCTGGTCGGTTTATTATCGTGACTAATTACATTTATAGAGCTCAGTTAATATGCAGGTGTGATAAAACACAAAGTGAAATTGAAAATCTGTGAATGGAACAGTGGGGTGTGATCAAGAAGTACAACTACTACAGTTCTTGATTACTACCCATTAACAGTATGAATATACTAATTGACATGTCTTTTTTAGCTCCAGAATGGATCATTCTGACCTTTACAATGTGTGGGAAGCTGTTCATATCTACCGTGTTTGGTATGATATATACTTATACTGGAGAACTGTTCCCTACAGACATAAGGTCCTTTACCATTGGCTCATGTAGCTTCTTTGCCAGGATTGGATCTCTAGCATCACCATATATATACCAAATAGTAAAATGTGAACTCGATCGTTTTTATCTCTATTCTTTTCTAATTATTTGCTCTGTTCTAGATCTATTACTAATCTTTTGTGACAATGCCATGATCTGTGGAATGATTTTCAAATGGTTACAAACGTACGTTGCATATCCTTCTATTTACTTGAAAAGATCATTTCTGTCTACGAAATCATACTTGAAATTTTAAGGCATTAGCTAGGGAATAATACTCTACTTGTAGTACTTTCGGTTGTTTTGATAACAAAAAAGTTAATAACCTCGAAGTTGATCGAAGACGCACGACTTTGGCAATGCTCGGGACCATACATTTTCATGGAGAGTTGAATACAACATTAAAAATATCAAATATCTAAAAATATGGAAGATATGGAAGTACATAATTTCTAGCTTTTTGACGATATTGTTATTACATCCCTAATAGGGGACGTAGTCGGCGCAAAGCGCCGACGAAGTCGCCATCAAGATAGACGTGTGTACATGAATAAGCAAAAAGCATGCATTTTCCCGTCTTTCTTACTATACCTTCAACTCAAAATTTGTGTGCACAGCTCATGCGGAAACGGCGAACGTTAGAGAAGATAGAAAGGTTACGAATGGAAATGCACATCACAGGCTGCCGATATTTATCTATAAAAAAATAAAATCCAACATTTTGTTGTTTTTCATCGTACAAACAGGGAAATCAGAACAACAAAAGGTCAGCTTTTACTTTTTATTTCTTTTTTAAATAGATAAACATCGGCAACTTGTGATGTTCATTATGACGTCGTTTTTTGAAACATAAATGCGCGTGAAGTTTTGTGAATCGCATACATTAACAAGTAAAAACTAAAGAGGGAAGATGCCTTTTGAACAGAGATTTAAACACGAAATGAAATATATCATCGTACTGCCGAACCACACGCAACATGTAACAGATCGATTACAGTTAGGTAGAAACGTGTGATAATCACAACCTACCTCGACATAACATTTCACTGCCACTGGCGAAGATGAATGACAAAAGTATATCAAATATTCAACCTAAATTTTAAACGAGTCTGGTCCACTGATACCCGAATTTGCACAGTTTGCATCCTACCCACAAGTGCTGTACACACTGTACACAGAGCTCTGCAGAGTCGGTGAATGTACAGCCAGTTCTTGAACTTCGTCTGGCATTGTACGTCATTGACTACGTCACATAGACATTTAGGTCACTCACACAGTGTAGACGTGAACTCATAACTATGTCATGCAACTACAAGGAGCAATGCGGCATCGCCAAAGATATATATAGTACATCGATGATCAAATTGACAATTTAAATTCCTTGGTGGATCTTTTTTTCCCTGTACATATGATAAATAACAACAAAGGGTTGTTTTTTTTAAATTTTTAATAGATATAATTTAATAAACATCGGCAACCTGTGGTTTCTACTATTGTTGACTTGTACAGCTCTTTATCTCCAAACATTTATTTCAAACATTTTTTTTTTTGGAATGACACGTAAGTCGTCATTTATTTCAAGCTGGATTTATTATCATTATCATTTTTCTTGAAAAAGGTTGGGGGGGTATTCTTTATCTATCACTTTAATTTATTTGTCTATCATGTATATCTATCTATAGCTACATCTCTTTATCTTCAAGTATTGATTGAAAACATTTTTTTTCGGAATGACATGTCAAATCGTAATTTATTTCATGCTGGATCTACTATTATTTCATTTTCCCTTGGAAGGTGAGGGGGGGGGGGTTGTTAATTAATTCTTAAGCGTGATTCGGCAAAGTATTTCGTCAGCCCTTTCATCTGTTTTTGTTTTGTTTTTTTTTTAGGGGGGGGGGGGTGTTCTCACTATGATTTGATGAGAAATATCTCAAGTCAGTCATTTTATTTACCTAGAACACCCCTGCCCACCTTCCCTCTGCTACATGTAATAATGTTTCCCCACAATGATTTAATGCAAAGGCCATACTGACCTTGGATTACTGGTCAACAGATATTGTAGACAGACACTTATGGAAAAGCAACAGATACATGTTACATAAGATTTTCATGAAACTTTGTGTTGTCCATGAATTGATAGGCCAGCATGTTTTGATTTTCAAGGTCAGAGCTGAATGTACATGTGTAGCGGTCCTTAAACTTTTCATTCATTCATTCATTTAAATTATTCTTTTCTTTCTCATTACATGAGGTTATGACATGAAAAATATAATGATCAATAGAATCAGTTTTTCATATACCTACATGCTAATGCAAAAGAAGTAAATTAGAATAGAGACAATAATAGAATATGATGGAAATGCACATCACAGGCTGCCGATATTTGTGTATCAAAAAATAAAAACCAACCTTTTGTTGTTTTTTATAGTTTATACAGGGAAAGAAGAACAACAAACGGTCAGCTTTCATGTTTTCATTTACTTTTTTTAAAATAGTTAAACATCGGCAGCTTGTGATGTTCATTATGACGTCGTTTTATGGAACGTAAATGTGCGTGAAGTTTTGTGTACTGCATACATTGTACATAAACAAGTAAAAAATAAAGAGGGAAGACGCCTTTTGAACAGAGATTTTAACACGAAATGAAATATTTCATCGCAAGATCGTACTGCCGAAACCGCACGCAACATGTAACAGATCAATTTCAGTCGAAACTACAGTAAGAAACGTGTGCTAATTACAACCTACCTCGACATTTAACATTTCACTGGTTAAGATGAATGACAAAAGTAGATCAAACATTCAACCCAAATTTTGAATAAGTCTGATCCACTTATACCCGAATTTGCACAGTATACATCCCAAAAACTAATGGAACCCATGGGTATCCACAAGTGCTATACACACTGTACACAATGTCGGTGCATGCACAGCCAAACCTTGAACTTCGTCTGGCATGGTGCGTCATTGACTACGTCACACTGTAAATCAAGGCCACTCGCACAGTGTACACGTGCACTTTATAGCCTGACTAGGCATTATATGCACTCGTAATCATGTCATGCAACTACAAGGAGCAATGGGGAATCGCCAAAGATATAGCACATCGATGAACAAATTGACAATTTAAATTCCTTGGTGGATCTTTTTTTTTCCTGTACGTATGATAAATAACAACAAAGGGTTGATTTTTATGTTTTAATAGATATAAACATCGGCAACCTGTGGTTTCTACTTTATTGTTGTACGTACAGCTCTTTATCTCCAAATATTGATTGCAAACATTTTTTTTGGAATGACATGTATTTATTTCATGCTGGATTTATTATCATTATCATTTTCCTTGAAAGAAAGGGGGGGGGGGAGGATTTTTTATCCATCATTTTTGTTTGTCTATTATTTATTCATCTATAGCTACATCTCTTTATCTTCAAATATTGATTGAAAACATTTTTTCGGAATGACATGTCAAATCGTAATTTATTTCATGCTGGATCAACCATTATTTCATTTCCCCTGGAAGGTGGGGGAGGGGGGTAATTAATTCATAAGCATGAGTCGGCAAAGTATTTGCCCTTTATTAAATCTGTTTTTGTTTTGGTTTTTTTTTGGGGGGGGGGTCTTGATATGATCTAGCCGGGACTTTATTCCGCACGTCCTCTTTTTATATCAATTTACATATATTCATCTGTGTTGCTTGGACCCCTGCCTTTTACTGTCTTGTTTATGTGTGGCCATCTTAATTCTAACAATGAGAAGGTTGTTTTACACAATAATTGTGCGTTCTTCGAGACCTCTGGGAAATCGGAATAGTGGGAGGGTTGTGCACACGTAATGCAGGATAACTACACCGTCTGCTACGTATGTGGCAGATGGCCGTCCACAATCGGTTGCCCATTGGTCTTGTCAAGGTTTATGTGTGGTCTTTTATGTTTCTATGGTGTGAGTTGGTGTCCCTTTTGCGTCACTCTCTGTGGGTATTTGTTCTGTGTTTTTCTTTTTTGTTTTTTTTTGCATTGGGTGTTTTGGGTTTTTGCTGTGGGTGTGACAACCTATTGTTTGGGGGTGGACAGGGGGTACCTCTCTCCCCCTCCCGCCCCCTTACCTCCTCTCTCCCTCCCCCTCCTCCCTCCCGCTCGATCTTTTCACCCTTCCCTTCTCTCCCTCCTCCCGCCCCTTGTATCCTTCCTCCCCCTCCCTCCCATTCCCCCCCCTTTCCTCCCTCCTCCCTCCCCCTCTCTCCCTCCTCTCGCCCCTTCCTCCCCCTCCCTTTTACCCTGTCCACAATGTCGGTGCATGCACAGCCAAACCTTGAACTTCGTCTGGCAAGGTGCGTCATTGACTACGTCACACTGTAAATCAAGGCCACTCGCACAGTGTACACGTGCACTTTATAGCCTGACTAGGCATTATATGCACTCGTAATCATGTCAGGCAACTACAAGGAGCAATGGGGAATCGCCAAAGATATAGCACATCGATGAACAAATTGACAATTTAAATTCCTTGGTGGATCTTTTTTTTCCTGTACGTATGATAAATAACAACAAAGGGTTGATTTTTATGTTTTAATAGATATAAACATCGGCAACCTGTGGTTTTTTTTTGGGGGGGGTCTTGATATGATCTAGCCGGGACTTTATTCCGCACGTCCTCTTTTTATATCAATTTACATATATTCATCTTTGTTGCTTGGACCCCTGCCTTTTACTGTCTTGTTTATGTGTGGCCATCTTAATTCTAACAATGAGAAGGTTGTTTTACAAAATAATTGTGCGTTCTTCGAGACCTCTGGGAAATCGGAATAGTGGGAGGGTTGTGCACACGTAATGCAGGATAACTACACCGTCTGCTACGTATGTGGCAGATGGCCGTCCACAGTAAGTCGGCATCGGTTGCCCATTGGTCTTGTCAAGGTTTATGTGTGGTCTTTTATGTTTCTATGGTGTGAGTTGGTGTCCCTTTTGCGTCAATCTCTGTGGGTATTTGTTCTGTGTTTTTCTTTTTTGTTTTTTTTTTTTTTGCATTGGGTGTTTTGGGTTTTTGCTGTGGGTGTGACAACCTATTGTTTGGGGGTGGACAGGGGGTACCTCTCTCCCCCTCCCGCCCCCTTACCTCCTCTCTCCCTCCCGCTCGATCTTTTCACCCTTCCCTTCTCTCCCTCCTCCCGCCCCTTGTCTCCTTCCTCCCCCTCCCTCCCATTCCCCCCCTTTCCTCCCTCCTCCCTCCCCCTCTCTCCCTCCTCTCGCCCCTTTCTTCCCCTCCCTTTTACCCTGTCCACCCCCTTATTGTTGTTGGAGATCCCCTCCTTTCTTTTAACTTTTCTATCAGTGCTACGTCCCCTTCATGGCTTTGCCATAGTTTATATCAGAAATTGAAAATAATTGTCTACATATAAAAGAATATCCCTTCCTTCATCGATTGCAATATTTCATGAAAAAAAGAGTGTAGCCGTTTGTCCCCTATACCCCGACAAAAAAGGGAGGTAACTCTGCACATTTTTTTTCTAAAACAATGTTCCAACTTTGGACTTTATTTTAAAAATCAACATAATGCAATACGAAGTAGATTTTTATCAATTCACGTAGCAAATGAAGTAAATTTATCATTTTCGAAAAAAAAAATAGTTTTGTTGCCATGGTAACCATGCTGGAGAAGGACATTTATTTAATCCCATTTTTGACAGTAAAAATTGTATGAAAAGTTAAAAACATTCATTTTCGAAGTAGTTGGCATAATATAATTTTGATAAAATGTTTCTATTATCATCAAGTGATACATGCTTATGATAAAAAAATAATTTATAGAAAAAAGAGTGTATCCGTTTTAAAGAAATTTAGCTTAGAATTCCTCTGACCAAGCCTCTGGATATGATAAATCCGTTGTTTATGATTGAAAATGGGAAGTTTTTATATATTTATACATTTTATCTGAGATTTCTTATAATCTGGACTTCAGACTTAAAATTTGAATCATATTCTGATGAATTTTTTATTCATTTTCATAACACTTATCGCTTTTAATCACCGACAACGTAACCTGACGTAGAGCACATCGTGACGCTCACTTTAGGTAATGATCGGCGATACTGTGTACTGTTTATCTCAGTGAATGAGAAAAAATGGATGTTTTAGATTCTTATCTGTATGCTTCTTCTGAATATCATTTCTCAAAAATTGATTTTGCGGCATCTACACGTATCTATTTATTCATGTACATGTACATGTAGTTTTGACATTCGTACATCATGTACATATTGTACCAGTTAAAAAATTAAGCAACTTTAGTAGAACAACGATACGAAGGATCTCTTAATCTCTTTATAATTTTGCTTTGAAATAATTTATCAAAAGTTAGCTGAGGCACATTTCTAGTTTCATTTTGATAAGTGCTGGGATAAGAAGGGGGGGGGGGGGGTATGATAGGAAAGCTAGTAAACGCACCCTGTCTTCCGCATTGATTTCCTGCACATGTTCTCTTCAATGAATGTCGTTATATCATACTTTAGTAAAATTGAAACAGAATAATTCCCTTTTCAATAGAGCGTACAATGGGAAGTGTGTTTACGGAGTCCTTCGGATCGATTTATTTTACAACGTACATGTACGTGATCTTTGGTCCTTTTGATGATTTGACAGTCGGTCGTCATGCTCACTTATTACAACTACTATCAATAGGCCTCGTGATATTAATTCTGCTAAATCATTATAACAAATACCTTTTGTAAATGAAAGAAAAGTACTTTCAAGATAAATTAGTTTTACACGTTATCAATATTTGAGGTAAATTGCGTGGTCAGAAACGCCGCATCGTCAACTTGAAATATAAAATATAATCATTCTTTTGAATTTATTTGTGTCTTTTTCATGCAAGAATAAATTTGAAGCACGAACTTACTCATTTCATTCGCAATCAAATTATTCCGCTCCGTAAATTTCTCATGGCGTGAAATAATAATATAAGAAAAACTGAATTACCGGACTTCTAAAGAACAAGCACAAAGCGCTTTCATAATAATTCGCGGGATAATATTACAACGTCATAATTCAGTATGACGTCAAATAAACTCCCGTTGATGACGTAAACTGTATGCCAAGGGTAAAACAATGTCGTGATAGAAGCGTATTTTAGATGTAAGCAAGGATATATATCTTGCTCGTCATTCGAAATACATTGCTCTTTAATCTGGAGGTATATTCAACCTTTAGTTCAGTAAGTTTTCCGATTTTGTTTTCTTTACGACATCGATACGGTTTACGTTTGATTTGTTCACGCTCATACCCTCTTAATAGCCATTCTCTGTAAGGACCAAAATCGTTCGGCACGGCATGTCATGGATTTTGATGATTTTCGGTATAATGGTTATATATTAAGTACTGACCATGAAAATAACATTTTTCGGCCAATGTGACCTCTGGTTGCCATGGTAACGAGGTCATTCTATTTATAGCATTTTTGGGACCATGAAATAAGCCAGCTCCGGAGACTTCGTTGCCATGGATACCACTGTAACAGCTTGTTCATCTTTATATAATCTATTCTTCCTTACTTCCATTCTTACTAAGTACACTTAGATATGTGATATTAATTACAGGAAACTTATTGTATTTAGCCAAAATAAGTCAAAATGAAGCGAAAAATAGAGGTGAAAATAAGGGCCAATTTAGTGTGTTTTTGACCATTTTCAATCTTAAATATCACGAAAAGCACCAATAGGGGACTAGTGATTTTCATCAATGGAAATGTATGTTTATTGACAAATAAAATGAACGAAAAATTGGAGTGGGTATTTAAGAGTTTTACCTAAATTCTGTCGTCAAAGACCGTTGCCATGGCAACATTAGACCTTTTTGCTTATTTCATACTATCTTTGAAATTGATATTATTCCTCTTTAGAGTTACATAAGATTGTCAAAATGTATGCATGTATAGATATGACTTATATCTTTTACATAAGAACAATTAAAATGTTCAAGGTCATTGCCTTGATGTTCAAGGTCATTTATACTTTGAGACTCAAATTTTGCATAAAATATTGATTTTTTAATTTTTTTGTTACCAATTTTAGTGATTTTTTTATTTAAATATTTTCATAGGTTATATATATTATGAAAGCACATGAATATAAGAAAGCCAAATCTTAGAATTTATTGAATTGTAGCCATTCAATAGGAAAAAATATTTTTCCGTCAAAAAACAAGAAAAATACAGATTTCGTCCCTTTTTTATCAAAATATTCACCAAGAATTTAGATATTCGATGATGTGAAGAAACGTAATCAATAGTTCTAAGAAATAAGTGATACATTTATCATTTTATGGCAAATAACTGTTAAGTTCAATATTTCAAGGTTTCTAAAATATTGACTCCTTCATTTTATGAAAAATCAGGATTTTTCGTCAAATCTGGTCACTCAAAGTTTAATGACCTTGAAAATTCAGTGGGTGACCTTGAAATATTTTCAAGGTCATTTTTATATCAAAACGGCTCTGATAGATGTATACATGAACTTCTGTTCCAATATAATGCGTAGATCGTTTGATAGAGGTTGTGTTTAAATTCATCGTATGAAAACCTTTCAGCCGATTGTTGCCATAGCAACTAAATTTGATGCTGCTTTGCAATAAAAGGTCAAATTAGCCCAATTCATTTTTTGTATTCATGTACAGTTCAAAGATGATACTTATTGGATAACTAGAATTTGGACTTCAAAAATTGGTGCTTTTATGAAATTTTCAACCTTGCAAAACAGTAAAAACATGCAAAAAGGGCCTTTAAGTGCCCAAAACAGAGCCATTTGATACCCTGTTTTGGCCCAATTTTTCATCTTGTATACACAAAGCATCCGAGATGAATTTAAAAAACTTTACAAATATGCATAATAATAAGGATTAAAAGAAAATAATCAAAGCAATTTCAGATTAAAAAAGTACCTGTTTCCATTTTACGAAGCCTACAAATATGCCTGGTCCTATAGATTTTCCCGATTTTTGAAACTTCAGACACGGTTACCATGACAACCTTTTTGAAAAAAAACTGGGGTTGATTTACATACTAGTGCTTCATATTGAACCTCCATACCAAAAATCTCAAAAATCCATAACATGCCGTGCCAACATGTCTTGAAATTCTTTGGTTCTTACGGAGAATTGCTGTTAAGTTTTCTTCGCTAACTAACAAATAAAACATGTTAGAGACTTTGTTTAAAACTTGATTTTGTTAAAGTTTCACCGTTGGTACCAAATTCACTGATCTTTTAAAATTTTCTCGATTTTACACACACACACACACAAAATACGAAAATCTTCTTAGTTTAGGTCAAAATATCACATATTCTGCATATGAACGATTTTTTTCAAACAAACAGTAAAATGTGCACCCGAGAAAGACTTTTCAAAATATTGAACAAAAAGTATATGTCCGTGTTGAAATAAGAAAGTACAACCGCTTAAGAATAGTACCTTTTTTTGCTTACTTAAAAAAGTGTCAACGCGGTAAAATTTGCCTTAATTAGGCCGGAATTGAAACAATTTATAATATTTTTCGGTATTTATCGATTCTACCTTATGAAACAGTTTAAGTCAAAGGTATCCCATATGCAAAACGGAATTCATGGGTTTCCGCTTATGTAAGAGAAACCCTAACTGTTCAAAAAAGTATCTCCAGCTCACTGTTTATGGAAATTATGGCTAAACATTTTTTTACGGATACTTCATTCAGTTAAGATCAAATTTTCAAACTTATCCGCTTTTAGGTATGTAATGAATCAATGTCTTTAAAAGATGCAGAAATGGTACATTGGCCATAATGAATTGAAATATCTATATATTTTTAGCTCAATGAGTGCTTAAACAGGAGATGCACAAATGAGTTAAAGAAGATCCTGACAAAAATCTCAACAGCACTCACAATAGAGCACAAGATTAAGCATCGACAGTCCCCTAGCAAGCCAGAGGTGGGACCAGGTGCCCGGGAGGAGTAAGCATCCCCTGTTGGCTAGCCGCACCCGCCGTCGATGTTTACGCACGAAAATGAAAACAATTTATGAAACTCATGCACTGTCTGACGTTGTCTATATAGAAAGTGCTATGGCGACAATGTCAGGGAAATATATTCAAAACACTTACTGTCAAACCCTTCGCGGGGAACTTTTTTACGAGCTCCACACGGCAAAGGACATAAGTGTGACACAAATGAATTAAAGAAGATCCTGACAAAAATCTCAACAGCACTCACAATAGAGCACAAAATTAAGCATCGACGGACCCCTAGCAAGCCAGAGGTGGGACCAGGTGCCCGGGAGGAGTAAGCATCCCCTGTTGGCTAGCCGCACCCGCCGTCGATGTTTACGCACGAAAATGAAAACAATTTATGAAACTCATGCACTGTCTGACGTTGTCCTAAATCGTGACCAATGACGCACCGTAAACATACTTTTGCTGTATTTGTTCTATGGTAATAGTTTATTCAGGTAATGATTAGTTCAGAGTTCCGCGTTATTAAAGTATGTAAGACACTAAACATTTTAAAATAATTACATTCAGCTTCTTTTGAATTTGATTTTATACCTGCAATGACAAAAAAAATACTGTTTCAACTTGCCTTTTATGGTGACTAAATGAAAGAAAAAAAAACACAGGACCAAAGGTAGACCGAATGTCGGTAGAAAAATGCGTCTTAAAAACCCGTGGATATGATCCTGGTGTCACAAGAAGGACATTCTGCATAGTGCATGCCCCATGAACACTTGAGAGATAAATAACGTCCTGACGACAATCACAAAATCACTCTCAAAAGAGCACCAATTGAGCATTGATGGACCCCTAGCAAGCTTTAAGAGTGAACACTGACCCTGACGTCGGGGTTCGATTATGGATCCTGTTCAAACCTCCTTAGAGAAGAGATACAAGAAGATTTCCAATTGGACCATGTGCAGCACCCACTGCAAAACTAAACCCCGATACACCTAAAGCGAAAACATAAAAGTGAACAAAAGCAAAAAGTGACTTCAAAGGGTCAAGAAAGACATCCCCAAAACTGGATATCAAACCAATATACAGAGGTCTTCCGGGGCATACTGCTTGTATATAAACCAAACAGCCTTTAACTTAAAAGTGATATCATAAACAAGATGGTTTTGAAACTCGGTTGCCTCTGGTAACACACAACTTATCAAAATATCAAAAGCGGATGATCAATTACCCGAAAAGAAGGACCATGTTTCAGATATGGCAAGGGATCAGGATCGGTTGTACAAATTAGGCGTAGCGTCGAACACTTTTCTTAGCGATCTTACTTTCCTATCATCCTCCAAAGGATAAAATGTAATAAGCAATTCACGCGGACCACTAGAAATCTCAGCTGTTCACATGATGAATGTATGTTATGAGAAAATTAAATTAAATAAAAAAAATTGTGATTTATTGGTTATCAATTACAAGTCGGCGTCAATGGGAGCTCAGTCTGCTTAAGTAAGGGAGAGGTCGGTATATGTCGCAGTGAGTCAGGATAGGTCGGGGATGCACCCCGACAAAATATAGTCTGGGTCCAGCCTCGACTTATTTCATTCGGGTATGTATGAAAGTGAGGTCGGAGTAAATCTGGGATCAGTCGGAAATAAGTCTGGTTCGATCGAAGCTAAGTCTTGCTAAATCGGGATCAAGCATTGCTCCCGACGCAAGGTTTTTATAGTGTAAACCCTATAGCATCTGAGCTACGATTGATATGTTGTGAGCCTCCTATTTTTAAAAAGAATTTGAATTTTATCAGACATTTGACATTGTTTTTATTTTTCTACATAATCCCCTTCAGTATCTATACACTTTTGCCACCGGAGGGACGAACCCCTTATCTTTACTGGTCAGAAAGCCATTAACTGCAAGTATGACGTCAATATCGGACTGAAGGTGGGTGCCAGAAATAGCTGCTATCAGTTTTGGGAACAGATGAAAGTCTGATGGAGCAAGATCAGATGAATAAGGCGGTTGCTCAATCAAATTGAAGACACAATTATGAATGCTAGCCATGGCAGTGACAGACTTGTGAACACGAACACTGTCCTGATGGAACAACACACCTTTAACAAGTGAGCTTTCCGCTGCTCTTAACTTTTATATTTCTCCGTTAATGTGACAGAAGTAAAGCACAGTATGTACCATTGATTGATTGTCCTTTTTGGAGATCTATCAGCAGAATATTTTCTGCAACCCAGAAAACCGAGGCTCACAACATTTCGATCAGCTCTCGTTTTTTGGCCCCGGTCTATTTTCTTTATATAAAGTGCTAGAGATCAATAAATGCTCCGAACGGTATTATAATTAAAATGAAGGCAAGTTTTGAGGTATCATTACCTTAGACTCTGTAAGATTTTTGTATGATTTTCCTTAGTGTTGTTCCGATTAATTGATTATTTCGATTAATCGGTTATTGAGATGTCCGACTTCGATACTCGATTATGAAGACTGATAATCGAGTAATCGGTTTTAAATAATGTCTGTCATTGCAATTATAACACCTGAATTAGAATTGTCAATACTTGTTGAAATATTTGCCACACATCTTTTAAACTCATTTACATATGTTAGAAGTGTTTCTGTATGTTGCATTCACATCATAGGACATTATACTGATTTGTTTGTTCGTGTTAGGGACGTACTCAGTTATATACGTCCCTATTATATTTGTGCAGATAGTAACCTATTTTAATTTTAATGACTTTAAATGACAAATATGGATAATGACCATATCCCTGTTTATAGCACAAAATCGATAATTCAGAAAATCAGAAACTGAAGGCATACAAAATCAGGATAAAACAGGAATCAAAGCAAACAAACAGAAACCTCCATCATATGAAAAGAAGCGAACTCCCGATATGGGAGTGAGACCAGGTGCCCAGGAAGAGTAAGCATCTCCTGCTTGCATGCAACATCCGCCACTTCAATTCGGTAGAACTGTCACATCCGATTGCTTCGATTTCGGAAGACATAGAGTACAATCTTAGTTTGGATGGTTCAAATGGTCTAGGACAGAATATCATCCACCATTCTGGAGAGTGGGACATCATAGTGAATGACGAGTTATCCTGACTGAGAAGCTTATCTGAAAGACGCCTAGCTCTCAGAACAAAATCCGTATATTTCGTACTTGCTCTGGCATAGCGTATCAACTGAGTTATGAACACGCCATGAGCAGGCGATGAAGGGATGTTGCTACTCAGAAAAGGAAAGTTTGTAATGCTGAAATTGAAGTTTTCACGTTTGTCAAATGTGACCATCAGTGCCGTAGGACAACATGATGTCCAAATAGGATGCTGAGTTATTTGTCTCTGTAATCTCTTTGACTTCAAGCTCTAAAGGATGGATACTGCTCAGCTAATCCGCGAATTATTGGTTGTAGAAGTCCCTATGGGTGCTAATTGTGCGCTTCTTGTTGCAGATTTATTTTTATATACGTATGAAAAAGAATTTATCCAAAATCTTCAAAAGGAAAAAAAAACATGATGATTTGGAATGTTCCTTGGTACATGTACTTCAAGGTACCTGGATGATATTCTTACTATCGACAATCCTGTTTTTTAAAAGTAAAAAAAATGTTATTTATCCACAAGAATTGGCTCTAAACAAACGTTGCAAACACAGAAACACCATTTTTGACCTAAATATCAAAATTGTGAAAGGAGAGATTTATACAAATGCGTTAAAGAAGATCCTGACGATAATCTTAACAGCACTCACAACAGAGCACCAAATTGAGCATCGACGGACCCCTTAGAAAGCTAGAGGTGGGACCAGGTGCCCGGGAGGAGTAAGCATCGTGGCGGCATTTTACTAGAGTCCATAAAATGCAAATGTCATGTAAATATTGTTACTTATGTTTCTAGATAAAAGTTCACTATATAAAATAGAATTCATACATTCGTTCATTTACTTTGTCGACTTAACACTCACAAGTTCGTATATTCAAGTATGGGGGTCAATGTAACTTATTTCTTCCTGTTAAATCGTCATATATGACACTATTGCCAAAATTGTATCACTGATGTAAACGAAATTATTAAACTCACTAAAGTTCTGCTTAATAGATAAAACATTTTCTTTTTAAGAGAAACAATTCTGGAAATTTTACAAAAATTATTGTCAACTTCTTCTGAAATTCGGACCAATACAGGCAACAGAGTATATTACTTTGGGTATTTCACAACCTGCATTTTATGGTGACATTATTAACAAGAAAAGAAGGATCAAAGATAGACAACATCACTATCGAAAATGCGTCAGAATCATCAAACGCCTTTTATACCGTGGGTATGATCCTAATGTCACCAGACGGACACTAGGCTTGGTACTTGACCCATCTACAGTCTTGTACAAGCGCATTCTTAAAACTTGCACTCTGACTGACTGTGACGACGGGACTCCATGACGGGCCCTTGTCCAAACCTCTTTAAGAAGACAGGGCCCCGACCACCTGTCCTCTCTGAATGTCAGTCGGACTCCTCGGGTGATTACGTACATGAGCTCGCTAGAGCCGGCAGAGCACGGACTGAATTACGCATGCCCTCTTTTTATATCCATTTACATATTCATCTGTGTTTCTGGGGCCTCTGCGTTTCGCGGTCTTGTTTGTGTGTGGTCATCTGACAGTGAGGAGATTGTTTTAAACCACAATTGTACGTTCTTCGAGACCTTTGGGTAACTGAAGAAGTGAGAGGGTTGTGCGCATGTAATCCAGGATAACCACACCATTTGCTACTTGCGTGACAAATGGCCGTCCAAAGTCGGCACCGGTTGCCCATTGGTCTCGTCGGTTTATGTATAGTCTTTAGTGTCGATGTTTACTGTAACCATATGGCCTCTCCCCCACAATAATTTTGCAAATTGAGTATTTTGATCTTTAATTAATTTCCATTTATTTTGTTTATGGGATATTTCTTTTTACTTTTCTCGTACGTATCCTCATTCTGATTGACCATGTAATTTTATCATTTTTGAATTTTTGATCTAGACAGATAGGTAAATTGATTAAGTTTTTCTTTTTCAAGTAAATATGACTAACGTTGACAACAAAGTGACGTCTCACATGACGGAAATTTGTCAGGATTCCGGTTCAGGAAGTTCTGAGGGTTTTGGTTCTTCTCAGGGTAAAAGTTGTAGTACCTTAGGATTTGGTAGATTTCCAGAAAATGGCGAAGATGCTTTTAAATGGATTGCAAATCAAGTTAAGGGTCTTCAAACTGCAATTTCTGTACCGTTACTTCAGGTAGTTAAACCGTTTGAAGGTGAATCTTCACAATTTAGACAGTGGGTAAAAGATATCGAAAAGTATGCGCAAATGGCTCGACTTGATAACACGGACATACCGAAAATTGTTTTAATGACCTGTACTAGTACAGTTGGAGATTTTATGAAACGTTATTTTGACGAAATTGAGTCAAAGGGCGGAAACCCTGATTGGTCAAATCTCAAAATGTTGATGAAAAAGCGCTATGCTGAAATGACGGATAATTAGCGAGCTATGTCTGAGCTCCGTAATATTAAACAAAGGTCAGAAGAAAGTGTACAATTGTATTCTGAACGTTTGCTAAAATTAATGGAAGACGCATATTCTGCTCTAGCGCTAGATAAACGCTACTGTATGTGATGTAATATACAGAGCGTTAGTGCAACAGCTTCGTTTGGTTGGAAGTTTATTTTTTGAGGAATACTGTGCCCTGCATTCTCCCAAATCAGCTCATCAATTTACTAAACTTTACCTAGGCATGGATAATTTTAACTGTTAATGTTTTAAAACTTGTAAATTCATGAATATTTGTGTTTGTCTCAGTTCTAAACAGAAATGTCTGCAATTTTTCCGGATGTACAAGATCCGATCAATTCGACCGTTGCACATTTCAATCTGTATGAACCTCTCCTTTGTTGGTGCTCTCACTCTATGGGATTATATATTTCGCATGTACTGACATTATAAACCTGAAAATGAAAGAGAAAGAACTTGGAACAGTTGAATGAATGATTTTGTATACATTGTCTTGTTTCAACCTTGATCCCTTGGTGTGAGTGCTCCTATAAAAGAGAGGTGTTCTTTGATTGAAATATGCTTAGATCGAATTGACTAGATATTGTACATCCGGTTAAATGGCAGTCATTTATGATATGATTAAGGTAATTCAAATCCCGAAAATTTTCCATAGACTTCCATTATAAGGGTTTTCCCAGTTGGGCTTCCATACTTCTGTGAAAATCGGCGATTTCAAAAATGAGTCATTTATCATAAGACAGAACAATAATTTATCTACCATTTAATGTTATAAAAAATGGGGGTTAGCGTTGTTTTTCATCCCCTAAATTTAGAATGAATAAAAAAGTGAAAAAGTGAAAAATTAAAATTTGATAGGTACCCCTCGTTATAAAACCCATATAATTTCTGTTCATGTCATAATTAATTAGAAATTAATATACGATGTGAAAGTCTATCTATTGTACTTTCACTCATGTGAATATTAGCCAATCACAAACGCGCGTTCATTCAATCCGAGCTCCAGTTTTGGGTAGCCAAAAACGGCCCAAAACTCGTTTTAAATCAATGGCATATTCATACCTAAAGTTTAGAACTGGGTCTAAAACAAATGCACATGGATTAACAAGTTTTAAGACATTAACATGTTAAATTACCAGTAAGGAAGCGGTAGAGATTGCAACGAAAGAGCAAAATTTACGAAAGTGTTTTAATCTCAGATAAAATAAAAAGAATGAACCACAAATTAATGACACAAATTCAGATTTAGTAGGGAATCAAAATTTACGTTCAAACTACGGCGAACGTAATCTTAACAGTCAATTAACCATGCGCGTAAATAAATGTCAAAATACCGGTGAGAATCAAAACACGCGTATCCCATTAGAGACTGGATCAAGAAACGGCATTTGGAAAATTATGTTACAGATGTCATTCTAAAGGACACTACAGTTTGGGAATATCCATTGCGTGAAAATGATCAAAACATTAAAACAATCATTGATTACTCAGACCCAGAAACAGACATAAACGAAGAACCCCCTCTTAAACGTAAATGTTCCCTTAATAATCATGAAAACGAATCATCCAAAGATAAAGTCCCTTTTAAGAGTTCAAGAAAGGTCTCCTTTCAAAAGCAAGGTCAAAATCTGCCAGAAATTAAGACCACAGAGTGCTGGAATTGTCACATGAAAGGTCACTTTAGACGAAATTGCCCAAACCGCCGAAATCCGGATAGATACAGGGCTCTGAACTACTCAAATACAAGTGAGTTAAAGAAGATCCTGACGATTATCTCAACAGCACTCACAATAGAGCACCAAATTGAGCATCGACGGACCCCTAGCAAGCTATAGAGGTGGGACCAGGTGCCCGGGAGGAGTAAGCATCCCCTGTTGGCTAGCCGCACCCGCCGTCGATGTTCATACAAGAAAATCAAAGGAATATATAAAATACATGTACTGTCTGAGGCCTCGTCTATATAGAAAGTGCTATGACGACAATGTAAGGAAAAATATTCAAAACACTTACTGTCAAACCCCTCGCTGGGAACTTTTTTACGAGCTCCACACGGCAAAGGGCATAAGTGTGACACAAATGAGTTAAAGAAGATCCTGACGATAATCTCAACAGCACTCACAATAGAGCACCAAATTGAGCATCGACGGACCCCTAGCAAGCTAGAGGTGGGACCAGGTGCCCGGGAGGAGTAAGCATCCCCTGTTGGCTAGCCGCACCCGCCGTCTCAATGGCGCTCAAGCAGTGCGCGGAACCAGGAAAACTTAAAAGCTCTCTTCAAAAGGAAGCCGTTGGAGAGAGCAGAAAATTTACTAAATTAAAAAGAAATTTAGAGAGTAAGAAACCCGTTTCCGCTTTAAACATAGCTGGAAACCCAAGCTCTTGTATCATTAAGATTGGCAACTCGAGATATCGATACGGGCGCGGCGCTGAAGTTTCCCTTATGAGTAGGAACATTTTTGAGCGATTATCACCAAAACCAAAATTAACGCGTGTAATCAAGAGTTTAAGAGCAGCGAACGACGCGCCGATCAACGTTTAAGGACGAACAACTTTGACATTTTCGATAAACGGATTTAGAATGTCTCAAAATTTCTACGTGGTAGAGACGCTTACCAAAAATTTTATCTTAGGACGAGATTGACTGAAGGAATATGGAGTGCGCCTTTACTTCGACTTAGGAATGCTAAAAGTAGGAAAACATTCGTGAAACTCGAAGAAGACACTCATATTTGCTCGATTTTAAGATAAGCTAAAAAGACAATGATCGAACCGCAGACCGCCGCTATATGTCATGTAAAGTTACAGAAAGGCTTCCGATTATCAAACTCGAGACTTCTAGAGGTCACGAACCTTGAGCCCGGTTGTATCTTAGATGAACCTGGCCTGTCACTTAAGGAATCAGTGAATACTGTCAAGTCTTCCTTCAAGGTACCTGTCCTAATTCTTAACGAGACGATTAAGGGCTACCGTCTAAGGAGAGGAAGGCGTAGTAGGGAAGGCTAGAACTTTGACCCCTCAAGAGATTTCAGCCTTAGACGATGAGGAACCAATGGAAGAGAGTTGGAACCCTTCGACATTATTGATGAGCCAAGGACTGAAATTAAATCAGATTTCGAGGAATTGCATGTACCCGAAGGAAGGCGCCAAGACATAATCAAGAAAAACAAAGATCTTATCGCCAAGAAAGACTCAGATCTTGGTGGAACAAAGACAGTACAGATGAAAATAGATACCGGAAGTCATCATCCGATCAAGAATAGATCATACCGGACACCTTTGAACAAAAGAAAAGTGATGCATGAGGCTATAGACGAGATGTTAGACGCAAAGGTCATCCGAAGGTCACAATTTCCTTGGTCATTTCCCTTAGTTGTAGCGAAGAAAAAGGATGGCAGCGACAGAATGTGTGTCGACTTTAGGACTCTCAACAAGATTGTTAAACCGATTTCTTTTCCTCTTCCTTTGATTGACGACAATCGAGGACTTTTTGAATTTAATAGAATGCCGTTTGGTTTGAGTAATGCACCAGCTGTCTTTCAAGAACTTATGAATATCATCTTACAAGGATGTGAAGGATTTGCAATGGCATACTTAGATGACATACTGATCTTTACCAAGGACGACCCCAAGGAACACATAAGAAACATACAGGAAGTATTCAACAGATTAAGACAACATAATCTTAAGCTCAAACTCAAGAAATGTTCATTCTTCATGGAGGAAACAGAATACTTAGGCTTCGTAATCAACAAAGACGGCATAGCTCCAGATCAAAAGAAAGTAAAGCGGTCAAAAACTTACCGGCCCCCAAGAATGTAAGACAAATTCGTGGATTCATAGGGATGTGCAGTTACTACAGAAGATTTGTACCAAATTTCCCGAAGATAGCAGAACCAGCAGAGGAATGTCAACATGCTTTTGATTATCTTAAGGAAAGTCTTACAGTAGTACCACTCCTTGCATACCCAGATACAAACAAACCGTATGTCTTATACACAGACGATAGTGAAAACTGTATTGGTGCGTGTCTTACTCAAGAAACCGACTAAGGAGACGAGAAACCTATTTACTTCCTGTCACAGACAAAGTGGTCAACGATAGAGAAAGAGGCTTTTGCGATTCACCACGCACTTCAGAAGTTGGATCATTACTTACATGGAGCTCAGTTTACGATCAAGACAGATCATAAGCCTTTGAAGTATCTCTTAGATTCACCGATGCAAAATAAGAAAATACAGCTATGGGCTCTAAGCATCGCTGGATACAACTGTAAGAATGAGTTTGTCAAAGGTGAAGACAATCACTGTGCTGATCTGTTGTCCCGGATACCGCATCCGAATACGTCAAAACAATCTAAGAAATTCGAAGACGAGCCAGACATAGACGATAGAGCGTTTGAGATAGGAGTCATCAATTCAAATGAATTTAATCCAAGAGACTTTGTTGCCATGTTGAAAATCGCGAAGAGATCTCGAAAGCGGTATCAGATTTACCAGAGGAATTCAATTTGAAGGAGGAACAAGAAAAAGATCAAGAAATCGTCAAACTTAAGAACAGACTAAGTAAAGGAAGAGCTACAAAGGCTGAACAGACGAACTATTTCGAAGACAAGGAAGGGCTATTCTATTATCTCTCTCATCCCGACTCTGAGGACCCCAAGCTAAGACTGTATATTCCTCAAGAAATGGAGACAGTCGTCCTCAGGCAGTATCATGATCAACTCTGACACATGGCTGTAGATAAGACGTACGATTCTATTCGTCTTAAGTACTTCTTCCCGAACATGTACAAGAAGATACATGGATATCTTGAGAAATGTGTCACGTGTCAGACAAGAAGCTCAAGGAAGTCAAAGCCACCTATTAAGGAAACCGAAGTACCGCCTTATCCTTTTGCAAAGATTGGGCTGGATTTAACAGGACCGTACCCGACGACACTGTCTGGAAATAAATACATTGTCTCCTTCATAGAATTTATTCAGGATGGCCAGAGGCTTTTGCTGTGCCGGAAAAGTCTGCAGAACGAATAGCACATCTGATCTTAGAAGAAATTTTCCCAAGATTCGGCTGTCCCCTTGAAATTATCTCCGACAATGGAACAGAAAACGTCAACAGAAAAGTACAGGAAACTTTGGATGAAAGAACATTCATCATATCAAAACTTCATATTACAGTCCCCAAGAAAACGGATAGGTAGAACGACTTCACCGTACTCTCCATGACGTCATGTCTAAGAATATCCAAGAAGACATTCAAACATGGGACTTGTATTTGAATCAAACACTTGCCGCCATTAGGTTTCATGTTAACGAGTCATCGAAGTTTTCTCCCTAATTTCTTCTTTATAACAGAGACGTAGTGCTTCCCTTGGACACAATATTGAAGCCAAGACGCAGATATGTGGGCGAAGATCTACACAAAATAGCACTTCAGCAGCAACACAAGTCATTTACTTTAGTTCACAGAAATATGAAAGAAGCGAAAAGGAAACAGAAACAGTACACAGACAAAAACAGTACAGAAGAAAATTTCCAGATAGGAGACTGAGTGTACGTAAGGAATCACAGAAGAGATAACAAGCTGGATGTGAAATTGCAACCGTACTTCCGGATTATTGATCAAACAGGTCCGCTTTCATTCATTGTGAAAAATCAGCTAGATGGTAATACCACGAAGACACATGCTAGGTATCTTAGGCCTGCGAAGATTGATGAATGGAAAGTTCCGAGAGATTCGGCAAGACACATCTTGCGAAAAACGACGTACGTAGTCCCACCCGAACAGTCAGACAATGATGAGGAACAACCTGTCCCGCAAGACGTTGCAATACGACACAGAGTTCAAGAGAGAGAAGATTCCGTCCAATGAAGATGACATTCCCCTTATAGAACTTCGGAGACGTGCCATGCCCGAGACATGTACCAACATGGGCGATGATACGAACATTGATTTAAATCATCCATTAGAGAGCTTACCTAGTGCTCACGAACAAAACTGCGAGGAGGAACGAATGGAAGTAGATGCAATTTCCGGAAAACCGGAAGAGGGTTTCTTACAAAGTGAAAAGGCTTCCCAAGAGAAAACTGTTGAAAATACATTCTCTGTAGATTCCAAGCTCCTCATGAAAAGAAGGGAGGAGATCTCCAACAAGACCCCGTTGCAGCATCTCAGTAAAACACCAAAACACCCGATGCAAAAACACAAAAGACGAGTACAGCACGAGACGGAAAAGAGACACACGACATGTAAACATCAAACACAAAATACTACACATAAACCGACGAGACCAATGGGTAACCGGTGCCGACTTTGGACGGCCATCTGTCACGCAAGTAGCAAATGGTGTGGTTATCCTGGATTACGTGCGCACAACCCTCTCACTTCTCCAATTACCCAGGGGTCTCGAAGAACGTACAATTGTGGTGTAAAACAACCTCCTCACTGTAAGATGACATCACACAAACAAGACCGCGAAACGCAGAGGCCCCATAGACACAGATGAATATGTAAATGGATATAAAAAGAGGGCATGCGTAATGCAGTCCGCGCTCTGCCGGCTGTAGCGAGCTCATGTATGTAATCACCCGAGGAGTCCGACTGACATTCAGAGAGGACAGGTGGTCGGGGCCCTGTCTTCTCTAAAGAGGTTTGGACAGGGCCCGTCATGGAGTCCATGATGTAAATCATGATGAAAACCTAATTGAAATGACAAAATATATGACTTCCCAAAACCTTAAAGTATGAATACCCTAAACCATAATAAAGAAATCAATAAGAAAATAAAAATAGAACAAAATGCTCCTCAATTGGCTCCACACTCCATGAAATGTATTTGAGGTTAAAGAAATAACACCTATTTTTTTTTTTATCTAAAGACAGGGAGGGAAGTATAGAAATGAAAATCATGATGTAAATGAAAAAAAAAACCTAATTTAATCATTACTATTAAATACATCAGAATTTGAGAAGTAAGAATCGAGAAATAGATATGAAAATGGACATCGTGAAAATATTTGCTCTTTGTTTGTTATTTCTATCTGGATCTCGCTGGTTTAGTGCAGGATTTATGAATGGCTTTCACTCTGTTGATCGTGTTACAATTCTCACCTCAGATTAGAGCGTAAAATGATATTGACCTTTGTTGCCCTTTTCCCGGTGTTGGAGTTAATTTTGACGGTGGTTGTTAGCATCAGCTGTAATTTGATTTCATTTAGCTTACACGCAGACTATTGACATATACTGACGACGTCTTACATGTACAACAATGAAAAGAACTTCTTGTTTAAATATCGTTTTATTAATTTGTTTGATTTATAATGAAAAAAAGCCTACATTAATTGTTAAATAGACGGAAAAGAAATAAGTTTGGAAATTTCTTTTAAATGATTTGACAAAAGCTTCTTAAGTATTTTTGTAAATTCAACATTTTGGTCAATTAGAGGTACAGAGAAAAGCCCGGTGTCACTTAACTACCAGAGACAATTAATCTTAATATACGGCTTATACAGTGAAACAATGATGCAGACTATCAAGATAGATTTATTGCTGGGATAATCCCATATAAACAGTGCAGTGCTAAATAATGAACTTGTACATATCAACTTTGATTTCGGAACTTTCGTCTACTAATACATATATCAAAAGCAATGAAAATGCATCTAACATTTTAGGCAAACATAACAGTGAACTGTCTTCATTCAATATCTCTATTTCTAAATTGGATCTCCCAACACTATATTGCATACCGAAACTGCACAAGTCTCCTTACAAATTTCGATTTATTGCTTATTCTAGTAACTGCTCCACTACAATTTTATCTAGAAATCTGACGTCAGCACTTACTGCTATTAAAGAACACGTAACTAGATATTGTGAAACGGTTCTAAACAGGAACGATATAAATTTATTTTGGTCTATTAAGAATTCAGGGGATGTGATTGAAAAAATGAAATCTGGAAATTTCCAAGCCAATACGATTTCTTCATACGACTTCTCTAATATGTACACCACACCTCCTCATGACAAAATTAATGATCGATTTTCTAATCTCATTAAATGGTGTTTTGATCGAGAGCGAAAAACTTACCTTTGTACCTCTGAATCGAAGGGTTTCTTTTCCTCGAAAGACTACAAATCATACAAATCATGGACATGTAGTGACCTGTGTAATGCCTTGTCCTTCCTCTTGGACAATATTTATGTTAGATTTGGTGAGGATCTATACAAGCAGGTTGTAGGAATTCCTATGGGTACTAACTGTGCGCCTCTTGTTGCAGATTTATTTTTATACACTTATGAAAAAAAATTATCCAAAATCTTCAAAAGCAAAGAAAATTTGATGAGCTGAAATGTTTCAATAATACTTCTAGGTATCTGGATGATATTCTAACCATTGACAATCCTGCTTTTGAATTATATAAGAATGAAATTTATCCACAAGAATTAACCCTTAACAAGGCAAATCTTTCAAATACAGAAACACCCTTTTTGGACCTAAATATCAAAATTGTAAACGGAAAGATTCATACAAGTGTATATGACAAAAGGGATGATTTTGGATTCAACATAGTAAATTTCCCTTGGCTTGACGGTGATGTTCCAAGATTACCGTCATACGGCATTTACATATCACAGCTCATCCGGTACGCTAGAGCATGTACTGATATTTTGGATTTTCACAGTAAAAATTTACAAATTACCAAAAAACTTTTAGGTCAAGGTTTCCGCTTTCATAAACTAGTTAAGACTTTCTGGAAATTTTACAACAATTACAGTCAACTTCTTTTAAAATTCGGATCTATACATGCAACAGAGTACATTACTATGGGTATTACACAACCTGTCTTTTATGGTGATATGATAAACAAAATAAAAAGGATCAAAGGTAGGCAGCATAACCATCGAAAATGCGTCAGAATCATCAAACGCCTTTTATACCGTGGATATGATCCTAATGTCACCAGACGGACACTAGGCTTGGTACTTGACCAATCTACAGTCTTGTACAAGCGCATCCTTGAGACTTGCACTCTGACTGACTGTGACGACGGGACTCCATGACGGGCCCTGTCCAAACCTCTTTAGAGAAGACAGGGCCCCGATCACCTGTCCTCTCTGAATGTTAGTCGGACTCCTCGGGTGATTACATACATGAGCTCGCTACAGCCGGCAGAGCGCGGACTGCATTACGCATGCCCTCTTTTTATATCCATTTACATGTTAAACGTCTATAAATTCAATAGCATCATTTAAAACCTGATAAATTTACAGCATGGACCAGACATGCACGTTTCGGGTACTAAACCCTCGTCAGTGATCCTCAGTCTAAACAATGTAATATGGCCAAAATGTATGAAAATACATATTCATCTGTGTCTCTTGGGCCTCTGCGTTTCGCGGTCTTGTTTGTGTGATGTCATCTTACAGTGAGGAGGTTGTTTTACACCACAATTGTACGTTCTTCGAGACCTCTGGGTAATTGGAGAAGTGAGAGGGTTGTGCGCACGTAATCCAGGATAACCACACCATTTGCTACTTGCGTGACAGATGGCCGTCCAAAGTCGGCACCGGTTACCCATTGGTCTCGTCGGTTTATGTGTAGTCTTTTGTGTTTGATGTTTAAATGTCGTGTGTCTCTTTTCCGTCTCATGCTGTACTCGTCTTTTGTGTTTTTGCATCGGGTGTTTTGGTGTTTTACTGTCGATGCTGCAACGGGGTCTTGTTGGAGATCTCCTCCCTTCTTTGTAAATTAGATTCCAGATATGCAGTTTACCCCATGAACTTTTGATACCTGTTGATATTATGGAATTGCCTGCTGTGAAAAAAGAGACGAATAAGCGTTAAGGTTAATTATGAGAGACAATCCAAAGAGACAGAAGCCGATGATGAAACCCGAAGCTGTGACGTCAGGTGAACCTGTGCACGATGTTACCCGTGTGGCCGGATGTGTAACCAGCCCGTCACTAAGACATACGAACATTTTTCGCAGATAATGACAGAGTGAAATCTGTCATCGCGAAAAAGAGGAATATGAACTATTTTGTACTTGTTGACATTCCTAATAAGACGCTGAATGTGTATACCCCGTCGTTTTTCTGGGTGCATGGCGTCATCCGGATTACGGGAAGATCTTGATAACGTCACTTATACCAAGATGCGTCAAGGAGGTCGAGGATGGTGAAAGACGAAATGGGTCCATACGAAGAAGACGAGACCGTGATCCTAAGATGAAAACGAAAGAAGAAACCGATGATGTTCGCGCGATGATTAACAATTAATTTCATGATGACATCGAGGTCCAATTTATTCGTTTTACATGTACTCCTCGGAGGTTGTTCAGTTCACGAAGAAGGACCAGACACGAACCATAGATGGAGAAGAACCAAAGAAAATGATGTCATGCCTTGAGGATGGCCATAGGAAGAATAAGTGAATCCGCGTGATATCTCTCTCTCTCTCTCTCTATATATATATATATATATGTGTGTGCGTTATTTAGTGAAAAAGCAGAGTAAATGTGTAATGCTTATAATGTCTTATGTTAAAATAATATTGCAATTATTGACGAAAGGTCATTGATGTTTGATGCATGCATTTGTACAGTAATACAATGGTATTTGATTCTATGATGCGATTGGTCTTGGAATGTGTTTCTTTTACAGGTTATGAACATTTTGATTGAACATTTATATTATGATGAAAAAGACCGGGTTACTCCTGATTAACAATGGAACTGAATACAATTACTTTTTATTGCATGCGTTTTATTCTATGTTTTTGATTGATATGTATCAAGTGATCCCGGTGGTAACTAGTTGAATGGTTCATTATTGTGGTATCAAGGCCATGCGTTTAGAAAATAACCAAGTATCACAGAAATTAAGTTAAAGTATTTGATAAAAATGCCTTACAAGATTTTAGATGTATGTTAAGAAGTTAATCCAGGTTAAAGATTATTTGATTGGTTGTAAATCAAGGTCGCCGAAATCTTGGTTATTTTTTTAAGTGAGGGAGTATTGTAACCATATGGCCTCTCCCCCACAATAATTATGCAAATTGAGTATTTTGATCTTTAATTAATTTCCATTTATTTTGTTTATGGGATATTTCCAATCGTCTAGAAGATAACTCTAATTTCAAACGTTAACTTTACGATCACGCGCTGAATTGATGTAATAGAAATGATTGTCATTCCCACCAGTAAGTAACCCTACGTTTGTCAATACGAGGTGCTTTTAGGTCACTTGACAGCAACAGAAGCTATAGTGGTTCGCCTGTCAAAGGTCTGGGTGCAATAGACGAAATGGCGAGGATTTGTTCTAAGTTTAAGCAACTTTCTTTATACGTCTGAATTCCAATTTAGTCATGAATTTCGATGGCGATTTCGATATGATTGTGAAATATCCCAGGCTCTTAACATATACGGTGCGCATGATTTTTTGCATGATCCCCTCCTTTCTTTTGTATGTTAGATTAATTCTCATACTGCTATAACCAACATGTAACTTTCGTATGTTAATAAACGGTAAAACCATATCAGGACTTTTTATTTCAAAGTTTAGAAAACGACTTAAGTAAAATTCATCCACGGAGTCTATTATTCGTAGGCCCGAAAGGGCTACATTACATGTCGTGTGTCTCTTTTCCTTCTCGTGCTGTACTCGTCTTTTGTGTTTTTGCATCGGGTGTTTTGGAGTTTTGCTGTTGATGCTGCAGCGGGGTCTTGTTGGAGATCTCCTCCCTTCTTGACTATACTAAGGTCACTAGTTATAACGTGTCCACAAGGAGAGTAGTTGAAATCCGATGAAGAACATTCGCAAGGAAATGGATGTAGTGAGGGATTACGTAAATCAATACACTGCAAGAATCGTTTGTAATTGTAAATTTTCGATGCAACTGTTGGTGTGTACATGTAGCTATAGGAAATACAAGGAGTTTCTTTTCTTTTGAAATATGGTGGGATTTTTTTATGACAGTTTTGTGATTCAAAATTTGACTAAGATTCAATTTATCAATACCTTTGTTTGCAAATCTTACTTTAATGAAAGGACGGTTTGTTTTCTCCTCTGATTTATCAGTAGAAATGTCCAAGATGGCTCCTTGTAGTCTGTATTCTGGGGAACGTGTATCGGTATATGTTAGGTCCTTCGAATATTCGTTGATTTCGTGTAACTTCCGTAAAGGAACAGAGTATAATTTGGTAGGAATATAATGCAGGCCTAGAGGCTCAATCAAAAAAGGAACCAAGTCATCAAAGGAGAAACTATGTATCTCAAGCCTATTATATTTACGAATGCCATGACTTAGAGGTCTTGTCTGTTGAATAAGCTTGTCACATTTACCGATTGACAACCGCGACTTGTTAAGTTTCCTAAGCTGTTGATATTATCGTTGCACCCATAGGGCGCTGCAGTGTTAAGATTTTTATCCAGAACTCTTCTCTGTTGCGACGGAAATGTGTGCTCAAACTGGGATTGATTGCGGGGTGATATATTTTCTCTAGGATTCTGACTCTCATAGATAAAACAGAATGATCGGCCTGATCAAAATGCCGATAAAGAAGTTGACTTCCTTTATTATTTATTTTTGACTGATGTCCTGACATTCTGGTTCGGAGCTTACCTTTGGTTTCACCCACATAAATATTTGTTTAGAAAGAATGTAAAAAGAGATCATGTATTCAAATATTCGGGTTAGTTTCAATCATTGCATGTTAGACATGATTAACCTTGCTAGGTTGAAGGGTTAGATTATTAAAAGAATATGCCCTCTTTTTTAGTTAGCGTGCTCTTATACTCGTCTTTGTTTAGAATTCACTTTTTAATTATGTGTATTTTTATTTCCAAAGACAAAAGATTCTATCGACCAGCCATTGAAAGAAATAGATCTCATGGTAATACTTTTTGTAATAAGCAATCGAATTCGTTGAAAAATTTTAATATGAGAAATCAATGTTTGTTAGAAAAATCCCTACCCCATAATTTGCATTATAATCATTAGGCACAGTCCATTTGATATTCAGGGGGGGGGGGGGGGGGGCTTGGGTTTTTTTTGTCGGAGCAAGATTATTTTTTTCGCCGCGGACCGGGGCAAAATTAGTTTTTTCTTGCAAAGTTGGAGCAAGGAATTTTTTTTTAACAAAGTGATGCGCACATTTAAAGAATGTTTGTGTTTTATCAATAGAAATTATTTATATTTTTACTCAAAACTTTAAATATTAATATATCAGTTTATTTTTATGCAAGTATTCAATTCACTTTCAAACAGAGAGATAAAAGACTAATACAATTCTCAATATTTTCTATAAGGTACATGTACATGTATATAAAATGTATAAGAGGGTATGAGAGGATGGTCTCCTAGACAAATATTTGAATGTTACTAATATTTGTAAATTGGTGAATAACTGAAGTTCTTCTTCCAAGCTTACAAGAACATAAAATTAGACTCTATGGGATACATGCAACATGTATTAATAGCAATACATAAATATTGATGATGTGTTTAAGCTTTTATGGAAGCCCTTTTCCATTGACATACATGTATAACTTTTGATATCTTCAAATATATGAACATTGCCATAAGTAAATAATGTTTTGATATAATACTATGGCGAGCGAAGCGAGCCAAATATTCGTGATACAATTTGAAAACTGCGGCGAGCGAAGCGAGCTGGAAAATTTTCATGAATTTTAGCGAAATTTTATGGTAATTCTTCAAATTCAGATAATTTGTAAGGGCAAGATTATTTTTTTCTGTCACACTATAAGCAATTTCATTTTTTTTATCAAAATTGAGAGCTAAATTATTTTTTTCGAAAAAAAAACCCAAGACCCCCCCCCCCCCAGAATATCAAATGGACCGTGCCTTAGATTATTCAAACAGATGATCATTCAAACAAAATAAGATTCAAGTCGGGTGCGGCTAGCCAACAGGGGATGCTTACTCCTCCCGGGCACCTGATCTCATCTCTAGCTTTATAGGGGTCCGTCGATTCTCATTTTGATACTCTCTTGTGAGTGCTGTTGAGATTATCGTCAGGAATTTCTTTAACTCATTTAGGTTAAGTTTCATCATTAATGAAATAAAAAGAAACTGTCTATATTTAGAGTAATTGAAGTCATCATAAATTGGTTGAACTAATGTCATATTTCCTCGGAGAGAGTCGTTCGTTATTTTTCGCTTGCATGGAAAAACGATTTTCATTTCGAAATTGTTAATCTGGTCTATTGAAATTAAAGAATAAATTCCCAATCAATGAATGTTAAACAGTTGCTTCGTATAAAACATCCTTGTGCGTATATTTGTCATTTTTGTTTTGTATAGTTTTCATTTTCGTGCATGAAAATCGACGGCGGGTGCGGCTAGCCAAAAGTAGATGCTTACTCTTCCCAGGCACCTGGTCATACGTCTGGCTTGCTAGGGGTCCGTCGATTATCAATTTGGTGCTCTATTGGGAGTGTTGTTGAGATTATCGTCAGGATCTTCTTAAGCTCATTCTTATGTGGTTACAGCATAGAGAGGGACCAGATTACATTTTTCGTTTTTATTATAATCCGTTTTCACTATCATTTCTAGTTTTATATGATAAACGTCTATAAATTCAATGACACATTTAAAACCTGATAAATTTATAGCATGGACCAGACATGCACGTTTCGGGTACCAAACCCTCGTCAGTGATCCTCAGTCTAAACAATGTAATATGGCCAAAAAGTAGCAGAAGTGGTGGGATATGATGGTACAGGACCCATGTTTTAGAAATTTCAAGAAATTTTGTAACAGAAAATTTCAAATGCATTGAAGACACAGACGATCAACCAAAGTTGATCGAACTTGGATACATGTGCCCTCAGGGACTCTTGGTCCACCAGCAGTGACACTCACCAAGTAGTTCAAATGTTTAACGTCTTTAAATTCAATGGCATCATTTAAAACCTGATAAATTTACAGCATGGACCAGACATGCTTGTTTCGGGTACTAAACCGTCGTCAGTGATCCTCAGTCTAAACAATGTAATATGGCAAAAAAGTATGAAAATTACAATGTCCAAAAATGTACCAAAAGACGTAGCAGAATGGGTAGGATATGATGCTACAAGACCCACGTTTTAGAAAATTTGTAACAGAAAATTTCAAATGCGTTGAAGACACAGACGATCAACCAAAGTTGAACGAACTTGGCTACATGTGCCCTCGGGGACTATTGGTCCACCCTCAGTGACACTCACCAAGTAGTTCAAATGTTAAACGTCTTAAAATTCAATAGCATCATTTAAAACCTGATAAATTTACAGCATGGACGTGATTTTAGTTGAAACTATATGTAAAGCCCCTAAAATGGCCCTGCGATTTCCCTTATAATTAATCTTCATGATAAATACTTGATCAGATATAATGAATGTTTCCAGCTTTGAATGAAAGGAACGAACATAACACCCATCGAAGTACCATAGGAAGTTTTATGACAGTCATCAAGTGACGCCATTTCGACGTTATTCAGAAAAGCTGGTCGAAAATTAATCCGTAGTGGAGAATTTCGATTTTGCCACACGCGTCGAGAAACAAAACTTTTATGACAAGAAGATTAATTGATTATCTTTCATTTGTAATAATTTCATGTTTCTCGATGAATGTGGCCACTGATGATTTTAATGAAACATGTAGGTTTTGCAGCATTGTCACGGAAAATCGACGATCTTATGGTTTAAAGCTACTGATAAATGCATTATTTAAAAAATCTAAACTATCTAAACACATTATTTAATAAAAGACTTAACAAAGTATCAAATCACAAAAAATATTCAATCCATAATAAATGTTTTAAAAGATACAGGGGGTGGTGGTCCTACCCCTTTCATCATTCCAATACTGAAAATACTGAATCAGATCATAGATGTGTTAGATTTCATCTTTCTGTAGAGTTACATTATGTACATTTTTTGATATAATAATTTTCACACACTTTGGTCATATGACGTTGTTAGATCGAGGATCACCTAGCATTGTAAAGTACCCAAAACGTTCATGTCTGGTCCACGCTGCAAATTTATCTGTTCTTAAATGATGCTATTTAATTTAAAGACGTTTAAGATTTGTACAAATTGCTGAGTGTCACTGCAGGTGGGGTCCTCGAGGGCACACGTAGCGAAGAAGTTCGATTGGTCGTTTCTTCAAAGCATTCGAAAATTTCTGTTATTAAAATTCCTTGGAATTCTTAAAACGTGGGTCCTGTGGCATCATATCCCATCCTTTCTGCTACGACTTTTGGTACATTTTTGGGCATAACTTTCACACTCATTGGCCATAGTACATTGTTTAGATTGAGGATCACCGAGGAATGTTAAAAACCCGAAACGTGCATGTCTGGTCCATACTGCAAATCTATCTGTTCTTTAATGATGCTATTGAATTTGAAGACGTTTAACATTGCAAAGTCGGTATGTATTCCATGTAACTAATCCAAGGACGCACATGATGGTTTCCACAAGTTGTAAGTCGTTCTTAACCATCGGTTCAATACTATTTCAAATAATTTAGTCATATTGTTTTATCATGTGAAGTACAGGCTTTGATTACATCAGGATGTTCATTAGACTCCTGAATTCAATACTATTTCAAATAATTTAGTCATATTGTTTTATCATGTGAAGTACAGGCTTTGATTACATCAGGATGTTCATTAGACTCCTGAATTTATATTTTGCCATCGGTAAGTTTTGTTTTATTAGTCGTTTCTATTAGGCATATTTTGTATCACTTTTTATTGTAGTCTTTTGTGTTAAAGATACATTGTCCCTGAAAATAAATTTTATTGAAAATGTATTCCAAAGGGTCTAGAAAAAGGGAAAAAGGAAAAATAAAACGTTTTATTAAAAAAAATGCAGTAACGACCCTAATATTGTCGATTTTTTTATAATTAAATCTCCATATCCTCTATTGTAAAAACTCAATAAATTGTAGGTGGCGCCAGTGAAATAAATGAGAGCTGCGCACCCCAAATTCAAAAATACGTTTTTATACGCCCGTCATTTGACGGGTCCTATTATGGTATGGCGAAGTCCGTCCGCCTATGGAACGCAATAACTTGAATATGCGTCAACGGATTTTATGAAATTCATACATTATGATTGGACTGTAGGGAAGCCGCCTTTTGATTTTCAGGTTCATTCGATATGTCGTTACAGAGTTATGGGACTTAGATATTTTAAAATACAGTGAAAATATACTAAAATAGTTAAAAATTATTTTAAAATCTATTTCTGGTTGAAATGTTTTGAAATTTTGTATACTGAAGGTAGAAAGGATGCTCTTTGACATATGTAACGGGTTTTTAATTTTTTTGGTCGCATAACCGAGATATTATGTGTAATGGAAAGGGGGGGGTTATATGCACATACATGTTAAGCTAAGGGCAAAATATAGGCGCATGGAACGCAATAACTTGAATATGTGTCAATGGATTTACAGGATATTTCTGCATTGTGATCAGACGGAAGAAGAAGAAGCCGCCTTTCGATTTTCAGGTTCATCCGATTTGTCGTTACGGAGTTATTGGACTTAGATATTTTAAATACAATGAAAATATACTAAAATAGTTAAACTTTCTTTAAAAATCTATTTCTGGTCAAAATGTTTTGAAATTTTGTATACTTCAAGAAGAAAGGATGTTCTTTCACATATATAACGGGTTCTTAAATTTTTTGTCACATAATCCAGAAATTATGTGTAATGGGGGGAGGGGTTATATGCACATAAATGTTAAGCTAAGGGCAAAATATAGATGCATGGAACGCAATAACTTGAATATGCGTCAACAGATTTTCATGATATTTGTACATTGTGATCAGACTTTAAAGAGGAAGCCGCCTTTCGATCTTAAGGTTCATCCGATTCGTCCTTATGGAGTTATGGGATTTAGATATTTTGGTGTTGTGAAAAAAATCCCAACGGGCGTATCTTGCTGCGTGAGCGAAGGCTTTATTAAAGGTCTAGAAATGCGAATGTATGCGTTAGATTCGCTTGAAAATTTGAATTTACTCAAATGAGAATGTATACTTTCATATGAAAAGAAAGATTTTGCATTCCAAAATTTTGTAAAATTAATTAATTTTCAGGGACACCGTCCCTTTAAGTGTTTTCCCTGACATAGTCGCTATATAACTTTCTATATAGACATAACCTCAGACAGCGATGCTTTGTAGATATTGTTTTCATTTCCGTGCGTGAACATCAATGGCTGGTGCTGCTAGCCAAACAGGGGATGCTTACTCCTCCCGGGCACCTGGTCCCAACTTTAGCTTGCTAGGGGTCCGTCGATGCTCCGTTTGGTGCTCTATTGTGAGTGCTGTTGAGAATGTCGTCAGGATCTTTATCTCATTGATGTCGTGTTTGGTACCTTATCCCTTTTGCGTCTCTTGATGTGCTTGCTTACTCTGTAATTTCACATAGGAGTGTTTTAGTGTCGTGCTGTTGTTGCTAAAATGGAATCTTATTTGAGATCTCCTACTTTCATACTTATCCCATCAGGGACGGCTGGTGCGGCTAGCCAAAGAGGGGATGCTTACTCCTCCCGGGCACCTGGTCCCACCTCTAGCTTGCAAGGGGTCCGTCGACGCTCAATTTGGTGCTCGATTGTGAGTGATGTTGAGATTATCGTCAGGATCTTCTTTAACTCATTTCTGACTGTGCCTCGACCACCAGTCCTGTCATCTCTGAATGTCCGTCGGAATTCTCGGGAGAGTACATGCATGAGCTCACTACAGCCGGTAGAGCATGCCGTTTTTGCACGCCCTTTGTTTTTTTTTTTTATATTCATCTGCATATTAATGTGTTGTTCTTGGACCCATGTGTTAACATGTAGTCAAGTTCGATCAATTTCGGTTGATCCTTTCCTCAACGCATTCTTAAATTTCTGTTATCAAAATTTCTTGAAATTTCAAAAACGTGGGTCCTGTAGCATCATATCCCACCCATCCTGCTACGTCTTTCGGTATGCTTTCTCGACATAGTACTTTCACGCTTTTTGGGCATATTACATTGTTGTGTCGCCTGCGAAGCACAGCGACACTTAGGGATCACTTTGTCCGTTGTCCGTCTGTCCGTCCGTCCGTCTGTCTGTCTGTCTGTCCGTCTGTCTGTCACACTTGGGTGTCACACTCCATAACTTTTGATTGGTAAGTGATAGGGCATTGATATTTCACATGTGTATTCCTTGTAACAAGACCTTTCTACACATACCATAATTTTTTACCTCGTGACCTTGACCTAGATATTTGACCTACTTTTCAAAAAATCTTAGATTGGCTATATCTTTTGACTGGTAAGTGGTAGGGCTTTGATATTTCACATGTATATTCCTTGTGACAAGACCTTGCTACACATACCATAATTTTTGACATCGTGACCTTGGCCTAGATATTTGACCTACTTTTCAAAAAATCTAAGATTGGCTATATCTTTTGATTGGTAGGTGATAGGGCTTTGATATTTCACATGTGTATTCCTTGTGACAAGGAATTTCTACAAATATCATAATTCTTGACCTCGTGACCTTGACCTAGATATTTGACCTACTTTTCAAAAAATCTAAGATTGGCTATATCTTTTGACTGGTTAGTGATAGGGCTTTGATATTTCACATGTGTATTCCTTGTGACAAGACCTTTCTACACATACCATAATTTTTGACCTCGTGACCTTGACCTAGATATTTGACCTACTTTTCAAAAAAATCTAAGATTGAATATATCTTTTGATTGGTAAGTGGTAGGGCTTTGATATTCACATTTGTATTCCTTTTGAAAAGAGCTTTCTAAAATCCATAATTTTTGACCTAGTGACCTTGCCCTTGATATTTGACCTACTTTCAATTTAAAAAAATCCGCTTCGCAGGCGACACAAGCATTCCTTGGATTGCTATTTTTTCGATTTGAGGATCACTGTCGAGGGTTAAGTACCAGAAACGTGCATGCCTTGTCCATGCAGCTAATTTATCTGTGCTTAAATGATGCTAATTAATTTGAAGACGTTTAACAATAATACCACTTGGTGAGTGTCACTACTGGTTGACCAGGAGTCCCTGAGGGCACATGTAGCCAAGTTCGATCAATTTCGGTTGATCCTTTCCTCAACGCATTCTAAAATTTCTGTTATCAAAATTTCTTAAATTTCAAAAGCGTGGGCCCTGTAGCATCATATCCCACCCATCCTGCTACGTCTTTCGGTACGCCTTTTCGACATAGTATTTTTCACGCTTTTTGAGCATATTACATGGTTTCGATTTGAGGATCACTGAAGTTAAGTATCAGAAAAACGTGCATGTCTTGTCCATGCAGCTAATTTATCTGTGCTTAAATGATGCTAATTAATTTGAAGACGTTTAACATGTATACCACTTGGTGATTATGCCTATTACCCTTCTTGCTTTATGCGTAGTACTTTGTATGTGGTATTTTGATGTCGTATTTAGTGTTTCGTTGTCTCTTTTGGGTCGTTTGTTGTGTATGTCTACTCTGTGCTTTCGCATTGTGATGGTTCGGTATTTTGCTGTTGGTGCCGGAACCGAGTCTTGTTGGAGATCCCCTCCTTTCTTCTGTTCACATTGCCACCGCCTTTCATGAATTTTTACTATTATGTTACATTAAATCGGGGTTTATATCACTTTTTGGACTGCTGTAACTGTACCTATTTCATTACGTTAACTGATGACGTAGACGTTGATATCATTGCGCTATATCAAAGTGAGCTATTATTGTCATTGTCCACAGTCCGTCCGTTGTCGCTGGCATTTCCGACTTCTTCCCAAACACTGCTGCGGAGATGTCGTAGAAAATAGGTAGGGTTGATGATATTACAACGCTTTAGACCAAAACAATGTAAGGAAGGGTGAGGTTGTTTCTTTTGTCGTACTCCTTTAGCCGAGCGTGCATCGACAAACCGAAAGCATCGGAATGGTATGTCCTAAGAAGAAGGAAAGAATATCAAACAAAACTTTGTTAAAGCACCTTCATCAAAACAAAGAAAGACCCAACTGCAACAAAACCCCACACAAAACGGATAAGCATAAAAAGTGACAAGGAAGACCAAATACCAAAGACGACATCAAAACACCAAACATAAAATACTACATTTACACAAAGGAGACCATCTTCCAAGCACAGCAAATGGTTGCTTATTCGGATTATGTGCGCATAATCCTTTGACATGTCCGGTTACCCAGTTATTACACAATTATTATGTAAGATGACGACACAAACAAGACAGAAAACGCAGGAGCCGAAGTGACACAGATGAATACGTAAATGTATATCAAAAGCATAAGGAATGCTGGGGTTTTTCCACTCCGAAGTCAAAGCTTTAATGTAAATCTGACTTTGTCAAAATGCTCTATGTAGTACTATTTCTTTGATTAACTCAAAAAAGGTATTGGTTTATGCACATTTGCTGAACACTGAACAGATTTTGATTACATAATATGGGTATCACTGCTTTGATATAGATATTATACACGTCTTCAAATTCAATAGCATTATCTAAGAACAGATAAAGTTGCAGCTAGACCAGACATGCACGTTTTGGGTACTAAACCATCGTCAGTGATCCTTGGTCTAAACAATGTACTTATAATATGACCAAAGAGTGTGAAAGGTAGCATGTCCAAAAATGTAACGAAAGACGTAGCAGGATGGATTGGTGGGATATGATGCAACATGACCCACGTTTTAAAAATTTCAAAACGTTTTGTCCACCATCAGTAACACTTACCAAGTGGTACAAATGTTAAGCTATAATATGTTTTTTTTTTTAATTTTCTTACTTTAAAATAAAAAAAACCCTGTCCTTTTGCATCACGAATGACCCCGTTGGCATCTTTGTAAGTGAAACAGTAAAATTTGTAAAAAGCCCTATGGTCAAAATGTCAAACATTTTGGTATCCATGGAAAGATCTTGTCACAAGGAAAACACAAGCGACATATTAAAGCCCTACCATGTACCGTTTAAAAGTTATAGCCATGGTTAAAGTTTGTGCGGACAAATAGATTACGGGGGTATAAAAATTAAGATTTTTGATTTATGTAAAAAAGTTTGCTGACAGGTGAAAATGCAGCATGGAATTTCATAACCTATAATTCCCACATGTTTTACAGGTGTTATTTTTATTATAAAACCTGCATATTCTTATGTATTGTATATCTTATCTTTCTATGGGATGTTAGCAATGTGGTCCGTGAGCCTTTTGTTTGTTGTATACGTATAGGTTGCATTTACTTTTCATTGCAAATATTCTTTGTAGGAGGCAAGTGTCCAAAAAAGATCAGACACAATTCATATCACAACATCAGACGGCGCATCATTTAAATTAAAAGGTAAGCTTTTCATAACAGTTTATTTCCTTCAAGCAAAGTTTTGAGGGAGTCTGAGAATGACGAGAACATAGATCCCTTGTGAACGAATATGCGACAGACTAAATCCCTGGTCACAACCCACTATGCATGCTTTAGGACGTGCGTGTTTGTGGAGGCTACGTGCGCTACGTTTTCTTCTGAAGACGCAAGGAAGGACGTGGCAATAGTACCGAAGGAGTGCGTCACGCACGTCGCACGCACGGTTTTATGGATGGTTACATGCGTCATATGTTACGCAAAAAGTAAGTGTGCTGCACGTACTTACGACTTGCGTGTAACTTGCTTACAACGTACTTTCACCTTACGTCTTCTACGTTATTGTAAGGATGTCGAATTGACACGTACTGCTAACGCACGGATTCCTCACTTCCTTGAATCGAAGGTGCGTTGTTCCTCACTTCCTTGAGTCGAAGGTGCGTTGCACGTACTTGCAACGTACTGGCAACATGAGTGTCGAAAGTTCTGTATGCACTAAAGCTACTACGTCTTGTCTGCGTGTTCCCAAATCCGCAAGGAGGACGTTCGGAACACATACTGATAACACACGGATACCCAAGGTTGTCTACGTTTGTGCACGCAGACAGCACGTACGTGCACGTACGGCGGGTTGTGACCATCGCTTAAGGGATAAGATATACATGTATCACGTAGGTCGATAAAAGATAATAAAATGAGGGTATCCCACAAGACGATGTTGAAGAGGAATAATGAAGTTCTTAAATTGAACAAAGAGAACATTTTAAAAAAAATTGTGATATTTCTGCTCTCGTTTTTTTTTTTTTTATTTATTTATTTTTTTTTTAGAATAATAACTACTTAATATGGATATTGAACACTTTTTAAAAAATACTTAACCTTAGAGGTAACAAAGTATATGTGCTATCAAAAAGAGGCTATCTCATACAAGACTGGGTTTCAGCACCCACAGCAAAACACAGAACTTAACTTATACGAAAACCCAGATGAAACATACACATCAAAAGACACAAAAGGGAAAGGAAATACGATATCAAACCACCAAACAAAAAACCCTAAACATAAATCAACAAGAACAATAGGCAGTTGGTCGCTACTTTAAAAGACGGTCATCTGCAACGTCTGCCGTCCGTCCAGCGTTAACTTTTTACATTTTCTTCTCTGCAACCGCTGCACAGAAATTCACGAAACATTAAAGGAAGCAAGTACTCAAGGTCCTCTACCAATTTTGTGTCTTTCATGCCGATCGGTCAAGAAATATGGCCTCCGTGGACTGTGATAGGCTGACGCATTTTCGACTTCTCCTCTGCAACTGCTGCACAGAATACCACAAAACCTTACTGGAAGCAAGAACTCAAGGTCCTCTATCAAGCTTGTGTTTTTCGTGCTGATCGGTCAACAAATATGGCCGACGAGGTCTGTGATTGGCTGACGTATTTTCGACTTCTCCTCTGCAACCTTTGCACAGAATTTCACGAAATGTTACAGGAAGCAAGTACTCAAGGTCCTCTATCAAGTTGATGTTTTTCATGCCGATCGGTCAACAAATATGGCCGTCGAGGGCTCCGATTGGCTGACGCATTTTCGACTTCTCCTCTGCAACCGCTGCACAGAATTTCACGAAATCTTACAGGAAGCAAGTACTCAAGGTCCTCTACCAAGCTTGTGTTTTTGTGCCGATCGGTCAAAAAATATGGCCGCCGCAAATCAGGTTGATATTGATACATTTGAAAAGGGAAAAAAATGTATTCATTTACTATCATTTGATAGTAAGCAAATGTATAAGCAGTCAATGAATGAAAGTCAAACTTTAAGTCCGAAAACAGATTCGAAATTCACATTCAAAAGGCTTACACATTCTTCAAAAAAGCAAAACATTCGCACGAGAAAAGAACAGAGAACAAACAGCCGGAAACAGGATGGCGCTTTAAAAGTATTTAACGTGTAAAACAAACATATTTCCATTTATTTTACACAAACGAGTTAAAGAAGAACCTGACGACAATCTCAACAGCACTCACAATAGAGCGCCAAATTGAGCATCTACGGACCCTCAGCAAGCCAGTGGTGGGACAAGGTGCCCGGGAGGAGTAGACATAAAAAATTAAATGGATCGATATTGCCTCTTAATCCAGAGATAATTAATTTTAGAAAGGACGGAATAAGAACATTGTCTATAGTATATATGTAATTTTGCTAAAAAGACTGTTATTCTCTCTTCAATAGAGAAATATACTGAAAATAGACAAGCAATATCCTTTTGGAGTAATCCTACATAACAATAACACCCTATTAGCTGTTAGAGAAGACAGGACCCCCAACACCTGTCCTCTCTGAATCTCAGTCGGACTCCTCGTGTGATAAAATGCATAAGCTCGCTACAGCCGGCAGAGCACGCAATGTATTTCGTATGCCTTCTGTTTCTATATCCATTTACATATTCATATGTGTTTCTTGGGCCCCTGCGTCATGCTGTCTGTAAACATGTTAGACTTTTTCCAATTCATTGGCATCAATTAAGAACAGATAAATTTGCTGCATGGACCAGACATGTACGTTTCGGGTATTTTACCCTCATCAATGATCCTCAATCTAAACAATGTAATGAGGCCAAAGTGTGTGAAATTTATTTTGTCGAAAATGTACCGACAGACGTAGCAGGATGGATGGGATATGATGCTACAGGACCCATGTTTTCGAAATTTCTAGACATTTTGATAACAGAAATTTTCGAATGCCTTGAAGAACCGATAAACCGAAATTTATCGAAATTGGCTACATGTACCCTCGTGGACTCCTGGTTCACCAGCAGTGACACTCACTAAGTGGTACAAATGTTATTGGTAATTTTATAGTGAGGAATTTATTTTACACCACTATTGTGCTTCTTCGAGATCCTCTGCCTAGTCGGGAAGGTTGGGAGGGTTGTGCGCACATAATACGGATAAACACACCGTCTGCTACTTGCGTGGCAGATGGCCGTCCTAAGTCGTCACCGCTTGCCCATTGGTCCCGTTGGTTTATGTGTGGTCTTTTGTATTTCATGTTTCGATGGTGTGAGTTGCTGTTCCTTTTCCCTTTTGTGACTCTTTCTGTGAGTGTCATTGTCAGGATCTTCTTTAACTCATTTGTATCACACTTATGTCCTTTGCCGTGTGGAGCTCGTGAAAAAGTTCCCCGTGACGGGATTGACAGTAAGTGTTTAGAATATAGTTCCCTGACATTGTCGCCATAGCACAATCTATATAAAAATAATCTCAGACAGTGCATGCATTGTATATATTGTCTCATTTTCGTGTGTTAACATCCACGGCGGGTGCAGCTAGCCAACAGGGGATGCTTACTCCTCCCGGGCACCTGGTCCCACCTCTAGCTTGCTAGGGGTCCGTCGATGCTCAGTTTTGTGCTCTATAGTGAGAGCTGTTGAGATCATTGTCAGAATCTCCTTTAACTCATGTATGTTTTTTGCATTGGATGTTTTGTGGTTTTGTTGTGGGTGCTGCAACCGAGTGTTGTTGGAATTCACCTCCTTTTTTACAAACAAATTGCGCAACTAATGAAGAAAAAAGAGACAACACAAATACCGGTTTGACATTTTTCATTGATATTTCATGATGTGTTTAAGGTGGCTCCACAGAGTATCCGAATATATAGTTTTTTCGGAGGCTTTCTTACCGAGGATATTGACGCCATTATGATTATGACGTCATGATAACGCACCAAATAAATATTGTGAACTCGCCGATGAATAGTGTCCACAGCGCTCGGAATTTTCGGCGTTCAAACTCTTCTATCCCGCTTATTTCAGAACGAATTCCAGCAAATTTGGTATCGATGAAACCAGAAAATTATCGTCTACAATCTGATAGTAATCAATTTTAGCTAGATTTATCGTTTGATCTATACGAACTTAAATATCCATGAATGAGATCCCTGGCTATAGCTGTAAAAGTTTCCTTTTTATAACGTCATCATCGGAAATTTAACAACTTGTTGCTTTGAAATAAAATCGAATAAGAAAATATTAGTTTAACTATCTAACAGGCTATTTCTTGGAGATTTTAGCGATATAATGGATCAGATATTTAAAGTATTATGTCTCTGATTATCTATGATCAGAAGAATTTTTCTGCAATTTTGTCAACTTTCCTACTTTGCAGCGAAATGTTATCGAACTAAGTTTCTTTATTTGAAAACTTAAAGCGAACGAATTTTAGCATCAATCCTGCTTTGTTCAATGATGTATCCATTATGCAGATAACTACACGCAATTATCGAGAACGAGCGAAGTTAATGACGTCCATAAAAATAAGTTTTCATGTACTTTTTCCCTTCTCTCAGATTCATGTGAAGCTCCGCTCAGGAAATATTTTTGACGCTCACAATCATTGCACTTTGCGACCCATTTCCCCTTTTTTTCAAAATACCCTTCACGCAAATGCGTAATAAATCAGATTGTCCTAGAAGTTTGTTTTGATTTTTTTCAATGTTAATGGTTTTTCTAGATATTGTTATATGACCTATATGTTGATAATATAAAGATCCTTCAATGCTCTCAATCCCTAATATCGCATGTTATCCAATAAAAGTTATAGGTGCACACTGTAGATGAGTTTCTGGATATCTGACTTTAACATATAGCCTTATCTTTTGAAATTTGTGCTTTTATATCTTTTTTTCCAAGCGACGTGCATTCGCCCTTTGTTGGGCTGATCCGACATCGTTTGAATAGTGAACGTGGTTGTTTTCAGCGTCTCCTGTTTGCATGCAACACCCGCTGCCAAAAAGTCTGGACGGACTGATCGATAGAAACACGTCCAAGACTTCTATAGGTTTCTGACTCTATCTAGGCACCTGGTCTCGCCCCTCGCGGGGTCTGCTTTGGTTCATGAATTGAGAATATTACCTACCTGGCTACTAGTTATAGCCTTTCGAGCTTCAGTATAGTACAGGTTCTGACTAGTTTGAGAGTGTGTGTATGTTTTTTTTTTCTATGTACTTGTGTCCGAACGGAATGAGGGACGTACTGTATATATATATTATATATATATATCAATAAACAGTCAATAAGTCTCTCCACAAGTTTCAATGTATTGAAAAAATAACAAACGCCGAATTAAAACTCAACCGGTTTCATTATTATCATCAGAAGTTTTGCTAATATAGCTAATACACAAACAATATGTTATGACGTCATCAATAACAAGTTAAAAGTCATGTTTGTAAAACATTAATGCCCCCCTACCCCTTCTGTGATTAAAGTCCGTCACAACTTTATACTTGCATTGATACAACCTATGGGGGTATAAAGTAACAGTGTAATGAAAAAAGTCAAAGAAGTATAACTGTCAGGAGGACCTGTATGTACAGCATTTATGCTTTGTTAAAGCTCTTCTTCTAATAAACTTCTACAAGGTAATTAATAGTATTCTATTAAATAATCATATTCAACAAACCTGATACTGAACAGAATGTTGGTAAATTTTCCAACCAAAATTCAAGGGGCATAACTCTGTCAAATTTTTTTTGATCGGATTCGAAGTGCAAGGGGTATAACTCAGTCAAATTTTTTTTTGATCGGACCAAAGTATAAACTTGACCTAGATTTTCATTTGATGTGTCTGTACACAATATTCATTTCAGCATGTGAATACACTCCAGAGATATTGAACGAAAATCCTGAAATTTTGGTACTTTTCGAAAAGCAAGGGGCTAAACTTTGTCAATTTTTTTTTCACTGGACCCAATTATGAACTTGACCTAGATTTTCATTTGATGTGTCTGTACACAAAATTTCATTTCAATATGTGAATCCACTTCAGAGGTATTGAACGGAAACTGATGTCGTGGACCGACCGACGGACCGACAGACAGAAAGTCAGACAGCGGCAAAGCAATATGTCCCCTCTTCTTCAAAGGGGGGCATAAAATTTTTTGATTGAACCCAAATATGAACTTGACCTAGATTTTTATTTGATGTGTCTGAAAACAAAATTTCATTTCAATATGTAACTCCACTCAAGAGATATTGAACGGAAACCCTGAAATTTTGGTATTTTTCGAAGTGCAAGGGGCATAACTCTGTCAAAATTTTGTTCATCGGACCTAAATATGAACTTGACCTAGTAGATTTTCATTTGATGTGTCTGTATACAAATTTTATTTCAATATGTAACTCCACTCAAGAGATATTGAACAGAAACCCTGAAGTTTTGGTATTTTTCAAAGTGCAAGGGGCATAACTCTGTCCAAATTTTTCTTTATCGGACCTTAATATGAACTTGACCTAGATTTTCATTTGATGTGTCTGTTTACAAAATTTCATTTCTATATGTAACTCCACTCAAGTGATATTGAACGGAAACCCTGAAATTTTGGTATTTTTCGAAGTGCAAGGGGTATAACTCAGTCAAATTTTTTTTGATCGGACCAAAATATAAACTTGACCTAGATTTTCATTTGATGTGTCTGTACACAATATTCATTTCAGCATGTGAATACACTCCAGAGATATTGAACGAAAATCCTGAAATTTTGGTACTTTTCGAAAAGCAAGGGGCTAAACTTTGTCAATTTTTTTTTCACTGGACCCAATTATGAACTTGACCTAGATTTTCATTTGATGTGTCTGTACACAAAATTTCATTTCAATATGTGAATCCACTTCAGAGGTATTGAACGGAAACTGATGTCGTGGACCGACCGACGGACCGACAGACAGAAAGTCAGACAGCGGCAAAGCAATATGTCCCCTCTTCTTCAAAGGGGGGCATAAAATTTTTTGATTGAACCCAAAAAATGAACTTGACCTAGATTTTTATTTGATGTGTCTGAAAAAAAAATTTCATTTCAATATGTAACACCACTCAAGAGATATTGAACGGAAACCCTGAAATTTTGGTATTTTTCGAAGTGCAAGGGGCATAACTCTGTCAAAATTTTGTTCATCGGACCTAAATATGAACTTGACCTAGTAGATTTTCATTTGATTTGTCTGTATACAAAATTTTATTTCAATATGTAACTCCACTCAAGAGATATTGAACAGAAACCCTGAAGTTTTGGTATTTTTCAAAGTGCAAGGGGCATAACTCTGTCCAATTTTTCTTTATCGGACCTTAATATGAACTTGACCTAGATTTTCATTTGATGTGTCTGTTTACAAAATTTCATTTCTATATGTAACTCCACTCAAGTGATATTGAACGGAAACCCTGAAATTTTGGTATTTTTCGAAGTGCAAGGGGCATTACTCTGTCAAAATTTTGTTGATTGGACCCAAATAAGAACTTGACCTAGATTGTCATTTGATGTATCCGTATACAAAATTTCATTTCCATATGTAACTCCACTCAAGAGATATTGAACGGAAACCCTGAAATTTTGGTTTTTTTCGAAGTGCAAGGGGCATAACTCTGTCAAAATTTTGTTGATCGGACCCAAATATACACTTGACCTAGATTTTCATTTGATGTGTCTGTATACAAAATTTCATTTCAATATGTAACTCCACTCAAGAGATATTGAACAGAAACCCTGAAATTTTGGTATTCTTCAAAGTGCAAGGGGCATAACTCTGTCAAAATTTTTTCGATCGGACCTTAATACGAACTTGACCTGGATTTTCATTTGATGTGTCTGTATACAAAAGTTCATTTCAATATGTAACTCCATTCAAGAAATATTGAACGGAAACCCTGAAATTTTGGTATTTTTCGAAATGCAAGGGGCATAACTCTGTCAAAATTTTATTGATCGGACCCAAATATGAACTTGACCTAGATTTTTGTTTGATGTGTCAGTATACAAAATTTCATTTGAATATGTGAATCCATTCCAGAGATATTGAACGGAAACTGATGTCGCGGACCGACCGACAGACCGACCGACCGACCGACCGACAGACCGACCGACCGACCGACAGCGGCAAACCTATATGTCCCCTCTTCTTCGAAGGGGGGCATAAATATAGCGCGAAAATATTGAGTGCGCTTTACTGTAACGAAGGAAACATTGAAATATACAAGTACAATATAATGCGCGTAAATTATGTTGCGCTTTTGCGATTTTTAAAACGTCTGTGCGTGATGAATATACTTGCGCAAGATGTACATAGTGTTCATAAATAGAGTTCACTTGCTACATAATATGATTGATTTTTCATTTAAGAAAAGCATTCAAAACAGGATTGAATTTACTGATAAACAAACTTTCTTTATTTTCTCTCTCTATTTCTGTCGTCTTTTTGTGAAATTTATAAAATGGAAACACAGTGAATTTTGGGAAAACATCCTTTGCACAGTTCCTTATGTGTCCACTCACTGGTGTACATTGATACTTTGGTTCTCGAATTTGTTGTCTGTGTACCGTCATGCGGTGACGGAGAGTGTCGCCCGTCTGACCGATATAGTTTTCTCCACATCCGTTGCATGTAATTACGTATAAAAGATTGGATGATGTACAATTAAAAGAAGAGCGAACAGTGAACTTACTTCCGTTTTTAAATTTGAAATCTTTCCCTTCCTGTAAGAACGGACAGGTCCCGCATCTTGTGTTATTGCATTTTTGAACGTTGTTTTCAGTTTCGGTCGGTATTTCATCTGAAAATTTAGCCTTGGTAAGAATCTTTTTGATGGACGCACTTCGCCTTTTGCTCTTTATAATTTCAAATTTGCTTAGCACACGCTGCATTGTGGCATCTTGTTGAAAAAATGTTGCGTTGCTACGGAGAACTTGAAAGAATTCGGGGTTTTTAGGATTGAACGTTGAAACAAACGGAAGAACTTTTTATCGGATTTGTTCTTTATTTGAAGAAGGTCTTGTCTAGGATGAGATCTTGCCTGTTGTATTCCATGAAGTATGACATTTTGCAGGTAATTTCTCTGTTTCAGAGATTGATGAAGTTCATGTAAGCGGAGATCAAGCAGATCATTGTCGGAAACTATAGTGCAGATTCGGCGCGCTAAATTATAGGGGACGTTATTGTTGTTAGTGTGCCTAGGATAGCATGAGTTGAAGAGTAGATATTGCTTGGTATCTGTGCTTTTGTAATATATATCTGTGATAATACATCCCTGTCTCTTGATGACCATGACGTCCAAGAACGGTAACTGAGTCTGATCATATTCAATCGTAAATTTAATATTTGGATTGAGACTATTTAGTTCCTCATGAAAAAGCATTAATTTGTCGATCGAATCTTCCCATACAATAAAACAGTCGTCAAGATGTCGCTTCCAAGATTTGATGAGATTGTTTTTGAATTCTTCCCCAAACTTTTCTCCAACCTTTTCGTAAAGTTTTATTTCTAGATATCCTAAAACAAGCGTGGCATAAGTTTGCGCGACTTTTGTTCCCATGGCAGTTCCAAGTTTCTGTCGATATATATTTTTTATATTTTTTTTTGATATTTCACATTTAGACTGATATGGTTTCGATAATAAAGTTATTACAAATAAGTCTAAATGTGAAAGATGGATAATTTTGTGAAAAATCGAAACCATATCAGTCTAAATGTGAAATGTGAATATATATATATTCCAATTTTTTTTTGGGGGGGGGGGGGGGGTGAAAGAATTAAAGATGGATAATTTTGCGATATCAGGTTTCACAGCTTGTATTGAGTCCTGTGAATAATTGTTTGGTTTTTAAAAAATATGGCCTATATGTTGAAACCTCATTTTGGATTATATAAAGAACTTTATTGATATGAAAGAATAGGTTGGAATTAATACAGATGCTCGTTTCGTACTGTATCGACAGTTCAGGAAAGTTGGAGCCGCGCACTCTCTGTAAAGTAAATGGACAAATTTAAATTCAATAAAATATGTGTTTGTGAAACACGAATGCCCCAGTTGGCATCTTTGTCAGTATGAACACCATTTTGTGAAGGGTGAAAGGTCAAGGACATTTTGTTAAAATGATGGGATAAAGGTCTTGTCACAAGGAATACACATGTGAAAAATCGAAACCATATCAGTCTAAAGTTATTTAAAAGTAGGCAAATAGTCGACGTCAAGGTCACGAGGTCAAATATTTTGGCATAAATGGAAAGGTCTTGTCACAAGGAATACAAATGTGAAATATCAAAGCCATATTACAAACGAAACAAAAATTGTGCCCAATGTTAATGTTTTAGAAAAGTAGGTCAAAGGTAAAAGTCATGAGGTGAAAAGTTTTGATATTAAAAGAAAGGTCTTAATTGTCAGAAGGAATACAGATAAAAAAAATAAACCAGAGGGACCTACTAAAATAATTTTGGCGGCTACTGAAAATCACTTTGGCTGGAAGCATCACTGATGAGGATTTAATAGCCGAAACACGTGTCTGATGCATGATAAAATGCTTTGGAATTTTCTTCAAGAAAGTATAGAGTTGGAACACTTCCGTATTTTTATATAAATAAACATAAAAAGTACCTATCAGTTATACAGTCTCAAAGTCGAGAAGGCAAGGTAGAATCATTAGAATTTCCATAGGAACGGTTGCGAATCTCGGAATGAATAATATTCCGAAGTGAGACCAGGTGTCCGGGGAGAGTCAGAGTCTTCTGATTGCATGCAACACCCGTCGCAACAGCTCATTTAAAACTTGTCAAATTCGGTGATTGTCTCGATGTACATATTTATGTACACTTTAGGTAGGTATTTATTGTTAAAAACACTTTCGGAAACTTGTCGTTTCATTCAAAAATATTATCAAAATTATTATGGTGAGATAGAATCCTTGATTAAAGTTATATATTGTCTGGCAGGGATTCATCTGTCGATAACGAAGTTTTGTCGTTTTAGATACTACCATTTGAACATCTTTAAATTACTCGCATAAGTTATCTGCTACGTCTTTCGATACGCTTTTTCGACATAGTAACTTTCATACTTTTTTGGCATACTACATTGTTTAGATTTGAGGATCACTGACGAGGATTAAGTACCCGAAACGTGCATGTCTGGTCCACGTTGCCAATTTATCTGTTCTTAAATGATGCTATTCAATTTGAAGACGTTTACATTTATACCACTTGGTGAGTGTCACTGCTGGTGGACCAGGAGTCCCCGATGGCACATGTAGCCAAGTTCGATCAATTTCGGTTGATCGTTTCTTCAACGCATTCTTAATTTCTGTTATCAAAATTTCTTGAAATTTCTAAAAAGTGGGTCCTGTGGCATCATATCCCACCAATCCTGCTACGTCTTTCGATACGCTTTTTCGACATAGTAACTTTCATACTTTTTTGGCATACTACATTGTTTAGATTTGAGGATCACTGACGAACGTTAAGTACCCGAAACGTGCATGTCTGGTCCACGTTGCCAATTTATCTGTTCTTAAATGATGCTATTCAATTTAAAGACGTTTACATTTCAAATTATTGTTTTATGGACTATTTTATTCTCGGGTAAATCTTTTTTTAAATACAAATACAATTAAATACAATTTCTGTAAACTTCGGAGAGTTTTAATTGCATATACAGTATGTAGAAATATGTTACGTACTCTGGTCAGAGTGAACGCGCTACCGCGATAAGCCAATCGCTTGAATATATAATAAGTGTCTTATTTTGTGTGTTTATGCAGAAATAAATTACAATGGCTGATGCATTTATTTTGATATAATGCGCGTTATGGCTGATGCATTTATTTTGATATAATGCGCGTTATGGCTGATGCATTTATTTTGATATAATGCGCAGTTAGCGCATTATATCAAATAAATGCATCAGCCATTGTAATTTATTTCTGCATAAACACACAAAATTAGACACTTATTCTATATATATGCGCTTTCAAAGTCAAAAATAGAACAAAGAAAGCTCCCAATTCTATTTTTAAAGCGAATCCGTCCACCAATGTGGAGGGGAGTTAATTTTAGAAAGGAACAGCGGGAGTGTCCCCATGGCAACGTCACGCTTATTCAGTATGACTGAAATGTCATATATTAATCAATTATTACAAATTAGAAATTTAACAATGGAATAATGACCAAATATGACCAAACAAGTTATTTATTACTCTCTAGATGTTGACTGTTTGGAACTAATTTTGTTTGCGGAATGTATTCCCATTTCTGTTATCCGTTTGAGTCAGTTGCAGCGCGGTGAAATCATGAAATGTTTACAGCGTTAGTTTATGGATTTTTCTTGTACTGTGTACTGTTTATGGGTGGTCTATTTTGAAATTATCACAAACAACGCTGAATGTGACAAGCAATCTTCACTCGAAATATTCCGTTGAGTGTAGGATGTGACATCAATCGACAGAGAGCTATTGTAGCTGCGCCTGCCTCTGTCGCTTGTTGTTGATGTCGCATCCTGTAATCCGAAATCGTCAAGACACAGTTGCTGAAAGAGGTAAGGACTTAGTGAGGATGATTTTAGTATTGAATTCGTCCTTTTATATAATGTTATTCCTATTTTCTACATTGCATAGGAAAGGATTTTAAACTTGTTGATATTCAATTCAAATCCATACGCTATGTCGGGCGTTATGACGTCACACTGTCATTTATACGGAAAACAATGACAATCGTCCTGAAAGCTTTATCTCAGGCAATTACAGTGGCTGTGCATATATTGAAATTTACATCTTGAGATAAGTATGAAACATGTAGTAAACCACGTACACACCACCTTTACTTATTCACTATCTTTTTTTGGAATAATCACGATAATAAATAGCAACTTACTTACTTGAAGTCGTTACGGTACTCATATTTTATTAAATTATATAAAAAGGTTTATCTCATGTGTAGATATTATGTAGCGTTCAAATAACATGTTAAATACATTTCAAAAGTAGGTCAACGGTCAAGATAAGGGTCACGAAGTCAAAACTTTGGTATCAATTGAAGGTCTTGTCACAAGGAATTCACACGTGAAATATAAAATCCCTACCACCTACAATTCAAAAGTTATTTTCAATGTTAAAGTTTTTCGAACGCAGGTCAAAGGTCAAGTTCAAGGTCACGAGGTTGAACATTTTGGTATCAGTGGAAACGTCTTGTCACAAGGAATACCATTGTGAAATATGAAAGCCCCATCAGCTACCACTAAAAAGTTAAGGTCAATGTTAAAAGTTTTACCCCGGACAAATAGACGGACAGGTAAAAAAAATATATGCCCCGAATCTTTGATTCCGGGGGCATAAAATGAAGTTTATGTAACAATTCCACAAGTACATTGAAGAATAAATATAGGTTGAAATTTATCACCGCTTGAAATTTAAAGATTTTGCCAAGAGAGGCGGTCATTTTACTAGTTATTGACGTAAAAGTTGAAAAATCGTCCGGAATTGTCTGTTCGACCAGTAATTACTAAGATTTTAATTATCTTACTAATATACTTTCTATTAAAGGAATTAAGCTGCGATATTGAAATTAATGATGACCTAGGGAATCCAATGTCTGCAATAATAGTTTTTGGACTGTCCCTTAGAATAGATGAAGCGGCGCGCTTTAAAGAAAATAGAAGAGGCCGACCCAAATATACTGGAAGAAAACGTATTTTTTGTAGTTACGGTACCAGCCATTTGAAGTGATGGTTGTCGTCAGTTTATGATAAAAGCTATTGGTGTTGTAAGTCCTATTACAAATAATCTATCGTCATTTTTATTATAGGTCTCTCGACTCAATTTTCAAGTCCAAGAATAATTTTTGACACTGCTTCGTGATTTTCGAATATATACCTGGAAATATGAATTATATTAATATAAATGGCCGAATACCTCATCAAAGTGTAGGAATATAACCTCCTTTCTTCCGTAGCGAAAGATTTACATTTGTCAGATATAATATGCATCTTTCATGAATTACTGGAAATGTAATTTGCTCAAGACTGATTCTTCATAACAAGTAGTACATTTAAAAAAAAGAATAAATTGCGTTAACGAAAAAAAAAAACACCGCTAACGTTATGTAATCATTCTGTCATTCAAAATGCATTTCTAAGTCCCTAGATACATGGCCATTCACTGAGGCGAGTACCGCATTCAAAGTAGGTTAACCAATCCTTTTAAATGATTATAGAAATTAGGCTGAAAAGATTAAACAAGAGCCCCAGGGGGCACAACGCTCACCTGATACATACGCAAACTCTTAACCATATATAAATTTGTACTTTACAAGGGCGGTGCAGCAACCCCTTGGTACATGTGCAAAGTAAATATAACTATCTATAATTCTAAAAAAGATTCATAAACATCCCAAAAAAGAAAAGTTAAGCATTATGTATATATCAAACCATTAAGTAACTTAAATATGACAAAATGCAATAAAGTGCATAGATGAAATAAATAATATTCAGATGAATTAAAAATGAAGAAAAAATTGGGGATGCTGTTGCCAGGCATATATGCACAGTAAATATAACTATATTTTGATGTAAAAAAAAGATTAGAAATAATCCCCCCCCCCCAAATGATATAGTGATTCAAATAACATCCAAGAAGTACCTATCAGTTATTCAGTCTCAAATTAAAGTCGAGATGGCAAGGAAAAATCATAAGCATTTCCATTGGAACGATTCAGAACCTCGGTATCATCAGTGCTATGACAAATATGGATAATGACCATATCCCTGTATACAGCACAGAATCGATAATTCAGAAAATCAGAAACCGAAGGCATACAGAATAAGGACAAAACAGGAACCAAAGCAAACAAACAAAAACCTCCACCACATGAAAAGAAGCGAACTTCCGATATGGGAGTGAGACCAGGTGCCCAGGAAGAGTAAGCATCTCCTGCTTGCATGCAACACCCGCCGCTTCAATTCGGTAGAACTGTCACATCCGGTTACTTCCTTTTCGGAAGACATAGAGTACAATCTTTGGTTGGATGGTTCAAATGGTCTATGACAAAATATCATCCACCATTCTGGAGAGTGGGACATCATAGTGTATGACGAGTTCCCCATATCGACCGTAGAACTTCCTCAGTGACGATGTTAGTCGGTCACAAACATGTCCCTGACTGAGAAGCTTATCTGCAAGACGCCTAGCTCTCAGAACAAAATCCATATATTTGGTACTTGACAGTAAGTGTTTTGAATATATTTCCCTGACATGGTCGCCATAGCACTTTCTATATAGACATAACGTCAGACAGTGCATGAAGTTTATATATTGTTTTCATTTTCGTGCTTAACCATCGACGGCTGTTTGATACGACAGTGTTCCAGATTTTAAGTCATCTTAAAGAAATGTCTAAAAACGGGGCGTTTGACAATATATCTATGATGTTTATGGTTGGGGGATTCTCTGACAATCGATTCGTACAAGAAGCGGTTAAGTAAGCACTTTCACACTCTTTGGCCATCGCCAGTAAGGCAAATATTCACAAACGCAACACTGAAAGGTGACAATTTATTATGGAACCATACGAGGTAATGACAATTCGATCCAGATATGTTAGACAATTTGAATTGGTGCTTATTCGTACTTAATCACTTCATGTGTTCATATGTATGAAAGTATAACATCTATATAGTGGCGCATTATCTTCTTTCTTTTTAAAAGAAAACTACCATAAAATTAATTGATAAACATGACAAAGAATTTTAAGAAATACTAAATTATACTTAATTGTCCTCATAACGATTGTCCATTTAACAAATAGATACAAAATATGACTAACCCTCATCATTTGTAATTAAGAGATTCAAATCACAAACACTTTGAAATTTTATATAGTCATCATTGGGAAGACTACCCTCAGAATAAAGGGGTTATTCTGCCCCTTTACATTACAAAATCATTAAAACGAGAAGGTACACGATTGTAACGTCTTGGACGGTCACTGGTGTGCTGTTCATTGGGCATCGAGACTTTTATGTTAGGTTCAATCATAGTTTGCGGCTTGGAGTCATCAGATTCTACGGGCGAAGGTAAGTGAATAATGTCACTGGTTCCGGAAGCGGAAATCTCGATAGGAATATCGGGTGCAGGTGACGGAGGAAGATACGAGTGCGCGTGAGGAGCCGGAGCTTCCTCATTATCATCGGAAGAGCACTCATCAACAACATCTGTAGGTAAATAGAGGTCGTTTGAATCGGAAGGAACACGAAAGCACTCGGACTTTTTAACACGGTACGAGCAGTTACGCAATTGGTTTCCAACAAATTTGCAAATTGAGCACCACTCAGCTTCGGAGGACACAACCAAGTATCGATCACGTGCACGGGACTTGTTGCGATCGCAGTGAAGGTAGACGAGGTCTCCAATGTCAATCGAAGGGGTGTCTGGGCGTTTTTCTTTAGGTGCCTTCGATACCTCACTAAACGGATGATTCTTCAAACGGGCCTGATGCTTGTCTAGTATAACATCACGATCGCGAACGGGTATCTGCGCGTTGGTAAACTGGTTTCTGTGTGTGAGCATTTCCCTTGCAGAGAGACCGTTAGATCTTATTCTAGTGTTGACAGCAGACAATGCTAAGCACAAAGATACTATATTAACTGTTCTATTAGTCGGATCAAGGCGTAGGATCTCATCACGAAGCTCTTGTATGGCGCGTTCGGCTACAGGGTTCTTGTTTTTGTTCTTGATCCTCCCTATTTCAAGTGATAGTCTACAGTCTTTAAGAAGGGGGTCATTCACAAGAGCAATGTATCCTGGTCCTTGATCAGTTCGGATGATAGCCGGTTGACCATCTAAAGGCCGAAGATTGATGCACAGCGGAATCAGTGCATCTCGTATAGTGTCACGTTGTTCATTTTCAATGATGCATGCGGATGTATATGATGTGACGCATTCTCGGACTACTAACATGAGCTGTCTCTCGTTTCATGACGTCGCAAGCGAATGAGGTGCCGATGGCCTCGGGTGGATCACTTGTGTCCTCTTTGACGAGCATTATGTGGGACTTTTTGAATGGAGGCACATTGATGACAAGATCCCGTTACCAGGTCAATTGCTTTATCCATATCAATTGCGTAGAAAAAGCGCTGTGTAACGAGTTTAAGTTGGTTCCTGGATGGATGCTGAAGCTGTATGTGCAACGAGGTTAAGATACCATGCAGTACTTCCCGAGGAATAACAATTAGTTCTCTTGATGACTGAAACGGTTCTGAGCGTTTGACAATGATTAGGCCATCATGAGCGACTGTCGCTACTCGAAGATAGCGTTTGACATCTGGTAAGTTGGTAATTTTCCGAGAAGGTCGTGTACCTTGAAGTAGATGAGCACGAGTGCGACGAAGATCTGAAGACTCTGCTTCAATTGACATCCATGCGGCACGAATTGTGAATGGGAGTCGGGCCTTTCTTGTTAATATGTCGCTCACTGTTATGTTACGGACGACAGAGTCGACGGTTGTGTTGATGAATTGGCATACTTGGCAAATAGGATCTATACAATCGGGAGTACTTCTGCTGGAGAAATCTGACGGAAGAATAGCTGAGCCTGCTACATGACGAACTGAGACTTGGTAGCGACTGACGGTGGACAGAAATGTGTAAACTCTGGGGCTAGCGGAAAACTCTCCTCTTCCGAGTTTTTCATAAGCAATTACGCACGGCTTACTGTCGGTTAAAATGCAAGTTGGTTTTGAAGACTGGACAATGTACGGACTAAAATGTTTTACAGCCACAGCTATGGCTAAAGCCTCTACTTCGCAAGGAATCCAAGAGATCTGATGCTTCCTAAGTTTGGCACAGAAAAATCCGGATAAAAGTATTTTGTTACCTCTTGTAATGTAGATTGTGACACCGATGCCAGGGCTTCGAACGGCAGCATCGGTAACTATCCACAAAGTGTCATCAGTTCTTGGAATGTGTATAGTCTTACTAGAATTGAGAGATTGCTGAACTTGTGTGAAGGATGATATGAGTGTGTCATCCCATAAAATGTTGTCTTTTGAATCTCGACGGGCTATTGCATCATCCAGTGGAGCAAGCATTGACGAGCATCCCGGTAAGACTCGTGCGAGAACCTTAACCGCACCTGAAAATGAGCGGAGTGCTTTAACAGTCTTAGGTGGTACGCATGACGATAAAGCTGCAATACGATGAGGGTTGGCCTTTAGCGTTCCTTGTTCCCATATCCATCCAAGGATAGTAGTGGTTCGGGGTGCGATTACGGTCTTAGTTGCGGAGAGCTTAAGGTTGCACTTTTGTAAAGCTTCTAGCACATTTGTCCAATTTTCAAGGAGCTCCTGGGGCGTGTTGCCCCGCAATATAGATCATCAGCTAGTTTAGTTACTATGCCTTCCTCTAGCCAATCTCCGAGTACCCGGCAGGTAAGTTCTTCCAAGGCAGTCTCTGAACCGGGCATTCCCATAGCGCATCGAGTATAAACGCGAATTCCTTTAAATGGGGTCACTACTCCACAATATTTCATAGAATCGTGTGAGAGGGGTATTTGATAGAATGATTTTGTTAAGTCTGTAACGACAATGAATTTCCATTGGCCAATTTTCCGTAGTGTGGAGTCTACGTCGGGCATGAGGTATAATGTATGTTTTCCATGCCCAATGGACCCATAGGGAGTTGCTTCAAACCCCGGCGTATTATCATATTTAACTTACTTAATGCTTTGATATGTATTTTATGCTTAAATTTTATTTTTTTGATACTTTATGACTTTTTTTCTTATGTAAAAAGGAAGGGGGGTTGATTTTCATACATTTTCTGCTTCTTTTCTATAACCACTCTTCAGATTGTCATGACATTTTGTAGATATGAGGTACTCATGCATGGTACCCTACAAGTGAAAGAATTTTGTCAAGATATCCACTTTGGATTTTTAAGGAATATTTTTTTTAAGATTGTACATAGGTATAATGTATGTTTTCCAAGCCCAGTGGACCCATGGGGAGAGGCTTCCAACCCCGGCGGGACCCAAACAATTTTTTCCCTTTTTAGCTCACCTGAGCCAACGGCTCAAGTGAGCTATTGTCATAGTGTTGCGTCTGTCGTCCGTCGTCGTCGTCCGTCGTCGTAAACTTTTCACATTTTAAACTTCTTCTCCAGAACGGCTGAAGGGATTTTGATGAAACTTGGTAGGTATGAAGTACTCATGGTCCCCTACAAGTGTTGTTGTTTTTTGTCCGGATCCGTCAATTGGTGGCGCCACCACAGCCACAGCCACACACGGGGGGGTACCCTGTTCTGACAAACTTCTTCTTCAGAACCGAAGCATGTATCGACAAACCGAAAGCATCAGGATGATCTAGAGAGATGTCTTAAGAAGTGTTGTTATTTTTGGTTCCACTTCGAAGTCAAATTTTTGACGCGTTTTTGACGTCTTTTCGGACTTAGTCCCCTTAGCGGATCGGGAACTAGGGAAAAATCCGGGTATCAACATTTTAATTGCACTTTGTTTTTACTTATACACTTGTATATATCATATTCAAACAATATACCAAAAGAAAATATAATTGATAGCCAATCACATCTTCTGTCACATTTAAAATAACAGGCCCCCTCACCCTACAGGTTTTTCTCCAAACAGAACCGACCTTTTAGTGGTCTCTGACCTATAACTGTAAACAAAGTCGCCGTACTTTAGATTTGATCGGTTCAATTCCTCCTCAACCCTTTAGTACTGTGATACATTTCAGGAGATACGGTGCAAACGGAATAGATTTTTATTTAATGTGCATTATACTTGGAACACTTTCATAATGGTTATCATTCATGTACTTGGAACACTTGCATATACTTGTTATCATGTATAAAGTTTGCTCGAATTTCCTCTGTCTTAGACTCTCTTAGGTGAAGTAATTTACGGACTGATTTCTTGAAGAAACGTCTAATGAGTAATCTCTTCCTCTGGATTTTGAGAATGCATAGGACATTTAATATCTGAAATTCTTGAAAATTAATAATTCAGTTCAAGGTTCCTGAAATCTTCCAATGAAATGTTGGACCACAGGAAGCTGTTGTTTTAATAGAGAAAATAAATTATTATTCACAACCTTATAAAGCCAATGTGTTCGACATCTTGTATGTATAATATTTCTAAGAGGAACACAGAGGCCTGAGGTTGTGAATAATAAAACATTTTCTCTCATAAAACGACAGGTTCCTGTGGTAAGACATTTGGGAATTTTTATCTGTTCAAATAATAGATACAACATGAGTTTTTATCGGACCAAATAACTTTTTGTCGGCAAATCCGATGCAACCGATACATTTCATGAACTCTCTCCGCTAACAACTTGTCCGTGTAACAGACCTATGATGAGGTAAAACAAGTAGTTAACAGTAAATCATTTAATTTCCATTGTCATTTTCAAGAAACGAAGATTCTGATTGGCTGAGAAATTTTGTTTAACATCGATCAACACAATTTTTTCACGGAAGTCTATTTATAGCACTATTTTTAGAACCGAGGATTCCCTCAAACACGAATGAACTCGTTGCTGAAAATACAATTTGTTGATGTTAGCTTATCATTTCAAATTTCTTTTCTACTTACTCAAAAATTAATAGTGCATGTAGAATTTGCTCAAACTGGTCCTTATTCCAAAGATATAGGGAGACGATCGTTCGCTGTTTGAATCATGGCGGGTGCCATAACTTGTTTTGGCAGACGTATCACTGCAAAACCTTCGGACTTACGAAAAATAGTGCGGTGATTGATTGTTTTTAGATCCGAGAAAACAGTCTGTTTTACATAAGTAGATGATAATAAAATGATAAGAAATGAATCTTATATTTTTTTGTTGATACAGGTATCACCCGTAGCGTAGCGCGTTGATGCAAAAGTTTTCTGTCCAATTTTTCGGGTGATACCTGCATCAACAGAAAAAATATAAGATTCATTTCTTAAATAACGACGTCTGCTAGTTGGACAAGCTTAACAATTTCATGGGCCTTTTAATTTGTTTCAAACTGCGAAACCTAGCGAAACCACTTAAGTTGTTGAACAGCATATGCTGAAATGCGACGCTCCCTCTCGCCTGTTGAAATATGCATAGGCAAGAAGCGCCGCATTTCAGCATATTTATGTCCTAAAATGCTGAGCAAGTTCACTGAAGCTAGGTTTTTTGCTGAATCTTAAAAAGACATAAGACAGAAAGAGAGTGAAAATGTCATTTATTAAAATGACGAGGTAATTAAAAACAACTAAAGAAGGGGATCAGACTCACAAAACAATTCACTTTAAATGTCACAGAATAGCAAATATTGTCAGCAATGACAGAATAATGCACTTTGTCTGATCCCCAAGATTTATCTATAAAGTCTACAACTACAGTACTACAATAAAAACAACTAAACAAATATTCAGCAAAAAGATGGCACATCAAAAATAGGCCACTAATTCATACAAAGTTAATGTATAATTAAACATGATTGATTCAACATATAAAGTATATTACAGGCAGGAAAGAAGGGGTGGATGGTGAGTTTTAAACACAGCTAAACTTTGATTGTTTACAAACAAAACTTTCTACAAGCAGGTCTAGATGTAAAGTGATCCCTAGCGAGGGTCACGTGATAAATTCTGAACACTTGATTGGTCTATCTTAACATATGGCAAGCTTAGGAGAAATGACACATACTAACTATGTAAATATATACTGAAAACATTATGAAAGGCATTAGCTAAGCATTATAAAAATAAATTCTGCATTTAACCCATAAATACAATTATTTAAATAATTGTTAATTTATGTCCTAAAATGCTGAGCAAGTTCACAGAAGCTAGGTTTTTGCTGAATCTTAAAAAGACAAAGGACAGAAAGAGAGTGAAAATGTCATTTATTAAAATGACGAGGTAATTAAAAACAACTAAAGAAGGGGATCAGACTCACAAAACAATTCACTTTAAATGTCACAGAATAGCAAATATTGTCAGCAATGACAGAATAATGCACTTTGTCTGATCCCCAAGATTTATCTATAAAGTCTACAACTACAGTACTACAATAAAAACAACTAAACAAATATTCAGCAAAAAGATGGCACATCAAAAATAGGCCACAAGATGGGATCGACAGATAACATCCCGTGCCATCCGAAGTGAGCTTGTGAACAATTCAATAATTATTACAAAGAGATCAAAGAAAATATTGCAATTATGAACATATATAATAAAGAAAACCATTCAATGCTTTGAGGTAGAATGGCAAAATATCTTAACTCAAAATGTAACATATATCATACATGTATGGCAAGAAAATATTGCAATCATAAACACATGTAATAAACAAACAATCAAATGCTTTGGCAAAGTATGAAAACTCAAAATGTAATATATCGTATACATGTATGCTGAACTCTGATACATTTTTGAGTACCCAATGAAAAGGGGACAGCAGTGAGACACTAACCAATCCCAGAATGCATATATCATGAACTATCACACACTAACAGCAGTGAAACACTAACCTGTCAGTTCTGTCATACAAAAGTTCATAAGTAACAGCAGTGAGCCACTAGCCTGTTATTTTGTCTTCAATATATGCACATCTTCCTAAGATATAGTTTGTCAATTGTAGTAAACTGTATGACAACAAAGTGTAATACATACAAAAATGATCAGCAGTAAACAATTTTTGGCATAGAATAATCTGATCAGTCTTTGATTCCGGCAAGTAGGTCATTAACACTTTGAAACAGACAACTCTCATAACATACAATCAAGCATAATACAAGTGTATTAGAAAAACAAAAAAAATAATTCACCATATGTGTATGCATCTCAAACAAAAATGAAAAGGTTAAAGATTTAAATTCATATACATATGTACCCATAGCTGTCTCTAATATTTAGCAGCAGTGAGTCACTGGCCTGCTTACAGTAAGGACTAGATACAACGACTAGATACTAGTACGCAACACGGTTTAAATTTTGAAAGAATTTATCCTTATGTATCTATGCAAGACATTCGAGTTCCAACGGCCCAGGTGTTGGATGTAGTTCTCTGAAAAGCCTAGCTGCGCAGCATGTGTGGCGGCACCAATGCGAAAACTATGACCTTTGTAACGTTTGGGGTCAAGGCCTGCAAAAACTGCTGCCTTGGACAATTGAGTGGTAACATAAGAATAAGGAACAGGGGACCCACTGGAGAACTGAAATAGTGGACCCGAGGTATGTGGGAATGAATTTTTGTAGTTAAACAGACAACGTACTGGGCAATAAGCAATCAGTGGGTTACCTTGAATTGTGATAATGATAGGGTCACTCTTTTTTTGAGATTTATGATGGTTTAGAACAATTTGAGTTGAGATTGGATCCTTTCCAGCCATTTGAAAAGTAACATCCCCAACTTGAATTACTTTCCCATGATCTAAAGGGGTTTTTACCACTACTTCGCCTAAACGAAGGAAAGCATTAAAACTAAGTAAATAGAGAGCTTTTAGCATCAACCTATTCAAGGCTTGGGGAACAGTAAAGTCTGTGGCATGAAGTAATTTAGTAAGGATATCCTTTGTGATTGGCAATCTATTATCCTTAGATGGAGACAACTTATGACAACCCTTGAGAAGTTTCCTGACAATAAAAGACTGTGTAGGATCATACAGATTTAACAACTTGTGAACATAACTTAAAGCTGATATGTGTGAGGCAATACTACTCGCACAATATTGACATTCAAATAGATAGCCAATGAAATCACATACGCTAGTCTGAGACAAAGGAAGGGAAAGAGTACTTTGTGATCTAGCTGTAAATAAGTCCCATGAGTGTTTATATGCAGCCCTAGTTGAAACTGACAAAGAAGCCCTCAAAATTGATTGGGTAGTAGGATTTAGATGTGCAATAGTTGATGAGGAACTGTCGTTGGTTGCCTGTCCAAAAATGGTGCCAAGCGACGGGCCTCCTGAAATTGGAAACGAGACAAACGATCGGCAATTATGTTAGACTTTCCCGGAATGTGTTTAGCTTTGAAGAAATATTGTTTCTAAGGCAAGTGAGAACCAGGCGCCGCACCAAGAGCATTAATGTCTTGTCTTTACTTGATTGTTTGTTTATAATTTGCACAACTGCCATGTTATCTGACATAAAAAGGACCTTCCTGTTGCAAAGGCAATTACCCCAAAATTCCAGACTTAGAACAATAGGAAAGAGCTCTTTAACCGCAATCTGGAGATTGGACATACTTCCAAACCAGGAACCAACTAACCACTTTGAACCAAATACAGCAGCATATCCTAGAGAACCAGACGCATCTGTATAGAAACGTATAACATCTGAGGATTCCCAAGATTCAGGGAAAAGGACTGACTTTCCATTGAAATTTTCAAGAAAATGTAACCACATAGACATGTCTGCCCGTGCCTCACAAGTCAGACGAATGAAATGATGTGGTATAGTCACCCCTATAGTTAGATCAATTAAGCGTCTCAAAAATGCCCGACCTGGGACTACAACAGAACACGCAAAATTTAAAACTCCTATCAAGGACTGAAGATCCCTTAACGTAACCTTTTTACGTACAGAAAAAGTCAGCAATAGGTCACGGCATTTGTCGAGTTTATCTTGGGGTAAACGACTCATCATTTCAACTGAATCGACTTCTATACCATATATGATTAACTTTGTTACAGGTTGTAATGTTTTCTGTTTGTTAATAGGGATATTTACCCTTTCACAAAGTGCTAAAAACTCTGTTAGGTCAGCTGAGCATTTTTCTGAGTTTGGGGGACCAATGAAAAAGAAATCATCTAAGATGTGCGACATGCCTGCTGCATTAAGCTTTTCCAACATTATCCATTGTAACGATTCACTGAGTATCTCAAAAATTTGACAAGAACAGCTGGCCCCCATGGGTAAACAACGTTCATAGTAAAATTGGTCCTTCCAAGTAAAACCCAGAAGAAAATAGTCAGAGGGACTAACGGGTATAATCCGGAAAGCATCTTTGATATCTGATTTAGCCATTAAAGCTCCTTTCCCAAATTTTCTGATAAGGGAAACTACTGTATCTATCGAGTCATACTTAACCTGTGAAAACTCACTAGGAATGTTTGAATTCACCGAATCATTATGTGGGAAAGAGAGGTCATGTATGATACGAAACTTATTGGGATCTGATTTTGGAACAACACCTAAAGGGGAGGTCTTGAAATTGTGAAATGGAGGTACAGAAAATGGACCTTTTATACGATTCGTTGATAGGCCAGCATTTATATATTCCTCTATAATGTCAGGATGGGAATAAACAGATTTATGGTTGTGGGGAGGGTGTACTGAAGGAGATTTTGAACATCCCAAGTGAAAGCCAAACTTTAAACCTTGAATCAGATAGTTCAGTTTCAAAGGATTGTAACCCTCTAACTCATTTTCCAGTTTTACCTGGTTTATGGGTGTTGGTAGTGCTGCCAGTGGAGGAACTAGACTGGGACTGGGGGGGGTTAATTTTGCTCCAGTACATCTGAACTTGGGGTGATGGCCATTACATTCTTGGCACAGGTGGGCATACTTGCATGGCAGACTATTGCATCGTTGACCTTTATTGTAGGCGAAACAGACCTTGGTGTTACGAAAGGAATGACCTTTTGCTTTGTAAGTATTAGATTTGTTTGGTTGCCTAACACCCATCGCAGCAGCTTTTAGCCGCAGTTCCGCTATTGGTTTTTCCCAAGGAATAATGGTTGACTCCCTAATGCGACGAAAGGACTCATCGTAAGTTCTCCATGCCTGATCAACATGTAACTTATTTATTTCCCTCACAGTGAACATGTATTTGAGTACATTACATGCCTCAGTGGGGAACTTCTGTAAGTATATCGACCCATATATTAGAAATGCATCTGTCCATTGATTAATGGACAAAGGCAATTTGTTGTTTGAAGTGTGATTTAATTCTATTTCCCCTGCTTTAACTGTGATTGCTATTGGTTCTTCACCTGTTGAAGGAAGCAGTGATTTCAAATCTACATATTCATTATTCCAAATTTTTTGTTTTAACTTATTTGGTACAGTTGCCCCTAATGGCACTGATTCTGAAACCTCTATAGGGATTTCATTATTTGACCTACTTGCCGGCTCACCTGCAAAAACACTGTCCAATATTGTGCCAAGATTGGTAGCGGAGATTGTATCAGAACTCGCAGAAAATTCCTGGCTACTTGTTGGTAACGAGATATTGCTGCATTGACCCTATTGTTCAGTGGCAGTAGTTTCTGACAAATTTGATGCATTAGAGATTGCAGCCTTATTCTGTTGGGCTACAATATGTTTCGCCAACTGTTCGTAATCAATATTTGCGGCCACGTTTGCCACACTTGGAATTGGCTGGGTGGCGTCCGACGGCCCTGTCACTTGAGGATCTGTTGACCCAGCTACCATCTGGGAATCTGCTGACATTGTCACTTGGGATTCCGTAATCCCTTGCGGTCCAGATTCCACGCTGAGAATGTTGTCTGGGGAGTTTACCCTCCTTCTTTTTGTCTGCCGTGGCTGTCTCGGCTTGGGTGGCATAGTTCCTGTAATAGCATAAAATTCTATAACAGTTGCCAAATCTTTGGGATTCAACAATACAATTTCCATAAATTAAATACTGTCTCATGAATAAGTTATGATACATATACACGTATGTACGCAAGATTTATTTGAGCATGACCTAAATAGTATCTGGTACATGATACTTAAAAATACCAAGACTATAATCAAAACTCAAGATGATAATAGTAAATTAAATATGAAAATATTTACAATTAAGATGTCATAGAAATTGACTTGAGAGCTCATTAAATTTGCTCCCTGCTAAACACATTTGTATGTTTATGATTGAAGCAGAGTAATTAAGTTAGCACAAGGATCTGTGGATAAATAACACAGTGTTCTTTCACTGATAAGAGTAATATCAACACAGACAAAATAAACTATGTGGATGTACATTCATTATGTTATGCCAGACAATATGTGGAATGCAGATAACTCTGGCAATGCAGAAAAATAGGTACTTTAAATTGGTAGCCAAGGCCTACACCCAATATAGGCAATAATAAACTGAAAATACAAGTAAATTCAAAATACACCTTTTACAGGTATACTGTGCTATATAAATGGGCATCATCGACCCAAACAAAGTACTGGTAACCATTGACCCAAATAAGTATAGGTAAATCCTGACCTAAACAAAAGTATACATGTACATATGTAGGTCATTCCTGACCCCAATCAAAGTATAGATAACTACTTACTTCTGACCTTAATAATGGTATAGGTACATTGTAACTTGAAAGAAAGTAAAAGAAACGGGTAACTCCGACCCAAATGAAGAATGGGTAACTCCGACCCAAATAAAGTCTGGGTAACTCCTACCCAAAATAAAGATATGGGTAACTCCGACCCAAATAAAAATATGGGTAACTCCGACCCAAATAAAGTCTGGGTAACTCCGACCCAAATAAAGATATGGGTAACTCCGACCCAAATAAAAATATGGGTAACTCCGACCCAAATAAAAGTATAGGTAACTCTGACCCAAATAAACATATGGTAACTCAGTGACCCAAATAAAAACAAAGGTAGCTCCGACTTAATTGACCTATTACGTAACTCAGATCCAGGGGAAAACAAACAGTTCCCAGCATAAGACGCAGTGTCATTATGCCCAAGACCTGCTAGAAAGAAAATGCAAAATTATCAAATTTCAGATTAGTGTTTTGCATTTACTTATAAGTAAACAAATGTTATATTGGATTAACATGTTGTATTATATCCTAAGCTATAAAGAGTACCACATAATGTCATATTATATGATAGACTGTGATATATAACATTGTACTGTGATAACTATGGACTATAGACTGATATAATGAATAAAATAACAAATATAAGTAGAAATTCCCCATAGGATGAAACATTATACTGGCCTGAGGAATTTAGGTGCTTGAATCACAGCATTTCGTATGCTCCTTAGGTATTTCCTCATCTGCTGGCTGTGGGAAGGGGTGCAATCCAGGTGTACACCATCTGGTCCAAGATATGCAAGGGATGCCCAAAAACCACGGTGGTGCCAAAATTCTACCCCTGCTACGTGTTTCGTCATCGCCTCCAGGTTGATATTGGTCTGTACAACCATCTCATTGTATCCCGTGCAAACAGTGAACGGGAGTCTCCGTATTAATTGGCCAATGTACACTAGCCGCACTCCGACACCTAAAGTCCGTTCATCAAGAAAGATACGTAATTCTCTGACCACCAGTGGACTGTCCCTTAGTGTCCACCGTGGACTCCACAAGTGGTCAAAATCTGTCCACTGTAGCTATTTACCTATGTATTTCATGGCTTTACCTATTAATTAACACCCCCACCTGAATTGACCACTGGAGGACAACAAGGACATGTTTTCACACCTTTGGAGCACTAGCTGGGAGGTTTTCACGCCTTTTACTTTATGTAGAGCATCTGTCAAAATTTACCTGTATTGAATTAGTCTGCCCCTAGGACTCATGTATTATCATGATTATAGCTTTTAAAATCTTTCAGGTATTTTCATTAAAATGAGTTAAAAAAAAGTTCCTGACGATAATCTCAACAGCACTCAGAATAGAGCACAAAATCGAGCATCGACGGACCCCTAGCAAAAAGTATAACGTAGTGAGAAAAAATATATAATTGTGCAAATTTAGAATGAATTTATTAGAAACGGGGAATTCGGTAAAAAAAATGGTAACGGTAAAAAAATGGAAATCGTTAAAAAAAAATGGAAATCTGTAAAAAAAAAATTGGAAATCTGTAAAAACGGATAAAATGGAAATCGGTAAGAAGTTTGAAACGGGTAAATCAGTGATAAAAAAAGTTAACCCCCCGGTCACTTCTTGTATTGTCCGTTTTCAAATTGCCTGGTACAAATAATAAAAAGTAACTAAAATGCCTCAAGAATCTGTTTAATATTAAAGAAAAACCCGAGTTTATGGTCACCCGACGGACCCTATATTTGTTTTGTCCCGACCCTAACTTTTTATCGACTTAATAGTCAGAAGTGAGCTGTTATCAGTTACATAACACATATTTGCCTCAATTCAGTTAGACAGCAAGGTAGATTTAATCCGTTTCGCGTGAGTGACCAACCATCGGGAGTTTACAGGTGACCAAACAAAAGGTATACACTGATTACCTGGTCAAATTCAGTGAATTTATTTATATTTTTTCATCCATATACATTTTATAATGAACTCATTTGCACGAACAACGCATTTGATTTTTGGATGGATGGACAGTAACAGTCTTTTTTTTTCATTTTCCAGAGCCGAACATTGGGGGGGGGGGGGGGGGGGGGTGCTCCTGATAGGGTTTCCTTACTACATACAGCATATGCATGATCCAGATTTTTTTTATTCCTCCGGACACTCTAGTTGGATTCTAATTGTAGAAATTGGAGCCGGTTTTTTTATGGCGAAAACGGTTCCAAATAAGTGCGCAAAATGATTCAATAGACCAAGCCATTCAAGGACGCGTATCCAAGTAAAGATGAATCATGTTTAAAAAAAAAAAAAAAAAAAAAAAAAAAAAAAAAACGGCATACGAAGATAAGCAAAGAAACAAAAATAAAATAAATAAATAATAATAAATAAATAGATAATAAATAGATAAATAAATAAATAAATAAATAAATAAAACCACTTGGTTTCTTTTTGTCGTACGTTTCGGCCAAAACGTACTAGGGAAACGAAACTAAGTGTTCATATTTATTATGTCAAGAGGCTTTGTGGAAAAAAAAATAAGTTCAAGAAAAAAAAAAAGAAATGGTGATCAGGTCCCACCACATATGTGTTTTACCCCCCGCATTCAATTTATTTTCAACCAAAAAAAAAACGTAAAAAAGAATCGTAAATTTCTGGAATTCGGCAACTGCCAAGGTACCAAATCGTAATACAGGTAAAAATTTCCCGATTTCCAGCTAATTACCGTCTGGCTTCACCTTTTCACCTGTCAATCAATTCAAATTCAAATTCTTTATTAATCAAAAGCCATACGGCTTATAGACATATAATATGATTGAACAAAAATATATAAACATAAGTGAGTTATGACAAGAAAACAGTATGAGTGTACATATATAAATGCAATGCAATATGGGAAATATATCAAGGTTGTGTGTAGCGAAGCAGGTGGTTACTAATAATATATCATATACATATGTATATATATATATATCAATTTTTAATAATGTTACTTCTAATAACGAATGCTTTTTTAATGAAAAGTGCTAAATTACATAGTTCCTTAGTGTTATGAGAGCTAAGAAGTTGAACAATTTTAAAAACAGACGGACTTCGATAGTAATATGGTTTTATATACTTTTTCCTAATAGCCGAATAAAAGTTACATTTGACAAGAAAGTGAAATTCGTCTTCAATGTCCAACTTGCACAGAGGACAAAATCTTTGATTATAAGGTATACCTCTATATCTACCTGTTTCAATGAGTAAAGTATATGCCGAAAGTCTCAATTTACATATCAGTTTCTTATATAATATCGGTAAAGGTTTTATCAGATAAGTTTGCAAGGTAATGTGATCAATAATATGTTTATACAGGAGACATTTACTTGATGATTCAAAACTGCCAAATACAAATTGTAAAAATTCATCGTGTAACCGTTGCCTAACTAAAGATACGACTCCTTTCGATACAGAATTAACTTGATTACTATAACGTACATTGTTTAGCGATACAAAAATGTCATACAAACCAATTTGTGCTAATAAATCTTTAACATTTGAAACCCAGTTTTTCTTATTTTGTCTGATTTCACATTGTGTGAGTAAAAACTCGTAGGCTGACCTTAGAATGTCGTTTTTTGAATTTAATAATTTTATCCAATATTTTATTATTCTAATTTTCCTGTGTATTTTCAGAGGGTAGCGCCCAAGTTCACAGTAAATCATGTTGTTGTTAGTTGACCTTTTGATCCCTAGAATATTCTTACAGTAATCGGTGTGTACTTTTTCCAAATCTGGTGCCGAGTGAAACCCCCACACTTCACAGCTGTAATTACCAATACTTGTAACATAGGTATCAAACAATGACAGTAAAGTAACAAAGTTTAAATTCATATTCATACATTTTCTCCTTAAAGCGAACATAGCCTTTCTACATTGTAACGCCAACTGTTTTTGTGCAATACTAAAATTACCATTATAATTTAGTTTAATTCCAAGATATGTGAATTCATTAACAATTTCAAGTTCCTTACCATCAAAATACCATTTTCAAAATACCAATTCATTGTAAGGGAAGGTATGGAGTGTGGGGAAAAAAAAGACCGGCATACAAAGAAAAGCAAAACAAATAAACAAAGACAAAATAAAAAACCAAAACCAAAAATTAGAAACAAAAATGAGGATAGCCTAAATATAAAACAAATGAAATACAATAAAACACCCCCCCCCCCTTTCCCACTGCATTCCAAAAGTAGACCGGTAAACGCCAAACGAGATATAAACCCAATGCCAAATCTACAAACGATGCCTCACAAGTTGTTCACACCTTTTGAGTTACCCAGCGCTTCTACCTGTATTACAATCATCCCCTGTATGGGGAGATGCGACGTCTTCACACCTTGTGAGGGACGCCCATATAAGGTCACGTGACTATAACCATACGGAGTAAAACCTTCCCCTTTAACATTTTTAAAAGTTAAAGATAGATAGTCCGAAGTAGGTGCATTCCATGCCGTAACATTCAACGATCGATTTGACCAACATGTTTTACAATGTAATATATCGGATTATAAAAATAATTTTCTTGGTTTCGTCTTCATTTTTTCAATGATCGGTAAAACCGTCGTGCGTCTCAAAAATAAGTCAAACGATGAGCCGATCAAACATTGACTTATCCTCTATAGATTACTGAACACGAAAAACGGAGGCTTGGCATATCTAGAATTTTATGGCAATAAAAACGACCGTTTTCTTCTCATCTTGTCATTCTGTCCTGATCTAAAGATTAGAAAGAAAAAGAACAGCCGCATCGTGGCCGATAGATACCCGGAACAGAGGAATCCCCCCTTCCCCATACAGAATTTGCCAAGAAATTCGCAGTCCTAAGAATCCAACATCTTCATCTCCATCCGCGAAAAAATATCAGTCTAATTCCAACCCAGACTAGCAAAGACGTCGATCTGGCAAGGGAGTTGACGTGGAGGGAGCCCTTACCCAGAGACCTGATTAAGAGACTACCCCCCCCCCCCCCCCTATCCGGTCCTGTTCTAGCAAAGAAGACGGCCTACCAATGTCCAACTAGAGAGAGAGAAGTCCCGGGGTAACATCGAATTAAAGAGAATTACGTACATTTGTAATAAGGATGCCGATGACGGAGCAGGCACTACGTTTGCGTTGAAGATGAAAGCATAGCTAACGTTTCTACGATCAGATAAAATATTGATTTTCTCTATGACATTCTTTTGTATTCTTGTTCTGTGCCTGAGATTTAAATCTCTTTTATATATGAACGTCCACTTGTATCTTATCTGAATGTACATGCACTAGTGTATGCGTTCGTCCGTAAAATTTTCATGTCATTTCAAGTGGTCATTCAATGGGTACAAATTGAAGTAATAAAACTGGACAGAAATATCAATCACACGCTGAGGAAACTTACTAGCATAAAAGATGTCGACACATTCTATTTTGTAGTTGTTCTGAAAATGTTTAATAAAAAAATCTGCCTGCCGCATATGAGTTGAAAAAATTAGCCCTGAGAACCAATGTTGTTTTTTTTTGTATTTTTTTTTTTTTTTTTTTTTTTTTTTTGCTTGGCCTAAATAAAATGAAATTGAATTTAAAACAATATGGTTTTGAAAATCCTGTCAGCATTCTACAACCGTCACAAAAAAAGAGAAAATAATGCGACGGCGAAATATGCATATGTAAAAATAAGCCCCATGAAAATCTTACATAATCTAATGATACCTTAAAACTTGCCTTCATTTTAAGTATTATAGCGATACAGCGATATCTGTCTCTGACAAATTGACCGGGGCAAAATTAAATTAAAAGTTTTTTTTTTCGGTTTGTACCCGAGTTTTGTTGTGTTTTGATATGAATTTTTTTTTTTTGCTTTTTTTTTTCATGTTTTCCGGGTATGGGATATTATATTAATCTTTCTTAGCCTTAAAATTCAAATGGTCTTGATAAAACGAGCGAGCGACAAATTCTAAGTTTAGGCTTAGATAATGGATTACGCAATCAGAGGATGATCTGATTTCGGGGGAGTAGTCATAAGACAGGTACATGTAGCACACGATTGACTGAAATATCATAGGCAGTATGTCCCCCGTCTTTTTTTTTTTATCACCCCTTAAAAAACTGACCATGGACAGTTTGAGAGTCGTCTTACCTGTGTAAGTAGTTAGTTATTTGTTGATGGTGAAAAGGGGGGGGGGGTCGATTTTAGAAAAAAGAAATTGATTTATTTGCCGTTTAAGTAATGTAAAAATTTTTTCGAGTTTTATATCTAAAGATAAAAATTCTTTCTCAACTACCCATCCAACAACCACCGAATTTTATTCTAAGTCTTCAACAAAAACCCCTCCCCATTGAACCATCTTGAAAAATTCTTGGATCCGCCTTTATAAATCCTTACACGTTTACAGTCCTCTTAAAATCTCATTGGAGTTGAGCTAATATCGGAGAGAAAAAACGTATCATATTTATGTTTTCGGTTTTGTTGATTTTCTCTTCTCTTTATCCTCTTTTCTTCCCAAATGACAGCATTAATATTTCAAGTTGACAGTATATTCGAGTTTTTCTTTTGTAAATTTTAACAATCGATTTACGATTTAAAAAGAATACGGAAAGATTTTTATAATGAAATAGTAGAGCAGCGTTAGTTTAAACATATTTATTCAAATATAAGCATGTATAGAATGAACAATACATATGAAAAATAAACGGGATCTGAAAAAAAGCGTAACGCTTATTCAAATTCATTTCCCAAGGCTAATATGATGATTACATAGTCGGCATTTTACATATGAGTCGTGATAAACTTAAGCGCAAACTGAAGGAAAAAAAGTAGAGTAGAAAATGAGGGAAAAAGAGAAAAGAGCGAGAAAGAAAAGAGACGTCTACTAACATACATATACTATAATATTTTGCTGTTTGATCCATTACATGGGCTTCAAAAAATGTTACAGTACATTTTTAATATTATAAAAGTGATAAAAATAAGAATTCGTACATTTCGTAATTAAAATAAGATTATGTATTTGTATGCATTGAATCAATGATATAAGTATATTACTACATTCAGCTAGTAATTTGTACAACAGTAAGATATTACATTTGATATAAAATATGTCCGTATAAATGCTAAATGAGAAAAAATTCTGCTAAAGAAAACGTCGGGTATTTATAATAAACGCTTGTACGTTGATAAACAAGTTTGTGTTAAATTCAATACTTTTTGATTCGTCGCCATATAGAAGCATTTTGCAAGTTAAAGGGCAGTTTATTTTATTAATAAGTTCATTTCTTAAGTTTTGGTAATTTCGGCATGAAAGAAGAAAATGATCGGTAGTTTCGACTTCTCCGCAATCGCAGAAAGGATTAGATTCTATGTTTTTTAAATAAAGATGATGCTTTAGACTACTACAGGTCATTCTCAGTCGAGCGTGAAGTATTTGTCCTTTACGCGTGCCAACGAAGTAGTATTGAGGAATTTTTAGTGGATCATAATAGTCAGAGAGATTGGATTTAAAAGTGTTTAATGTACTAGATTCTTTTATATGGTTAGGAAGACTATTCCAAATAGGAACTGTTGAAGGGAAATAACTATTCATAAGGTGAGTAGTTCTACAATTTGGTATGACAAAATTATCAGCATGTCTCGTATGATAAGAGTGTTGTTGATCATGTTGAAGAGGTAGCAAAGCGTGCAAATAATCGGGAGTTAATTCGTTTTTAATTTTGTAAAAATGGACTAACTTATGTTTTATTCTACGTGATTGCAAACTTTCCCATCCCGTTTCAATATAAAGTTTAGAAGTACTGACGAGTTTAGTGGCTCCTGTAATGATTCGCGCTGCTTCGAGGTTAATTTTTTCCAATTTATCTTTACAGTAGTCGGGGCAGTTGTCAAAAATTATATCACCGTATTCTAAAGCCGGGCGTATAAACGAAAAGTACATGCATTGGAGTGTCCGTCTGTCAAGGTCAAATTTTAACGAGCGAAGAATATTTAATTTTACGTTTGCTTTTTGACAGATAGAATTGATATGTTCACCCCAGTGACATTTATTATTGAATATTAAACCTAAGTGTCTGTGGCTAGAAACTTCAGAAATAATGGTATTATCAAAAACAAGGTCAGGATGGAGATTTGAATTGTTATGTTTTCTTGAGATCAATAGACTTACTGTTTTGCTCGGATTGAATTTTACCAACCATTTCTTGGACCATACGTTTACCTTTTCTAAATTTTCATTTAATTCGAGAGCCGCAAGAGTAGGGTTTTCAACAACAATGTAAAGCGAAGTATCGTCTGCAAATAATTTAATGGTACATCCTATTTCATTCACTATATCATTAATAAAAACTAAGAAGAAGAGTGGACCTAAAATGGATCCCTGTGGTACTCCTGCATTAATTTCAATAAATGATGATTCTTTTCCGTTAATTACGACTCTTTGACTCCTCGCCGAAAGATAGTTTTTGACCCATTCCAAAAGATTCCCTGTAATACCTAATTGTTCAAGTTTGTAAAGTAATCCCTTATGCCACACCCTGTCGAACGCTTTACTTATATCGAAAAATACCACCCTAATTTCTTTCCCCTCATCCAAAGCTGTTATAAATTGGTGTGTTGTATATAAAAGTTGATTAATAGTCGAGTCCCCTTGTCTAAAACCTGATTGATGTTCGGATAATAATTTATACTGGTTTATGAAATTATAAAGATATTTATACACGCATCTTTCGAATACCTTACTAATAACTGAAAGTAATGAGATAGGTCTGTAGTTTGTTACTTTTTTGGGGTCATCTTTTTTGAAAATTGGGACGATATTTGCTTGTTTCCATTGTGACGGATATTTTTTAGTGTTGAGAGATTTATTAAATAATTTACATAAGGGACCTGATAATTCTGATGATGCTTCTTTTAACAGTCTGGGATTAATGTAATCATTACCAATAGCTTTAGATGTATTAAGTATTTTTAGGATGTCAGTAACATCTTGCTCTGTAATTATAATATTGTTTAGTTTAGGTTGATTTTCGTTTAAAACGGGCTCATGAAGTGAAAAATTATTACTTGGTTCATCTATAACAGATTGTGATGCGAAAAACAAGTTTAACTGTTCAGCTTTATTCAGATCATCTACAATAACTTCATCATTATCGTTAATTAAAATTTCCGGTTCTTTTGATTTCGATGTTTTGAAAGACACTTGATTTACTTGCTTCCACCAGTCTTTACCATAAAAATTATTTTCAGTATTTTATTACATATTGATTTATGGTGATTTATTTTTGCGCACCTTAGAAGATCAATTACTTTATTTCTTTGCTTTTTAAATTTTGTCCAATAGAATATTGAATTAGTTTTCTTTGCCTTCTTCCTTAATCTATCTCTATGCCTCATATTTTTTCTGATTTCATTCGTAATCCAGGGGAGGTCACCCTGTCTTATAGTTATATAACGATTTGGTATACATTCGGACGCGATATTCAGTAGTTTAGACGTAAACTTTTCTACACTGTCATCTAGTGATTCAGCTTGATCTATGATAGAATCCCAGTCTACCTGAGATAACCTTGACCTATAATTATCGTAATTACCCTGGTCGTAAAGCCATATTTTCCTTTTAAATGAATTAGATGAATGTTTAACATGATGTAATATAGCTACTATTGGATGATGATAACGGATATTAACGTCAAGAAAGGGTTCTATAACACCACTACTAGCTATCATATTTACGTTATTAGTAAGTATAATATCTATCAATGTGGACGCATTTTCAGATATTGAAGTCGGATCTTTGATTAGTTGTTGAAGATTAAGATTATTACAAATCGTCTTAATTTTAGAATCTGTTGAAGTGTTTAATTGATTTTCATTAAAATCACCCAGGATTAGAATGTTTTTGCATCTAGTATCTATAGCCAGATCGAGGGTATGTTCTATTAAATCCCAAATGTGATTGTCTGAGTTAGGTGGTCTATAAAATGTACCAATTAAGTATTTATCTTTATTTATCTTTATCTCTACCCAAATGCACTCTAGTCCAAGGGGTTCAAGGTCATAGCGACGCTTCGAATACAAATGATTTCTGCAGTAAACTATTACTCCTCCCCCCATTCGGTCTTGTCTATCTTTTCTAAAAGGCAAACCATAACCTTCAAGTAGTATATCAGAATCAGGAATATCAGGATTTAACCAACTTTCAGAAAAACATAAAATGTCAAAATTTTGTAGGCTTGCATTTATGATATTTATTTTCGGTTTCAAACTTTGTATATTTAGATGCATTATTGAAAGACGACTTTTAAGCAATTTGTCGAATGAACTGTCACTAACAGATGATTCGTTTGAGTCTATGGTATTTTCTGATTGGTGGGTATCAAAACTCTGAATGGGTCCGGGATTTACTTCAACATCGCCGCAAATCATTAGCAATAAGTATATTATAGTGACAAAAGATGTAATAAAAGCACATTTAACCAACAAGCTCAGGTCGATAAAAATAGAATTTTTTAGACTGTAACATCGATTATTGAATGATCCTATCCTGGCTCTGTACTGTGCCAAAGTTATATTCATTATGTAATAGTGCTATCTTTGATGTCATAGGACAGTGCCAGGACAGGGTCATGCTCATGTAACAAGTATTTCATGTAGAATTCACATACAATAATAAGTGTTCGAGTATCAAATAAATAGCATAAATGGATCAGCTCAAGTTTTTTCAGGTACTTGAATATAAAAGGGCAAAAGTATGGAGAGTAAATCAAATCGGGTAGATGTCGTAAAAGGATAAACACAGGGATTGAATGACTACGTGAAAAAGTGCGGTAGCAAAAATTAACCAAAAAGTGAAATAAAACATGAAAGTATTTACAAAATACTATAATGATCTTCAGTATCAAAAGAGTAAGTAGAAAATACATTGACAACGTTTGCCACGGAAAAATTATGGCGTGAAATAAACTAGAACATAAACAAATAAACGTATATACAATGAATAACAGATGTGAAAAGTTCATAAAGGGGAATCCCCTTTTAAGTGGGTCAATATAGGTTAATCATAACAGATGACGTAGAGGTGCCTATATTTAGAGAATAGAAAATATAATTACCAACGAGATTTTGATAGTAAACAACAGGATTTAGATATTTATGTACATAATTTACGATAGGTATTTAATGAATGTACTGCATGAAGGGAATCAAATACGCTGTACGAGAGTAAAAATGAGAGCTTAAATGACACTAATTATGACCCGCAGGACGGGTCATGTCGATGTCACGTGGGTACCCGGCTGCGCCGTCATTTCAGTCACAACCAATCACAAAACAGTATACTATGTTGATAAACAAGGGCACGTGTTCGACATATTACTGATTTACTCATCTGGCAAATCACAACCTAGGACTTTGTAGACCCTCAGCAGGTGATCCAGGTTAGTTACGAGGTGTTTGTTGTCAGAGTTATCGATAACAAATATCTTGCCATCCCATACAAAAGTAGACTTTGCCTTTTTACGGCGCACTAGATCTCTACACTGGTAAGCCAGTTTTGCCCGCGATTTGGTGAGTTCCTGGTTAATGGAGACGGATCGCATGCCATCGACGTCCTTCAGTTTTTTACTATTTCGGATAAGCTGGTGGCGGGTGTGATAATTGGCTATGCGTGCAATAATAGCTCTAGGTTTACCATTACTTGGTTTTCCTACACGATGAGACACTAACAGGTCTTTGCGGTCTAAACGTACATCAGCTTTGGACGCAATATCCATTATAGCAGCGTCTGTATCAGTTTTGCCCTCATCAACACCGAAGACGCGGATGCAGCTACGGCGAGAATACATCTCAAGTTCGTCAATTTGATGTTTGAGCTGTTTGTTTTCTTCCGCCAGGGTATCTATACAGCTGCCGAGGTGGGCAGTGATGGACTGGATTTCGCTAGATATGAGGCTTTTGACCGTGAGAGCAATGCGGATGATATCATTTTCTGATAGCATGTCAGTGGCATGGGCTGAAGACGTTGGAGACTGGCTGACATTAGGGTCATTAGGGTCCTTATTGGTGTTGACCAGTTTCGGGGCATAAGACGGGTTAATATACTTGGGCGTAGAAGTGAAAGTGCTTCCCGAGGAAAAAGGTGGATCTGGACTTGTTCCTGCCCCTCCCGCGATCCCAGATATAGCGCTGCTGCCCTGAACTATGGACGCTATCTTAGATTGGAGCGAGGTTGACAGGAAATTTTGACCTTGGATAAAACCTGTATTTGTCAAATCGAATCCCCCAATGTTCTGCTTCTTATGTATATGGGATATCGAGGGGGAAAGATCCGATGAACTCAGGGAAAGTCCACGTTTATCGTTATCGTTCATCATGTTTACAGTATGTTTACAGTATGTGTACTCAGTGAGAACTTCTCAATATGGAGGATCGCTGATCGCTGATAAACAAAGTCACTTACCACACAAAGAGGATTCTTAAAATCATCCAAAAACACTCAAAATATCAGTAATGCATATATACAGTCTGTGTGGTAAATACTATCGGCTCTCAAATCCACTTAAAAAGGTGTAAAAACGGGTTTTCTCACATTTTATTCAGAGCGCTAAAAATCATGACCGACTCTCTCGGCGCATGAATATCTTTTTTTATGAGAAAAACTTGATTTTGGGGACACCAATAGCCAAGCATTGCCTGGCTCCACCCCCCCCCCCCCTCCGCCTAAAAATAGGAAATCGGGGAAGGGGGGGGGGGGCTCCGTTTTTCGATCTCCGCTCGTAGTTCACATGTACAACTGAACTTCATTTGCTGGAATAATGTTTTTATATGACATCTCATGCGTTCTCCTTTCCGTCACGTTTATCGTAGATAGAAAGAAGATGAAATTATTTTCCTAAAAAAAAATAAAAATTAAATAAATGAAAAAAATAAAATAAAAAAGGGATAAAAGTGGTAAAATTCACGTAAAACATTTACGAACATGTTTTAAGAATTGCTTGATTTTTATTGACATTAAATCCATGTTTGCATAGAATGGCATAGCGTCGTGTAAGCAACGTGTACCCCTGCGTTAATCCAATTATCAATTTAAACCCCCACACTAATCGGATTAGAAATGTACATCAGGTAACTTCCTGGGACAATGGCTTCATATGTTTGAAGCTTTGGAATACGTTAGAAACCAGATTCACTGTCGACTCTTTATTGTCAAAATCGTAAAGAGGTAGACGCAAAAGTTCCTCAATTCCACGTACATGTTCTCACAATTCTTAAAACATTGATGTGACGTCATGCCTTTGTTCAAACAGTCTGAAATTTACCTTTGACTGTCCAATATTAAATCTAGGTCGCGTTTATTAGAAAAAATAAACGCGACCTAGATTAAATACTGGACAGTCACAGGTAAATCTACAGGACAACCGTTACAATCCTTATTTAGAAACCACGTGACAAGAATTCCATGTATCGTGGTACTGACTATTCCAATTTTTGCTATTTTTTCCGGAGTTGACAAAATCCAGCACAATCTTATATATCTAAAGAATCGGCCGTTGTGTCGGAAATGATAATGTTAGAGGCACTAAAGTTCAGTCCGGTTTTTCTTTTTATTTCGGTCTAAATTTTTTCCATCGTCTTAATTTTACTTACTCCTTCAAAATATCTTCCTGAATTTTTTCTTTCATGTAACATTGCACATAGTAAGTTGAATGTCCCCACTGATTTCTTTTCGGTATTTAAATTGAGGCATTATATTATTTCTTGCTTGTCCAGAAAACGGCAGTTTTAGAGACACGCCATCTTATTCTATATATCCAAAGAAGCTTCAACTAAATCGTCATCACGCAAAGTATTCTCGTTGATTTTTTCCCAAAAATTGCATCCAATATTTCGTCTTGGTTTACAGAATCTGCGTCATAATTTGTCACAACTTTTTTTTAATTGAAAATTTCATCTCCGTTATCGTAGCGAGAATGTTAGAACCTGGAGTGATTACACTTCGTTGTACAGTAAAGGCAATTGTTGCACGGTCTACGTTGTAGACGGTAATTAACACCTTTCCAGACGGTGCAATATTTTTCATTGTGAAGCAATGATTAAATAAATGATTGAACCAATCATTGAACGATCGACTGAACCGCTTATTGTCCTTAACTGACCCGAAGTCAACTGTCTTCCGTTTTGATAAATGGAAACACATTTTTCCTTAGAATTATTAGAAACATCACTAAAAGCGCATTTCTAAGGAATGAGAAGGATAACCCGCGACTTACAGATTTGAATTACTTTCATCAAAGTCATGGGTGGATCTAGATTTTTTTTCCACAGTGAATGGGGAGAGGGGTCCAATTAACCTATGATTGTGAAAAAAATTGAAAAACGGCAAATTCTAGAGAGGGGGCGGGATCCTGAATCCCCTAGCGCCCTCTAGATTAGCACTTGAATGAATAGGATCCGCCACAAACGGAGACAGACAAAAGTAAGATTTCGATCGAATAATTTTGTACTGACCGGAACCACTGAATAGCTTTGAACAGAACAAAAATAATAGCGGAATTAAGATTCCAACAGTTTCTAATATTTTATGGAAAATTGTACAGATAATACCCGACCCCACCTACTAAAATTCGCTTGTTATGTATAGTAATATATCATTAGTTTAAATATCGTATCAGTTTCTTTTATTTTCTTTTATTCAATTCAAATTCTGAATAATTCTTTTAATTTCTTTAATGTAATTTTCTAAAATTTGTAAAATTCTGAATTCTCTACGATGTATATTGTACAATTGTCATTGTCATTGTTTACTGACTATGAGTAGTTTTCTCTTACCGCTACGTACTAGGAATGACGACTTATAATTACTCAATCATTGGTGATAATTGTTTGATGGCCTAACAATTGCCGTGCAACAAGTGGGTTATTCAACTGCTCCTCGGGCTACGCCCTCGGAGACAGTAGAATAACCCTTACTTAACATAAAAAGAACAAAGTCAAAGGTCATACCACTTTGAATAGTGATCAATGTTTTAAGTACGATATACGCCTCAAACAATTCATTGTTAAAGATATTGGACAGTTTTCGGCCCTGCGGGCCTCAAACTGTCCAATATCTTTAAGAATGAATTGTTTTCGGCGTATATCCAATACATATATAATTACCTGGTAAAACTATATCAATTGATAGAAAAGTACCGCTAACTTTTTCCTCACGGCGATGACACGTGACCACTGAAGCATTACATATAACGGGTATTCAAATCATACGTTTACCAATTCATTGATAAATTCAATTCTTTTCTTTGGATTTTAGAATATCAAAGAGCTGATTAATATGCAAGTTTATTATTTGTTGAAAAAGGTATTTGTGATTCTCGAGCACAGAAGTTGTGCTATATAACATGTTCATATATTTAATTATAACACTGGCGTAGGACAAGGGGGGGGGCAGGGGGGGGGGCACGTGCCCCCCCCCCCCACTTTTGAAAGTGGGGGGGGCATAAGTATGTTTGTGCCCCCCACTTTTTGACGTAATTTTTGGTCATACAGATATAAAAAAAACTGCAAAATACCTTTAACTCAAACTATATAGAATATCATTACATGTATATGTTAATGATAGAGGACACAGACAGTATTTTCTGATTAGTCAATATTTTGCTTAAAAAAATTCCTGGCTCGCTACCGCTCGCCAGCCATTTATTCATGTACTTAAAATTTAGAATTGCACCAGAAACGTTAAAATTTGTGCATACAGAACATGAAAACCCAATATTTATTTTTTAATCTCTTCCTCTTCCCCCCCCCCCCCCCCCGTTTTTTTTTTTTTTTTTTTTTTTTCTTTTTTTTTTTTTTTTTTTTGCTTGTTAGAAATTTTGGGATGTTGTGCCCCTCCACTTTTTCAAGCAGAGCTACGCCATTGTTATAATCTGAATTCATAAATTAATCTAAATATGAAGTATGATCGAATTCGAAGGGAATTCAGCTCTACTTATAAAAATTTCGTAAACTACATAGATGTAGTTTACTAAATAAAGAGAGCTGAATTTTAATCTAGATTGGAGGGAATTAATTTGATCGCCAAGTCTCGAAAATTGACAGACGATTTCCACAATTTTCATTTTCACATTTCACATGATTTGAATGAATGAACATGTACTTGAACGGTCAACTGATTGATAAGGCAATACTTTGTTGATTTCTTGTTTTACATCTTCGGCATCTCTTCTCGATAGAAGTGTACGAAATAGATAACGTACAAAAGATGCATCTTCAGGAGTCTTCGAGTTGTACAAGTAAAGCATATTAAATTCATCATAATTTTTTCATCAGTCATTTATCTTTGTTTGTTAATAAGGATAATTTTTCCAAATTGAATCGATAAATCACAGGGATTTATCACGCTTCCCGGTTGCTAAATTTACTATGGTTTATCTATAATAAATAGAGCAACCGAGAAGCGTGATATATCCCTGTGCTCTAAATCTTACAAAAATGTGCCATGATAGACACATTGACAATAACAAAAAATTAAAGTAGACAAGACGGACGGACAGAAATAGCTTCACACGCCAATTATAGATGTATTTTTACGTACATGCTAGTATCTTTTTTATAACTCGTGCATGCATGAATTCAATCTGGGTCATTTGGACCGAATTCTAAGGGATATGTTTATTTTAATTTATTTTATTTTGTAAATTATTCAATCATAAACGTTAACACCGTACTGATCATTATAATTTGCATTTTTATTAACGAAAATCATAAGATCAGGTGCCATTTCACCAAAATACTTCCGATAAATGTAAGAATTTGTCGTAACTTTCAAGTCAATATATTTGTTTAAATCCATATTCAATATTTAATCCTATGCCATATTTTGAATATTTCAGTAGTTAACGAAAGATATTTAAAACTATTTGAATATTGTGATTTGTTGCACGGTCTACCTTGTAGACGGTAATTATCACCTTTCCAGACAGTGCAATATTTTTCATTGTGAAACAATGATTGAATTAATGATTGAACTAATCATTAAACGTTCAACTGAGCCGTTAACTGTCCTTAACTGACCTAACGTCCATTGCCTCCCGTTTTGAAAATACAACACAACAAATAATGACTGGAATGTTCGCCTTAGCATTTCTAAAATGGCATTTCATAATAGGAATTTCAAAGAAAAAAATACCGCGATATTCGGGTTGAACTACTTTTTTTTCAATGTCACGGGCGGATCTAGATTTTTCCCCCATAACGTTGATTCAGTCCGTTAGGGAAAGGATTCAGCCTATGATTTTGAAAGAAAATACATAGAAACGGGAAATCATGTTGGGTTTTTTTTTTACAAATTCCAGGGGGGATCCTGACTCCCAGCCTGCTCTAGATCCGCTCTTTGTAAAATGTTTCAATACGCATAGGATCAGCTACCAGACAAAATTCTAAGATTTCGATTGAATACTTTTGAAAAGAAACAAAGATATAATAGTATCATAATATTCCTGTAGTTTTGAATATTTGTTGGAAAACATCTACAGGGGAATCCGTAACCGCATCTCCTAAAATCCGCTTCCTATATTCTCTAATTACACTGTAGTTTGAAAAATTCAAATATCAGTTTCCCTTTATTTTATTATTTTTAATTCCCCTAATTTAACAACAAGTACTGGACCAATTTTTTTTTTATCGTTGTTTTCTTTGAAATGTTCATTTGAAATGCGTGAAATTCTAACTGTTTACTGACCATTACGACTTATAATTACTCAATCAACGGTGATAATTGTTTGATGGCATAACAATTGCCGTGCAACAAGTGGGTTATTCAACTGCTCCTCGGGCTACGCCCTCGGAGACAGTAGAATAACCCTTACTTACATCACTTAGATATGATGAATTGAAAGATACTAAAAATCCTGAAAATTATCGTAAGTATTTTAGTGAAAATGGCTGCAGATTCATACGAATCATAGAAAACATATTTCAAAATTTAGACTTTCATCGCATAACTTAGCCATTGAAACAGGAAGATTTTTTAATTCGAGAAAAAAAGAAAGAATTTGTTTTATTTGCTCAGAGTCAGAAACAGTTGAAGATGAATTTCACTTTATTTTGCAATGTCCAGTAAATCTACGAAAGAAATTCATTACACCATATTTTTGGAAGAAAGCTTCTTGTTTTAAATTAGTTCAATTACTTTCATCAACAAATGTGAAACACTTGGGAATTTAGGAAAATATTTAGCAAGTGCCTATAATAAACTCCGACCCTTGTATGTTACATACTTACAAATGTACATGTATAATTATGCGTATCACGTTTGTATATGTCCGTTCTCCGTGTACTTATATGCATTGTGTATGTATGGCTGAACAGCCAATGGCTAAGTTTCGATAAAGTATCCAGAAAAATATTAAAAAAGGACTTTTTTTTCAAAATGAACAAAAATCATATATGTCAACTGACAAAAAAACAAGCCCCGAAGAATTGAATTTTGATATACATAGACTGATGTTTTTTGATGAAATTACACGAAAACTCAAGCCTTGAAATAAGCTTAAAACATTTTTCTCTTTGTTTTGGCGATGTATTAAGTTGGAGGAGTTCAGGTAAAAATTCGTCTACCGATTAACGAGTTTTGCAATAACTGCAGCTCATGCGTGAAATTTATATGTATGTGCCTTTTCAAGGAGGTACAGGCTTTATTCAACTCAATATCTAGCAATTTTACTTGTTGAAGCCAAGACCTTTATATCTGTTGACATACACTATCTATGAACTTCCCGATATACGATACCGTTGTCCAATGATATAATGGACAGTCGAGTTCATTGAATAAATCAAGCTTTTATAAAAGATAAGTATTTAGTTCTATCCCCGTTTTATTACATTGGCAGCTATTATTTTTTTGAGAATTCGATAAGATACGCATTTGGAAATTGCATCATTCAAAGGGTAATTAAATCGTAAATTTGTTTTTACTCGCAACGGCTCGTTGAATTTAAATGCCAGCTGATGGTGTTCTCACCTGGCGGTAGGTCAAATAGCTTATAACACAGCGCGGCAGTTCAAAGCGAAATGGCCGTCCACTGGTGACCGTTTGACCAAACGGACACAGGTAAATGTCCCTGTCACGGCGCGGTCAAAAGTGTGGTGCGTCTATGTTCCGGATTTCAGCGACCGTTTATATTCGGATGTTACTAGTTAGTTCGTCATTCCGTGAATAAAGCTTGTAAAGTTAGCACTTCGTCTCGTGTTGATTTATGCAGTTTGCAGCCTGCAAAGTGCATGCTGCAGTCATTCTTGTGGTGCATTAAAGCTACAGCACTACAATTGGTGTCAGAAGTGCACGATTCTGATAATCTGACGCGAACTCACGGAAGAATTCCACTTTGTCGTTTTTAGCGCCTCGCTCGTCCTGTCTTCTGCTGGGATTTATGGCGGCTGAAAATTTCTACGAGGTACAAGTTTGACAGTAAAGTGGAGAAAAATTTTACAAAATCTTGTTTTATTTCACTTGTTTTATTCATTTATTATAATCTAAACCAGTCGAGCTCGATTTTGTGTAGGATTCAGTTAAATTTCTCGTTCAGTCAACGTGCTGAAATTCACGCGGTGACTAAAATTAGTAAGCGGACTCGGAATCGGGTTCAATATTTTTTCATTTTGTAAGTTGTTCGTTTAAAATTTAGTAATTAGTACTGTTAATTAATAATTTTTTTCAACATTTCCATTGAGTATTAGATTATATTAATATCCCAATTGTATTCACGTGATTTGGAGTTGTACACTGCGTACAATTCTCTTGTATATTCAAAGTGTTCACTGCGAACACAAATTAATACATGTTTTATTTTAGCGTTCCGAGAAAGATCTCCTGCGATACTTGGACAAAAACCCTCTCGTCATCCAAGATTGCCAAAGTTCTGCAGTTGGACTACTTGTATCGGACAGTAAGGGTAATCGCCTTCGAGCAGTGCATACAGAAACAAACGTTCCACTGAAATTCCTGTGTGTAAGTGGCGGAAACACAGAGAGGCTTCTCAAGGAGTTAAAGCATCATTTACCAAAGTTTATCAAAGATATTGGTAAACCATTTGTTGTGTATTGGTGGACAGGTACATGTGATTTAACTGTCAAGCAAGGCAGATTTATCGATTGTAATCTTAGTAGATCTGTAATTACTGACACTGTTAAACTTTATATTGAAGCATCAGCATTTGTTCAACAATTTCAAGGGTGCAAAATAAAATTTATTGGACAACCTATTTACTTGATATCACTGTATAATGACATTTGTGGTCACATGTTACCAACAGATTTCTTAGATTCATATAGAATTCTTGAGCAGCAAGTTGACAAGTTAAATCGAGAGATAGAACATTTGAACGGTAATTTGGGAGTAACTACTCTCAAGTTTAATGCAGATTTAAGAGATTGTCGACACAAAGGAAAGAATTATTTCTTTGAACTTTTATACGACGGTCTCCATCCAGACAAATTGTTGTCACAAAAGTGGTTGAGAAGTATACAGCTCGATATCATAAAGGAGTGTTATCGACCCAAGTTGGACGACATTTTGGATATTCAAGTGGATCCCATTGAATTGTCAGAATTCGAACAGAGGGAAGATGACTTCGCAAGCCGATAAAGACGCAACGCTACAGGGAAATGTACAGACTGATGACACTGCGTCACAGTCTGTTACATCTGGATTTATGGATGTCCCGGACACTTTGTTCCAAACTGAGAAATCCAAAAATGACGACCAGTTTGATAATTGGATAAAAAACAAGGAGGAAATCGTTAAAGAACATCTCAAAGGGGCAGAAGAATTGAAGAAAAACCAAATGGATTATTTCAAAGATATGGTCAAAGGCATGCAGGAACAATTCACAAATTTTCTCGAGGCGTCGGAAAGTAAAATGACGTCATTTTTCTCTGCACCCCCTGCTCATTCAACGCCAATTGCAAATAATTTCGACCCATTTAGATTGCCCCCACCATTACAAAGTAAAGATAATAAAAAGGGATCACAGGAAAATGAAACACCGCAAAGGCCTGACGCAAAACAAAAATCAAGACCGACTAATAATGAAACACCTAGCCCTGCAGGATTTCGTCCTTTTGATGCCGAATTGAGGGTCATCGAACAAAGGGAGTCGAGTCGACAACTGCCATTTGGGAGTGAAGACGGGCCAAGACAGAGCAGTACAACCAATGTCACTAGGAACAGAAGCGACAATCTGTCGGTTAGCAGTGTCGGAGCTCTGGGGCAGATAGCAGTTCTATGCACCCAAGAGCTAAACTACCAACTTACGATGGCAAGGAAGAATTTGATGTGTTTATTGTACCATTTGAAAGAATGGCAGAACGATACAATTGGTCTGAACAGGAGAAAATTGACAAAGTATACGAATGTATGAAGGGAAAAGCAATGTTGTACATGTGCTCCTTACCCAAAGAAATGCTCCGAAATTTTGACACGATAAAGGATGGCTTAATGAAAAGATTTGGAAGGAAAGACCCACCCACAACCGTGAGGCGGAAGTTGAGTGAAATACGCCAACGACAGGAATCTAATGAAGAATTTGGCAAAGAAATAAGGAGATTGGTAACTAGAGCTTACCCAGGTGTGGACCTTTTACTGCAGGACCAACTAGCTGCCGAAGCTTTCCTTAAAGGCTACAAAAACAGCAAAATAGCTTATGATGTCCTGAATAAAAAGCCAACAACACTGAACGAAGCGATAGAATTGGTTACCTTCCAGGAGCATAATTTCAAAGCAACTGTTGGCCGAGACCAAGAAATGCAAAGACGAGATAAAACTAGACGAGTAAGTTGGTTCGACGAGGAGGATTCTGATTCGGAACTAAAGACACAGAGAGTAAAAGCGCCAACTTATGTTTCACTGGACAGCTTAGACGAGAGATTAAAGAAGATCGAATTGATGTTTCTAAAGGACCAGGAGAAAAGATTGGCCAAGATTGAACAGTTGGGCATTTCTACAGCTAAGACAAAGGGAAACTGTTTCAATTGTAACAGTTCCGGACACTTCGCGAAAGAGTGTCCAAGCCGAAGCAGATCTCCCAGCCCTAAGCCAACTTCAAGGAGTACCACTCCCCCTGGAAAAAATATCAACTGTACCAGGATACCAAATCAAGGAAGGGCGCTCCGAGTACCTGTGAAAATCAATGATGTCGAAGCCCTTGCAGTAATTGACACCGGAGCGGATGCCACTGTGGTCTCAGAGGAGGTTGCAAACAGAGCAGGAATAATCCCTGATGCATCTAAACAGGTTCGACTCCTTAACGCCACCAATAATTCGGAGATGTCTGCATTTGGAGGTGTCACTGCGACCATCCAAATGGGAGACAAATCGTACAACTGGAAGATTTTCATTGCGCCAATCAGAGACCCCATACTCCTAGGAATTGACTTTATGAAGAAAATTGATGCGACAATTCACACGGGACAGGGCAATATCGAAGTAGATGGCCAGATGGTGATTGGTACCGTAACCAGTGATAACGAGGAACCGTATGCCTGTAGTATCGTTAAGGCAGCGAGTGATATTATTATACCAGCAGCTAGCGAGCGAATAGTTATCGGACGGGTTGTAGATCCAGCACCAGATAAGCAAGCTGTTCTAGAAGTCAACACCTTGCCCGGCGGTATTCAAGTTGGTTCCTGTTTGGTCAATATGAATCGTAAAGTGCCTGTAAGACTGCTGAATCTTAGAGATCACGATGTCACAATCAAAAGAGACTTTGTCTTAGGAAAGCTCACCGAAGTAGAGGATCAACTTCCAGAACCCAGCACTACGGAAACAGATAATGAGGAGTCCGAAAGTCAAATACTGGTAGATAGCTGTCAGAAAATCGTGCCAGAGCACTTAAAAGAATTGTTCAAGGAGTCTGTTGTGAAGTTGAGTGGAACTCAAAAGCAGTCAGTCGCGGACCTTCTGAGTGAGTATGCGGACATATTCGCAAAGTCCGATTTCGACTTGGGGAAGTTCACTGCAGTTCAGCACCAGATAGACACATCGGATGCTAAACCAGTTCGACAGCCTGCTCGACGAACACCTTTAGGATTTATGAAGGAGGAAGAGGAACATCTGAAGAAATTGCTGGATAAAGGCATAGTCGTGCCCTCAAAATCAAATTGGGCATCACCAGTTGTGCTAGTCCGTAAAAAAGACGGATCAGTTAGATGGTGTGTGGATTATAGGCGTTTAAATCAGCTCTCGACAAAAGATGCTTACCCTATACCCAAAATTGATGAGTGCCTTGATACGTTGAGTGGAGCAACACTGTTCTCTACCTTGGACCTAATGTGGGGGTACCATCAGATCGAAGTTGCACCGGATGCCCGCCCGAAAACAGCTTTCATCACGAAGTATGGGCTCTTTGAGTTCACACGCATGCCATTCGGGTTAAGTGGAGCACCTTCTACTTTTCAGCGGGTCATGGAACTTGTCTTGCAAGGGTTGCAATGGACCTTCCTCCTAATCTATTTGGATGATGTAATCGTCACAGGGAAGGACTTTAACGAGCATCTTGATAGACTCCGTGAAGTAAATGAAAGATTTCGTCTGCATGGACTGAAACTGAAAGCAAAAAAGTGCCAGCTGTTCCAGACACAAGTCCTGTTCCTCGGCCACATCGTTAGTTGTGAGGGTGTGTCCACAAATCCCGAGGTTGTGATGGATGTAGTTAATTGGCCAACACCGAGATCGGTTAAGGAGCTGCAGGCATTCCTAGGGCTATCTAACTACTACCGACGGTTTATCAATGGATATGCTCAAATCGCAAGCCCCCTATACAGCCTAACTAAAAAAGGAATGAAATTTGTGTGGTGTCAAGAACAAGAAATGGCTATGAATAAGCTAAAGCAAGCATTAACAAGTGCTTTAGTGTTGGCTTATCCATTGGTTGAGGGAACATTTATTTTGGATACAGATGCCTCCAATTTCAGCATCGGAGCAGTCTTGTCACAAGAAGTATCTGGAATGGAGAGAGTAGTGGCTTACGCAAGTAGGAGGCTTGGATGCAGTCAACAACGGTATTGTGTAACTCGTCGAGAACTCCTCGCAGTGGTCGCTTTCTGCCACCATTTCAAACACTACCTCCTAGGCAGGAGATTCATACTGCGTACTGATCACAGCAGCTTGGCATGGTTGTTTAGATTCAAGTCACCCCAAGGACAACTTGCAAGGTGGCTGGAGGAGTTGTGCCAATATTCCTTTACAATTCAGCACCGTGCGGGCAAATCACATAATAACGCGGACGCCCTTTCGAGAATTCAAGAGAACACTTGTGACTGCTACCATGCTGGGTCCTCTGTTTCCTCTCTGCCTTGCAAGGGATGCAAGCATTGTGCAAAAGTACACCAGCAATGGGCGAGATTTGAAGATGATGTGGATGACGTAGTTCCGTTAGCTACGAGGCGACTCCGACAGGAGGAAACAGAAGAAGACTCAGATTCAACTGTCTGTAATTGGTTAGAAGGAATCAATCCAGAGGACATGAAGGAAGCACAAAAGGCAGACAAGGATATATCTGTTGTGTACCGCTGGGTAGAGAATGCAGCAAAACCTGACTAAACTGAAGTCAGAAATCAGAGTGCAGCAGTGAGAAGCTACTATCTGACCTTAGGCCAGTTCAGGATCCTAAAGGGAGTTCTGCATTATAGTTGGATAGGAGACGACAATGACCGGTCACTGCGACTGGTTGTTCCCAAATCAATGCGTAAAGAGGTGATCAAGGTCTGTCATGAGCCGGCATACTCTGCACACCAGGGCGAAAAGAAAACCTTAGATCGCGTGAAGAATGGTTTTCATTGGTATGGTCTCTCTGCGGATGTGACTCACTTTGTCGCAACTTGTCATATATGTGGATCCGAGAAGAAAAACAATGTCAGATTAAGGGCACCATTGCAAAGCTACATCTCGGGGATGCCACTCGACAGACTGCACATAGATGCCTTGGGACCATTCCCCGAAAGCGCCAGCGGAAATCGCTACATCCTAGTCATAGTTGACCAGTTTACCAAGTGGACCGAGGCATATGCAGTGCCAAACATTAGCAGCTATGTAACCGCCAAGTGCCTTGTAGAAGAGTTTATAGCCCGTTTTGGTGCGCCATTAGAAATCCACACGGATCAGGGAAGTAATTTTCAAAGCGGTCTTTTTAAGGAAATATGTAGTCTTTTGGAGGTCACTCAGACAAGAACTACACCGTACCACCCAGCTTCAAATGGGCAGGTGGAGCGGTTTAACCGCACATTGCTCCAGATGATTCGTTGCTATGTCGACAGTGGCCAGAAGCATTGGGACGAAAAGTTGCCGTTACTCCTTGCAGCATACAGGAGCACTCCTCATTCAATCACAGGTTATACACCCAACAAACTAATGTTGGGACGAGAAGTGCATCTCCCGCAAGATTTATTATTTAGAGATCAGTCATTAAGAAAGGATCCCATCGAGCCGTCAACCTACGTGGAGAGACTTCAAGAAGGATTGCAAGAGGCTCACAGGGATGCACGCCAGTTTTTACACGCTTCCCAGAGAAGACAGAAAAAGCTGTATGATCTTAGATCGGCAGAGCGAAAGTTTTCACCTGGGGATCTCGTATATGTATCCAAACTTAGCAGATCAAAGGGAAAGTCCCCCAAATTGCAAAATGTTTGGGATGGACCATTCCTTGTCACCAAACAACATGGGCCAGTTCTGTACGAGATCAGGAATCAAACAAAACAGATGGTGTTGCATCACGACCGGCTGAAGTCTTACCGCTCTGAGGACTTCCCTGGATGGGTAAATCGTATGCGGAAGGAGATTACTAGTGACGTGGCCGAATTGCAACCAATGGAGGAAGAACCAATTTATGCAGATGAGCATGGATCGACGGATGTCGAGGAGGATCCACCACTTTCGCCAGTGAATGTTGGAAACTCAGGTCCACTGCGGACTAGGTCCCACATTCTTAAGGCTAAGGAACCGATACAGAGTAACACGCCACATGTACAGACAAGAAGTGGGCGTACAGTGAAGCCTCCCAAAAAATTGGACATGTAACTTTCTTGTTAAAAAGGGGAGTAGTGTGGTGCGTCTATGTTCCGGATTTCAGCGACCGTTTATATTCGGATGTTACTAGTTAGTTCGTCATTCTGTGAATAAAGCTTGTAAAGTTAGCACTTCGTCTCGTGTTGATTTATGCAGTTTGCAGCCTGCAAAGTGCATGCTGCAGTCATTCTTGTGGTGCATTAAAGCTACAGCACTACAAAATGGCCGATTTTCGCGGTCATTGTCCCTGTTTGTCCCGTCCGTCACAGGGACTTTGTTGCGGTCCATGGTATACGTACGGTAAGACTAAATATTTAGCCAACGATACAATATCCCTAGCTAATTGCGTGCAGTTTGTATGTGCTGAAATGTCATTCCCTCCAACCTGAAGGAAAACTACGTCTGGAACAACATCGAAATGAAAAAGTTCATGTCTGGATCCGCCACTTGTTTGTCCAATATGGCGTAGGCGTAGACCCCCTTTACCGCGAAAGTTCACCGCACAAAAATCTCTGTCTAATCTAAGGTTCAAGATGTTGTTCTTGTCACAATATTCATGTAAACGGCGAATGTACGAATGTCCAATAATCTGTACATTTAATGGCTTGTCAGCGGTCTCAGCCATTGTGTAAACTACCTTGACCGACTTCCCACAGTAACAGCGCGATCGATAAATAGAGATTTAAAGTTTTCTCGTATGCAGACGCTCGACAGTCTACACCTACAGAATATGGGGGCGGTATACGAATACAAAAATCCAATATCTAATTTGTCATAATTAATAGCTTTATGAAGAACAAGGGCACCGGCATTAATTTCGCCTCCCGATCACGAGATCAGCTTTCGCGTTTTCGATCGCCCTTTTGCCAAAAAGTTTGAAAGTGGCGAAAGAAAATTGAAGGCGGAAAAATGTGGAAATATACAATTGCTTTATCGTCATTGCAACTTCCAGATGCTCTAGCGACTACTACGAAAGGAGACATACCGGTAGTCTACCGGAAAATAACAAATGTGTAACGTGTGACAAAGAAACAACTGATAAAATGAAAATACAACATATTTATATAATAACCGGACAAAACGGAAAATTAATGAAAATATTTTTTTATCCGTTACTTGACCGTTCGTCGTATCCGGCTAAGTGTGAAAATATCATAGCAATGTAGAATTCACCTTAAAGATTCTCATTATACCTACCCCGCAGAGTTCAAATGGTTGTGTACGGAGGGCATGGGTTAAAATGAATATGTTTTATACAGTGTACGGATCATATACAAATATATAAACATTTGAAATAATTCATCACAATTTGGAAATAAGGGGCAGATATCGTTTAATGAATTTGAAGTCGTTAAACATTTGTACGTCGACGAATATTCAACAATCCTAAATAAGTGTTCAATATGTGACAACACATATGGAAGAGGGGGGTTAATCATATATATGATAAAGCATTTTCGTGCATAAGAAATAAGCTTTTCATTTGCGAAATGACTATTTAAAAAGAATTGGAAGTATATAGAGTAGTACGTTTCGACATTAAAACCAAACTGAAAATTTTCGTAAAATATTTTTTATACAGTGCATATCTTTGATACGCCCTGAACATAATTTCAGACTATTTATCAATACATATTTGTCAATTTTCAGGTTGTCCCTGACTACGGTAACCCCATCTCACCTCTAGATCTGCTCTTGAAAGGGAAAGTTCGCCGTTGAAATATGAAAATTTGAATTTGTACGACACCGCAACAATTAATTCCAGTTGCGCCATCTACAATAAGATTCGTTTTCAAAATTGAGAGTTCTTATACAGTGGGGTTTTGGATTTTCCCTGAAATTCGATCTATACCATTCTACCAAAAAAGGAAGGTTTATTATTATTTATTTATTCCACTGAAGCTTGACAGAGCTTGCTGCTTTGAAGTAGAAATAGTTAAGATGAATCGCGGATCCGCAGATATACCTATTATACTAAAGTACCATGTCTACGTGCCTGTAGTGTTAACCAAAACGTAAAAATATATGAAAGTCACATCTCTTTGCCAATGAAATTATTTCTATAGTAACTCAGACTCCGAAATCAGGGTCACAAAAAATGTTGGCACCGATAGAAATGTCTTGCAACAAAGAAAATTAACCGTTAAGCATAATTTTAAGACCTATGATGATTATATTTAACTGGTTATTTTTGTTTTCTTTTGTTATATATATATTTTTTTATTGAACGAAGATCGGAGAGATATTTTAATAGCGCTCTTTTGGCAGAGTGGGGTACAATTTCAGTTTTCTCGAGCATTCGACGGAAAGGTCCGAAAATGTACGATGTACGGTAAAACCAGGGTATACTGCACCTTTTGAAAATTTATGTACGTATATTATTTGATACGACCCCTCAAACTGTACAGTGTAGACAGTCAGCGCTCTGCATACGGAAAATCTTTAAATGTCTATTATTCCTCACATCTATACTGGAAATGTCTGACAGGAGATCGACGCAAACGAACCTCGATGAAACCCACCCCTATCTACTTTCCCTTTAACATATATACATGTAGATTATCTTGACCTCTAAATCTGCATTCCATAGAAGTACTTGTGTCGAAGATCAAGGGGAACATGTCATATAATGTAAGTCTCTTTTAGCAAGGCAATTGTAAACACTCGAATGGAGGCAGGATCAGGAACCCCTGAGGAGTAAGCATCCTCTGGCTGCATGAATTTGAAATGTCTGTAAGCGACGATTATAATATTATATGCAAATCAATCGATTTAAAGCATTAGTTTTTTCATAAAATTCCAAAATGACTCATGTTTTCCGAGTTGTCACAATTCGTAGTGTTTTCAGTATAACATATTTGTGAATTGTATTCTTGTGAATGTCTTGAAACTTCATTTTTCATGTTAATTTCGATCTTGAAAGAAACGGGTTACTACACATGTACCCTCATACATGGAAATAACCGATTAACTTTAAAATGCCTGACTGTCCCCTGCAAAGTACTGTAGACATGCGTAATCGAAGTTGAATATTTTGATGTCATAAGTATTTACAAGAAATGAAATTTTTCTTTTCAATTATTTTCAGTTCAAAAGCGCTCGATTAAGCATTTATATTTGTAATTTTCATTGCCGTACTTTTTACATAGTACTTAATAAATTGCATACTTACCAACTTTTGCACGATTAATTTGATAAATGAAAACACAAGCCACGCTAATTATCGCATCCCCTCGTGAGGCAACACTATTTCTTACATTTACATGTATTTTATCCAATCAGCTTAAAATGATCTTTTTCCCAGTGTTGTCCATTGTTCTCTAATATACTTTTGTAAAAATAAGTGATGAGAATAAAGTATTGATGAATTGATCGATTGTGATATTGACCTTTGACGTTGAAAATCAATAGGTGACGTTCTCTCACAAGTTACATCTTACCTGCAAAGTTTAATGGAGATTAAAAGAAAACTGTGGTCTTTAGAGTTTCCACAAGTTTTTTTTAAATTATCGTTTTTATGATTTTGACCTCTGACCTTAAAAACCAGTATGTGTTGCCCTTTTACCATGGATAATATGCTTTCAAAGTTTGATGAAGATTGGAATTAAACTCTGACCTCTAGAGTGTCAACAAGATTTTTCTATAGATACAAATTTTGATCTTGATCATTGACCTTAAAAAATTATTGGTCTTTTCTTCTACCATGGATAAATTGCATGTAAGGTTTGATGAAGATTGGAAGTAAGCTGTGATCTGTAGATTGTCCTCATGATCCTCCTACCATTGCCTATTGTGACTTTAATCTCTGAACTTGAATATTAATTATATGCTCTTTTTTTGTCGCCATGGTCAAGGTACATGCAAAGTTTGATGAAGATGAAAAGTAAACTTTGACCTCTAGAGCGTTCACAAGGTTTTTCTATTATCATTCATTGTGACCTTGACTTTGACCCCTGACTTTGAAAATCAATAGGTCATGTCTTCTTGCAACGGACAACTTACATACAATTAATGTTTGCATATGTTTAGAAGTGAATTGTGACTGCTAGAGAGTCTACAAGCTTTTGCGGAACCACACACTGTCTTACACACAGTGATATTACAACAAAGTTGCGCGAGGGGATAGCAATGCATACTGTAGCGTATTAAACCAGTTTTCTTTTATTCTGTACTGCCTGTTGTCGATGAAAAAATAATGACTGCTCCCCATCTTATTTCTTGTTAGATATCGATACGTACCATTAGGTTCGTTTCGTTACGTACGTTCTTAAACGCAAGATCTCTAATTGATGCTATAAAAATTGAAGACGTTTTACACTTGCACCAGCGCATTCTGATGAATTGCACGCTGACTAACTGTGACGACATGACTCCATGACGGACCCTGTCGAAACCACTTTAGGGAAGACAGGGCCCCGACCACCTGTCCTCTCTAAATCTCAATCGGACTTCTCGGGTGATAACATGCATGAGCTCGCTTCTACCAGCAGAGTACGAACTGTATTTCACACGCCCTCTGTTTTTATATCCATTTCGAATCCATATGTGTGTTTCTTTGGCCTCTGCGTCATGCTATCTGTTTGTATGGTCATCTTAGGAGGTTATTTTACACCACAATTTTGCGTTCTATAAGGTAATAGAAAAAGTGGGAGGGTTGTGCGCACGTAATCCGGATAACCATACCGTCTGCTACTGGCTTGGCAAATGACCATCATATGTCGACATCGATTTCCCATTGGTCTCGTTGGTTTATGTGTCATTTTTGTTTGATGCTTCTCTGTGATTTGGTGCCCTTTGCGTCTCTTTTGATGGATGTCTCTTCTCTGTTTTACATTGGGTGTTTTGCTGTGGGTGCTGTTACCGGGTGTTGTTTGAGATCCCCTCCTTTCTTTGACATTCTGATCAAACACGGGAAGCAACCGAACAAAAAAAAAAATAGGTAAAACCACAAAAAGGAAATATGGGATGGACTGTCCCATGCGCGGGTATAAATGGCGTCGAGTTGTTAAGGGCATATCACCCTTCCCTCTCCTCCTCCCCTTCTGGGTCTCTCCTTTGGAAATTCGTCAGAATTTCTTATTTTCCCGATAAATGTATTTATAAAACAAAACAAAAATCGTCCTAGGTTGCCGAGCCTGACCCCTTACTCACTTTCTACGATACATTTTTTTTTTATATGAACTTCTCATCCAACGTTGGTATCTCACAATTTAGTTGAATGTACATTATTTACACTAATCACGCTCAAATAAAATCGAAGTTATCATGCATGCTCTCAGGTAACATTTCAACTCCTTCGACATTTACGAAATGAAACATGCCGTAGAGCAAGGGATTCGTGTAGATGCTGAAAATATCAAAAGAATAAAGAAATGTATAAATCTAGGAAATATATTTAATCTATAAGTAGTGAATCATTCTACAGAAAATGAAACGCATATATGGGAAATATATCTATAATGATATCCAAAATATGATTAAAAAATCCAACGTAAAGAAGATAAATAGAAAAAAATGTTACACCACTACAGAAACGATGTATTATATTGTTACACGTGTTTCGGCCGTATCAAAGGCCTCTTTAGACAATAATGTACGAAACAAAGTATTGGTACATGCAATATATTGATGAAAAGCTTGATAAGTAAATAAGATTTAAGTACTAAGCACTCCTTGGTCACGTATGCTTACTTCAAGTAAATAAATAACTAATAAGTAAGTAAATAACTAAAAGTAAATAAATGATATTATCTGTGGACCTTTCCTTTGTATATGAAAATAAGATAATGGCAAAGTAAATAAGTTTCATCATTTTAATGATATGTGGCTGTTTTGGACGCGGCTGACATTATAAAAGAAATTCAATGCAAAAACAATGTCAATATATTCAATTCAAGTTCAATGCAAATTCAATCATTGTTCAATGCAATCCAATTCAAATAAATGCGAATTGCAATTCAAGTTCAATTCAATCAAATTCAAATTGCAAATCAAGTACAATTCAATCAAGTTCTCAATTCAAGTTCAATTGAAGTTCCAGTTCAATCAAGTTCACTTCAATGCTCAATCCAAGTTCACTTCATTCAAATATTTTGTTCAAATTGATTCCAATTCCATTGATTTCACAATAACAGTCAGTTTGTTAAGATTGGCCGGTGAACAGAACATACGCGGCAAATTTAACTTCAAGCAATCACAAGAGATCAAATCGATCACTTTGCATCAATGATTTGAGTTCAAAGTTCAGTGTATTTTAAATTCAGGAGAGTTATTTCCGACAATAATTCGGGATCAGCAAATAAACAAATAAGGCTGCCGAAATAGTCAGTACTGGCTAGCCTTTAGTTTAACCTATTTATCAATTGCGAATATGCACTGCGACCGGGAAAACCGCGCCGAAGCGCATGCACTTTAAATATTGATATAAAGTAATGAATATTATAGCGTAGGTGTTGCGCTAATGGTGCGCTGACAAAGATCACTGAGTCGGGTTCACTTCATAAGGTCGATGTAGGCAAACATTACACTGACAAGGATCACAGAATCGGTTTCACTTCGTAAGGTCGATATAGGCAAACGTCTAGGACATCAGAAAGGCAGTATTCCAAGAACATAATCGGATTCAGCCGCGCCGAGTGTCCGGGATGGTATGGTGAGTAGAATCCAGCTGACCTGAAAATATACATCAAAACCGGCAGCAGGACCAGGTTCTAGATTTAAAAATAGCCTATAAAACAAGCAACAAATTGGATGGGTGGGTGGGTGAATCATTTCTTAAAAGATTTGATGTAAAGATGTAATTCTAAATGTGCATATTCAAATATTTCCTAGCTTAAATTTTCAATAGGTCTGTTACCTTTAGTTGAATTCCAGAAAGAGGTCGCTCAAGGACCCGTATGTGAAACATGTGCTTTCTGACGTGTACTGATGACGTAGTACATAGGGGTTCAAGCTTGGAGGTCGATGTATGAAAAGCGAGGTAACTCGCACAGCCACGTACGAAAGGCCACATATAAAGAAATATATTTACGAACTAGCGTCTTAATAGATTTTATTATCTGTGGACCTTTCCTTTGTATATGAAAATAAGACAATGGCAAAGTAAATAAGTTTCATCATTTTAATGATATGTGGCTGTTTTGGACGCGGCTGACATTATAAAAGAAATTCAATGCAAATACAATGTCAATATATTCAATTCAAGTTCAATGCAAATTCAATCATTGTTCAATGCAATCCAATTCAAATAAATGCGAATTGCAATTCAAGTTCAATTCAATCAAATTCAAATTGCAAATCAAGTACAATTCAATCAAGTTCTCAATTCAAGTTCAATTGAAGTTCCAGTTAAATCAAGTTCACTTCAATGCTCAATCCAAGTTCACTTCATTTAAATATTTTGTTCAAATTGATTCCAATTCCATTGATTTCACAATAACAGTCAGTTTGTTAAGATTGGCCGGTGAACAGAACATACGCGGCCAATTTAACTTCAAGCAATCACAAGAGATCAAATCGATCACTTTGCATCAATGATTTGAGTTCAAAGTTCAGTGTATTTTAAATTCAGGAGAGTTATTTCCGACAATAATTCGGGATCAGCAAATAAACAAATAAGGCTGCCGAAATAGTCAGTACTGGCTAGCCTTTAGTTTAACCTATTTATCAATTGCGAATATGCACTGCGACCGGGAAAACCGCGCCGAAGCGCATGCACTTTAAATATTGATATAAAGTAATGAATATTATAGTGTAGGAGCGCAGCCCCGAAAGCCGCCACTTTGCGATAATAACCCCGAAAAGTGGTCAGCTATAAGATTCATTACTCCGTCAGCCGCGACCACTCATTGATTTACACAGGCCTTTTGATTGTACTTAACATGCTTAATCGCTTGATACTAGTATTGAATCAATGGTATACATACAAACAGTTTACAATTAACAACAGCAACAAGAATTGAAACTTTTGAATTTGTTTATATCTTGCAAAAATGCATGACTGCCTGGTATAGAATTTTCTTTCTATACTTAGACAGTACGTGCTTTGTATTTCTGCCAGATTAATTGAGCTTGAAGTACGAGGTTTTATTGTTGCAAAGCTCTGAGAATTCATCTTGTCATGCTTGTGTCATGAAAACTAAAATGCAACTTACACATGCACCACGCTGTACTATACTTGGTATCTGCTTCATGAGCATGTGCTACACACCGTGAAAATAATATTTGAGTGTGAATGCAAAACTTTTTTTTATTTTATTTATTTATTTATTTACTTATTTACTTATTTATTTATTTATTTCATTTTTTTATTATTATTATTATTTTACTTATCGATTTTATTTCATTTTATTTTATTATTATTTTTTTTTATTCATTTTTTTTTATTTCATATTTATTTCTTTATTTATTTTTTAATTTTAAGCTCTCTATAGCAAACTAATGTGCTAACTAAAATGCAAAATGTAGCCATGTACAAATAATGTACCTGTAGCTGCTACAAATGAAATGCTGCATTTAATTCTATCTAAGAAATCTTGGTCTATCTTGCCATAGATTGATGTCACATATCTATTTTTATATCTTTATATAATGTTATATCTGATTAAAAGGTTTAGGGGTTTCTATGTCTAACGATTGATTGATTGATTGATTGATTGATTGATTGATTGATTGATTGACGTAACTATTTAAGACATTTTTTGTTTTGTTTGTTGTTTGTTTGTTTGTTTGTTTGTTTGGTTTTTTTTTTTGTGATTAACATGCCTTCATTAATGATTATTAGTCTTATTACATGTATTTCGTTAGTTTTTAGTAATTGATTGGTTTATCATTAATATAGGTATTTCTTCTTAAATTTCCTTTTCAGCTCCATCAGTTAACCTAATGAATAATTTACACAATCGCGATATTTATCTATATCTGCTTAAATTTTATTCGTTTATCTAATTGATTGATTTATTTACTCATTTACATAGGCTATTTATTCGTGAATCTATTTATTTTTCCCTTTTATTTTATATTTATATTTTTATTTATCTATCTTATTTTATTTATTTATTTATTAAAATAAATTATTCATTTATTGAAATAAAATTATTTATTTATTAAAATAACGTTTGGAAATAGTTTAAATTAAGAAAAACTTTAATGTTAACATTTTATTAGGTCTTCCGACTTCCGTCGGAAGACCTATTGTTTTCGTAACCGTGGAAAATTGGATCAGCGATTTCTCAAGAACCCTGTAAGCTAGGACAATGTAAGTTCTCCAACGTTACGTTTGGAGTAAAAGCTAGATTGGTCTTTTTTATTTTTGGTCTCTGTTATTTTTTTTATCATGTTTTTTAGTAGATTCAAATATTTGACGGGAGCGTCGAATTACTCAAAAGGACCGAAAATTTCATATTTTGCTATTTGTAAGCTTAAATATCTCGTATTTTGCTATCTACAATTTCCATTCTTTTTGAAAGTCGACAGCCATGCAAGATATGAAATGCTAGATGCACACTGTAACGATTTATTACGATGACGTCCTTCACCGTCCTTCATATTTCCAAATTCAGAAGTTCATAGGAGGAAGACACTTTTTTGCTTATAATAGTAAACAAAAATTAAGCTTATGAAGTTTCCTAAAAATTTCAATATCATTATTTTTTATCCATATAATTGTCTTATTTAGTCTTTCTGATTTTTCCTATCTCTTACTGTTGAAAAGATATGAGCATCGAAATTTTGAGTTGGGTATTTCGATACACCTTCACGCCAACAGATCGGGCGCACACTAAAATTGGTAGTCCGAGTCCGACTCGAGAAAAGCAGTGTTGAGATTTTCAAATTCCGATTTCACGGCAATGATGAATATGCATTTCATAAATACATTTCGATATACACAATTTGATTTTAAAACAGTTGATTAATTTAGAAGAGATCAGCTACAAACCAGAATTTACACACAAAAAGTGGTAGTTTGATTCCGATTTCTAACCTACAAACCTGTTTCTAAACTTCAATAACTATATTTTGAACATCAAGTTTAATTTCTAATTCTAGCAAACGTTCGAACATAATTTTCGGTTGGTTTATTTACAAATTGATGAACAATTTCTCCAACATTCTTCCCTCCCCTCGTTTTTCGAAAACAGTTCTGTTTATATTGAACGATGTCGCCATGATGGAAATTCAAAATAAACTTTGAAAAAAGGGAAGGGGGGGGGGGGTCCAAATTTGAACCTGCACAGCGAGAACCTCATGGTATTTATATATATATATATATTGAACGTAACTTGTTATTACCATTTCTCTTCTCAAGAAAATTGGTTCTACAGCTACGAGCTCGCCTTTTTTATGGGGGAAGGGGGCAGGAAGAATTTGCAAAAAAAATAAATCCCGGCTCTGAAAAATGCTGAAAAAAATATTCCGGCCCAAAGGGCCGGCAACTTTTTTTTCCCGGACCATGCAAAAGTAAGGATACATTGCATGATATGGAAATTTTTGCTGGCCCTTTGTGCCAGACAATTTAAAGTCAAAAAATTAATTAATATAAATACAAACTGTTCACATAGCTGTATCTACCAGAGACCTAATACGCATAGGCACAAAAATCTAGAAAAGGTTCTATTTAAACATCATACAATCTGTCTGAAATTCGCTAATTGCAAAGAGACATCTGAAGGAACGGTTATTAACTCATACTCTGTAACAGCGGGGAGTTTAACTTACACAGACATTCACAACATTTGACAATTTGTTTAAATCCGGCCCGAAGAACCGGCGAAAATTTTTCTCCGACTCTGGTAATGGCTGAAAAAAATGGCCTGCTCAGAAAATTGCTGAAAAAATTTTACCGGCTGGCAATAGAATTCCTGCCCCCCCCCCCCCCCCCCCCAAATCAAATGGTTGCTCACCAACAATTATCGGTTTGAAAATTTAATGTTACTGCTATTTGAAAACTTAAATATATAATATAAATACATGTAATGTGACGTCCTTCATATTTCCAAACCAAAAATTGTATAGGAGGAAGACACTCTTGTTGCAACCGCAACAAGAAACCTTTCTAGTTAACAACATTTTACACGCCATTTACGTTACGACGTTTTGGCGCTCCAATGACGTCACAAGTAAGAACAGTCAATTCTATAAACATTCCACTGATGAAGGCCAATGGCCGAAACGTTTGGAAAAATAAAGGAATGAATTTAATGTTTATTTATTTATTTATTTATTTATTTATTTATTTATTTATTTATTCATTTATTTATTTTTATTGTTATTATTAATATTTTTTTTTTTTTTTTTAATCTTGATGTCATTTGTAGCTTGTGCGTACCTGTCTGAGAATAAACTATATGTACTCTTTATATATATAATTTTCTGAATTCCGAATGTAAAACCTTTCTTTTTGTTTACATAATATAGGCATTGATTAATTGTTTGTTTGTTTGTATTTCGTTTTGTTTGCATTTTCTTCTTTCGTTTGCTTATGTCTTATTTATTCATTGTTCATGTATGCAAAAATGGAGAGTAAGTTATCTGTCTTATTCTTACTTGATTGTTAGTATGTAGCTTAATATCATGGGAATTCATTAAAGTTAGATCCACTAAACCGCAACGCCAATGTGTTATTTTATAGTCGTACATTTTTTCTTGGAATTGAAAAGCGGGAATAAGGAACATTCGAAGTTTTATTTTAAAGTGTTATGAGGATGGTGCCTTGAGCCCGTATATTGACACATTGAGCATCACTTTTTACGACGTGCACATCATGACTCTGACACACCCTTCTACATGTGCCTAGGTGTGCTTGATTATGGGGCATGAAATTTGGGAGGGGTTTCAAAATTAATAATGTTTCAACTTTGGATCCGATGAAACCTATCGACTTGGGGGGTGTTTTATTTATTTATTTTCTTATCTATAAATTTTATTGATTTATTTATCTCTTTTTGTAAAAATGAGTGGTGGTTGATGATTTAGATTCGTTACAGGAAGTGTTATTTATAACAAGCGCGGATCCAGAGGGGGGTCGGGGGGGGGGGGGGGGTCCGGACCCCCCCTGGAATTTTCAAAACATACCTTTTCTTATTATTAATATACATATTTCAAAAGAGCAAGTCCCAATTTCCCTTTTGTTGTCATAATTTTTGAAAAATATATTATGAATTTGTATTAGAAATCTGTCATTTTGATAATACATTTATAATTTTTTCTCTGGCTCGCTACCGCTCGCCAGAGTTTGTCACAGATGTACATACATGTACGTTGTTTTCCAAATGATGCTGCGCTTTCCTATAGGCACTAAGAAGACGAAAAGAAACTGAAAAAGTCACGAATAGTGGATTTTATTTCAATTATCGGAAAAAAATTCGCTGGCTCGCTATCGCTCGCCCTTTGTTGTAATCACATAATAGAACTGATAATCCAAGTACTATGATGTGAAAATTCAAGATTTAAAGCTTTCGGCTCGTCGTTACTTTCCAGTCACCTGTTTTAATAATAATAAGATACAGAACTAACAACATCAATCAATAACTATTTTCTTGCGTTTGCCTTCTCTTTTTTTTTTTTTTTTTGCTCTTCAAAAAAATCAGACTTTAGGACCCCCCTTGAAAAAAAATCCTGGATCCGCCCATGTTATAAGTTACTGTTACAGATTGTAAGCTGTAGAACGTCGACAGTGTGGTTGCCTTGCAGTAATGGCTCTCAACTTTTTGGAGTTGAAATATGAAGGGGCTGATTTAGTTTATGGTCAAACGAAAATAAAGTTATTTTGGAAGGAAAATTGATACCTGTAGAAAATCTCAGGATGTGATAATCTGTGTAGTACCCACTGATTGTGTGTCTTATATTTATTGAATTAAGTAAAGGTTATTCTACTGTCTCCGAGGGCGTAGCACGAGGAGCAGTTGAATAACCCACTTGTTGCACGGCAATTAATAGGCCATCAAACAATTATCACCGTTGATTGATTAATTACAAGTCGTCATTCCGAGTAGGATAAAACTACTCATGGTCAGTAAACAGTTAAGAATTTCACGCATTTTAAATGTAGATTTCAAAGAAAACAACGGTAAAAAATCGGTCCAGTATTTGTTGTTAAATTAAGGGAATTAATAAAAGTTCATAAAATAAAGGGAAACTGATATTTGAATTTTTTAAACTACAGTGTAATTAGAGTACATAGGAAGCGGATTTTAGGAGATGCGGTTAAGGATTCCCTGGTACATGTTTTCCAACAGTTATTCAAAACTACGGGAATATTATGATACTATTTTATCACATGATTCACCCGTTATGCAGTTTCATAAAGCCATTTCATAAATATATGATATGATAACACGTTACATATCACTCTGCTTGAATGCGATTGGTCAAGTTTGGAACCTAATCACATAAACCTTGACAAATGTGACCTTTAAAATATCGGTCAACTGTTAAATTCAGACCCGAAGTCAATATCAATGATTAAAATTGTTGTTGTTGGATTAATTTTTGCATTAAAATACTATTCAAACTTGAAATACTTTTCTCTTACGCACAGAATATCTATACGATGGGGACACTACTTCTCATGGCGTAGCAGACGACTTCTAGATCTCGGCGTGATTCGCCTCAGTAGTTCTCGGAAACGTTGATTTCACGTTAGAAATACACATTTTTAGGCAATATCATGTGATAAAAAGAATCTCAAATGAATTTTCATTTCATACGATGTATTATGAAACTCGTTGTGCGTTTTATATCCCCTCGCCAAGGCTCGGGGATATAAAACTCACAACTCGTTTCATAATACATCGTATGAAATGAAAATTCATTTGAGATCCTATATATATCTTTGTTTCTTTTCAAAAGTGTTCCAGGGTACCAGTCAGTTCATTATTCAATCGAAATATTGCGAGTTTTGTCTGGTAGCTGATCCTATGCATATTGAAACATTTTACAAAGAGCGAATCTAGAGCGGGCTGGGAGTCAAGAACCCCCCCCCCCCTGGAATTTGTAAAAAAAAAACCAACATGATTTCCCGTTTCTGGAACCCTTTTACCTTACGGCCTGAATCAACGTTATGGGGAAAAAATCTAGATCCACCCGTGACACTGAAAAAAGTAGTTCAACCTGTAAATTGCGGTATTTCTTTTTTCTTAATTTCTATTATGAAATGCTATTTTAGAGATGCTAAGGCGAACATTCCTGTCCTTTTTTGTTGTGTTGTATTTTTAAAACGGGAGGCAATGGACGTCAGGTCAGTTTAGGACAGTTAACGGCTCAGTTGATCATTCAATGATTAGTTCAATCATTAATTCAATCATTGTTTCACAATGAAAAATATTGCACTGTCTGGAATGGTGTTAATTACCGTCTGCAAGGTAGACCGTGCAACAATTGTATATTTATTTGTTTATTTATCCATTATAATTAATATTTATCTCTCTATTCGATCAGAATTTGCAACTTTATAATTCGGAAAACTCGGGGAATCCTTTAGTCCTATGCGATATTCATTTGTAGTTCTATATTGAAGTGACCAGAGAAACATACTACCCCCATGGGGGGGGGGGGGAGAGTTAGAAATCCGGGTTGACCAGATGCACTGATATTTCATACGTAAAGTTCACGTAACTTATTCAATATTGTACGATACTTGTGGATGGAAATGATTTTTCCTGTAATTATAGTTTGGAAGTTATGTTTTATCTATATGGTTCTTTCATTTTATCTTTTACTTTATCTACACGTATAAATGTGAGCCCAGTGGTACTTATATGCCCATTGCAGTTTTGGCTTTATCATCGGTGTATGATTTAATAATTTTTGTACACATTTCTCTATTTCTAATCAGTAACAATATTTGTTTACTTCTTGCATGGGGCTGTTAATTTCAATTGAAAACATAGGTATGACCGCCGTCGGCAAGTTTAATGGATAACGTACAAGTTTGATGTATACATGTTCCCACTATATATATTTTCATTTTTTTTTATTGGAATGAACAAGTCGAGATCGAGTCTACTTACATGCCTAGGCATTCGCACAGCTCTATTTTGCAGAACTTTTATTTCATTTCATTTATCTATTTTTTATTTTTTGTTTGTTTGTTTGTTTTTTTACATCTATTCATCGTTTTACCTCTATTTTCTTTCCATTTCTTTTTTATTTTATTATTGTTTTCATTTAATTATTTTTTATTTAATAAATTTTTGGTATTCCAGATATTTCAGATAGAGGGCACATGTTCAGGTTAGGTTGTTAAACTTTTGCTCAATTCCCATTTCTGCACTAAGGTAACTTTATACTTACCAACTCGAGCACACAGAGGTGCTATATGAGCAATAAAATAACAATGTACAAACAATATATGACAAAGGCCTAAATAAACATTACTACACATAGAATTTAGCAAAACAAGATATGAATAAATTTGATTAAATGATTAAAGTTGACCACACTTGATTATTCGAAATAAAAACTGAAGTTACATGTACTGATGTAGATCAACAAGTTTGTGGTAAACAATATATATAATTATGCAGTATTTGTAAACACAGTACAAAGAATAACCATTCAGATTTTAGGTGACAGATTTCTTCCAATCTTTGCAAAATAACTGAAAGGAAAATTGTGATCCTACCTGTAATGTATAAGTAGATAGCTAAGGATGGGAATGACGAGACTTGAACGCTTACTGTTGACAAGGGAAAGGTACAAGTGAGAGCCAAGGTCGTAGAGAAGGTCTCCAGTTGAAATGATATGAAATACAAAGAAGTATTCTATTGTTAGGAGCTTCTTCGAAATTCAACATAAATAAATACATCACAAAATTCAAGAAACTATGAAAATTCGTTGGTAAAATAGATACCTATATCGTACCTGAATCTGTATGTCGCAAAGTATGCATCATGAAAGATCAATGTCTGAAAATATCTGAGAGAAAATCCTACAACATCGCTAGATTATGAAATTAATTGAAAGAATTGAGATCCAAAACATATTCTTAAATATTTTATGAATCATTTCTTAAAAGATTTGATGTAAAGATGTAATTCTAAATGTGCATATTCAAATATTTCCAAGCTTAAATTTTCAATAGGTCTGTTACCTTTAGTTGAATTCCAGAAAGAGGTCGCTCAAGGACCCGTATGTGAAACATGTGCTTTCTGACGTGTACTGATGACGTAGTACAAAGGGGTTCAAGCTTGGAGGTCGATGTATGAAAAGCGAGGTAACTCGCACAGCCACGTACGAAAGGCAACATATAAAGAAATATATTTGCGAACTAGCGTGTTAATAGATTTTATTATCAGTTCTACCTAAAGGAAATGCTGAATCAGATAAATTGGTCAAGTGAACATGTTTTAATGAATGTGGGCGTAAATTATCAAGTTCTGTTTAATATAAGTTTTAATCTATCAATAAAACTCTGTTCTTTAATAGTAATCATAGAATAATCATCTGTTTGATAAATTGGCATAACTGTAAAATTCCCTTTACTACATTCAAACATATGTTTTGATACAAAAAGAATCCTATTTTGAGGGAGTTCAATGTTACTTTTATGAAGGGAAATACGTTGATTTAACTGTTTGGTGGAACCTATGTATTCTTCCTTGCATTTTTCACACTGTAAAACATAAACAACATTTTTAAATGTGCATGTTTAATTTCTCTTAATTTCAAAATAGGTACCTGCATTCTTAAACTTTAAAAAATACTTTCCTTCAATTAAGATATCACATATCTTATACCTTTTGTTTTTACACTTAGAAACACCTTGAGTAATTACATTGTTTTCTTCTTCAAATTTGGCACTTGTGAGTAACTGTTTTAGATTTTTTGGTTGTCTTTTGCTTTTAATCAGTTTTGTCTCATTCAATATATTTTCTAGTTTTTCACTCATTTTTAATTGATTTAGATTTTTGTATGTTTCATGAAAAAATTCAGGATTACATTTATTAAATGTTGTGACAGATGGCAATACGTCTACAAATGGTTTTTCTTTAGTTTTTCTTAATTCTGCTAATGGAATCCTTTTAGCCAATTCAATTCCTTTATTTATAAGGGAAATTGGAAATGCGCGTTGTAAAAGTGCTTTTCGGAGTTCATCTGAACGTATTCTTTTAATTTCAGTATCACTGACAATCGTACAAATTCTTCTTTCCAAATTATACGGTATAGATTTAAGACAAGTTTTGGGGTGTTGACTTTTAAAGTGGAGATACTGTTGTACTAGATAATGATACATAGAGAAAAGGAAAAGATCTCCTGTGTGACCACTCTGTACACACCCAGCGAAAAAAACAACACGAAAAAGACACATAAATGACATCAGACAAAACTACAAACCCCAAAAAGACGCAATATTCACTAGAACAACCAACAAAGCGATAGAAACAGACTTACAGAAATATCAAGCATTAATGACAACACATAAAAGAAAGGATTCCAATGTTCACCCGGGGCCGACTTTGGACAGCCATCTGCTATAAGAAAATGGTGTGGTTATCCGGATTACGTGCGCACAACCCTCTCACTTATAGGTATACACAGAGGTCTCCATAGACGCACAATTGTTGTATAAACATAAAAATTATCACTGTAAGGTTGCATCATAAACGAGATAGTTAAACGCAGCGGCCTCTTGTAGCAACAGATTGTATGTAAATGGATCTTTTAGGGCATGTGTATAACAGTCTGTGCTCTGCTGGCTGAAGCGAGCTCAAGATCAATTACCTGAGAAGTCTGACCAACTTTCAGATAGGACAGAATCAGGATCATGTCTCCTCTGACGAGATTTCAACAAGGCCTGTCTTGGAATCCCGTCGTCAAGGTTGGCCAGTTTGCAACGTTGGGAAATACACTGGTACAAAACTTTATATTGGTCCAGTTCCATGCCCAGTTGTTGTTGTTGTTGTTGTTTTTTACTTTAGGATCATATCCTCGATAAAGCAGGCGACCGTCTATTTCCTTTCATTTGTGGTTGAGGTTTTAGCTTCCTTTAATTCTTTAAATTTGAATTATTATGTCACCCCACACCATTAAGCAACCATTGAAAAAATCCCATTTACCCATGTGCAACGCGCGGGAAATTCACCTGTTATGACGTCATGATTACTTCAAGCAGATACCGCTAGCCACAACAAACGTTCGCGAGATCAATTTCTAGTTACGTGTTAAACGTCTTCAAATTCAATAGCATCATTTAAGAACAGTTGAATTTGCAGCATGTACCAGACATGCACGTTTCGGGTACTTGACCCTCGTCAATGATCCTCAATCTAAACGATGTAATATGACCAAAGAGTATGAAAATTATGATGTCCAAACTAGTACCGAAAGACAAAACAGGATGGGTGGGATATGATGCTACAGGACATACGTTTTAGAAATTTGGTAACAGAAATTTTCGAATGCGTTGAGGAGACAGACGATCAAACGAAGTTGATCGAACTTGGCTTAATGTGCCCTCGGGGACACCTAGTCCACCAACAGTGACACTCACCAAGTAGTTCAATTGTTAAACGTCTTCAAATTCAATAACATCATTTACCATGAGACTACCCTCTTAAGGGAAACTGTTTCAGATATTCATTTCATTTCTTGTGTATAGCTTTTGCACCATGAGATACAGGTCCAGTTTTGTTCAAAGAAGTGCAGAGTTATGCCTCATGAAATTTTGAATAATTTGTTGTTCCGGAAATTTTATGGAAAACTGTTACAGATGACCGTTTTATCTCTTGGATATAACTTAGACATCAATGAAAAGAGGTCAAGTTTGAATCTGGATCCTGTCGCTCAATTACGTGCAGAGTAATACCCCTTGAAACATGGAAAAATTCATGAATTTGTGATCTCCGGACATCGAGAGGATAACTGTTAGAGATAATCAATTTATTTTTTGGATATAGAAACACAGGTCAAGTTCGAATGTGGATCATGTCTCTCAATACCGTGCAGAGTAGTGCTCATTGAAACTCGGAAAAAGTCAATATTTTGTCGTTTCCGGATATACGTTGCCAATTTATTTGTTCTTAAATGATGCTATTCAATTTGAAGACGTTTACATTCAGAGGATAACTGTTACAGATAATTACATTGCAATTCATATTTTGGACATAGCTTTTAAATCATGAAATACAGGTAAAGTTCCAATATGGGTCATTCTCTCAATTACGTCCAGAGTTATACCCCTTGAAACTTTAATATTTGTCGTTGCTGGACATTTCTTTGACATAGCTTTTACGTTATTTTTACTCATAATATGAAATAAACCAGGCGGGCGTATTATTGATCCTTCGATCAATTTTTGGCATTTTATAGAATGGCTGTCATGGTAACGTTTACCCCTCCCATTTTTTAAGCTTTTGAAAGAGTGCATTATATGTTAAAGTAAAATGTTATCACATTTCGACAATCAAGTTGATATTTGATTTATCAACTCAGAAAGTCCAATTATCAATATTTCAAGCCCATGGAAACGGTTATAAGTTCTTTCAAGTCATTCGATGAAATTGATAATTATTTAACTCACAGGAATGGGAAAACAGAATCTATCATCCTTTTGCCATAATAAGCAATATTTTATTGCCATGGTAACTATATTTATAAACAAAATCTGAAAAAATAACAAATATAGTTGAGTATATTATAACCTTTTTTACATTTCATAACGATATCAATAATACAAATGAGTTAAAGAAGATCCTGACGATAATCGCAACAGCACTCACAATAGAGCACAAAATGAAACATCGACGGACCCCTAGCAAGCTAGAGGTGGGACCAGGTGCCCGGGAGGAGTAAGCATCCCCTGCTGGTTAGCCGCACCAGCCGTCGATGTTAAAGCATGGAAATAAAAAGATATATAATTCATGCACTGTCTGACGTTATGACTACATAGAACGTGCTATGGCGACAATGTCAGGGAAGTATATTCAAAACACTTACTGTCAAAGGAGGGGATCTCCAACAACACCATGTTGCAGCACCCACAGCAAAACCCCAAAACACTTAATGCAAAAAACAAAGCAGACATGCACAGAAAGAGACGCATAAGGGACAAGGAACGTCAACGCACAACACAGAAACATCAAACACAAAGGACTACACATAAACCAACGAGACCAATGGGCAACCGGTGCCGACTTAGGACGGCCATCTGCCACGGAAATAGCAGAAGGTGTGGTTATCCTGGATTACGTGCGCACAACCCTCCCACTTTTCCGATTACCAAGAGGTCTCGAAGAACGTACAATTGTGGTGTAAAACAACCTCCTCACTGTCAGATGACCACACACAAACAAGACCGCAAAACGCAGGGGCCCAAGCAACACAGATGAATATGTAAATGGATATAAAAAGAGGGCGTACGTAATACAATCCGTGCTCTAACGCCGTGAGCTCATGTATGTTATTACCCGATGAGTCCGACTGACATTCAGAGAGGACAGGTGGTCGGGGCCCTGTCTTCTCTAAAGCGGTTTGGACAGGGCCCGTCATGGAGTCATGTCGTCACAGTCAGTCAGAGTGCAAGTTTTAAGAATGCGCTTGTACAAGACTGTAGATTAGTCAAGTGCCAAGCCTAGTGTCCGTCTGGCGACATTAGGATCATATCCACGGTATAAAAGGCGTTTGATGATTTTGACGCATTTTCGATAGTGATGTTGTCTATCTTTGATTCTTCTTATCTTGTATATAATGTCACCATAAAATGCAGGTTGTGAAATACCCAAAGTAATATACTCTATTGCCTGTATTGATCCGAATTTCAGAAGAAGTTGACTATATTTTTTGTAATATTTCCAGAAAGTCTTCACTAGTTTGTGAAAGCGAAAACCTTGTCCTAAAAGTTTCTTGATAATTTGTAAATTTCTACTATGAAAATCCAAAACATCAGTACTTGCTCTAGCATACCGGATGAGCTGTCAAATATAGATACCATAGGACGGTAATCTAGGAACATCACCGTCAAGCCAGGGGAAATTTACTATGTTAAATGCAAAATCATCTCTTTTGTCATACACACTTGTATGGATCTCTCCATTAACAATTTTGATATTTAGGTCCAAAAATGGTGTTTCTGTGTTTGAAACGTTTGCCTTGTTTAGAATCAATTCTTGTGGATAAATAACATTTTTTTACTTTTCAAAAACAGGATTGTCGATAGTAAGAATACCATCCAGGTACCTAGAAGTACCAATGACAAATTTCACATCTTTTCTTTGCTTTTGAAGATTTTGGATAAATTCCTTTTCATACGTGAATAAAAATAAATCTGCAGCAAGAGTCGCACAATTAGTACCCATTGGAATCCCTACGATCTGCTTGTAGAGTTTCTCACCAAATCTTACATAAATATTGTCCAAAAGGAAGGACAAGGCAATACACAAGTCATCACATGTCCATAATTTGTATGATTTGTAATCTGTGGCGGAAAAGAAACCCTTTGATTCAGAAGTACAAATATAAGTTTTCCCCTCTCGATCAAAACACCATTTAATGAGTTTGGACAGTCGAGCATTTATTTTGTCGTGTGGAAGCGTGGTGTACATATTAGAAAAGTCGTATGAAGATATCGTATTTGCTTCAATATTTCTTGATTTCATTTTGTCAATCACATCCCTGAATTTTTAATAGACCAAAAGAAGTTTACGCCATTCCTGTTCATGACGGTTTCAAAGTATTTTGCCACGTGTTCCTTTATATCCATGAATGCTATAAAGGAAACATTTGTATGTTATAAAGGAAACATATGAAACATTTGTATGTAAAACGTCTTCAAATTCAATATTATCATTTAAGACCTGATAAATTTACAGCATGGACCAGACATGCACGTTCCGGGTATTAAACCCTAGTCAGTGATGAAAGACAGTAAGGCTTTAACATTGTTTAATTTTCATATTTTAGTATCTTTTCAGTTGGTTACCATGGTAACCAAGTCACTTGGCAACAATATGTTGACAATTTTATGTTTCTTGCTTTCATCCCTACCCGTATATGAAATTTCATGAATATCGGAGAACATTCGTTTCCAAAAAATGTTGGTGCTTACAGAGAATTGGTGGTAATGTGTGTGCGTATTTTTGTGTTTATTAAGGTGTTGGGGTCATATAAGGGACATTCATAAAATGCTAAATGTGACCAACCATAACTCTTCAAAGTTTAATTATGTCCTACATATTTTTCCTATATATTTATCTTTTGTCAGAGACGCTGACTCTCCGGGCACCTGGTCGGTTCACAGCCGTTCCTATGATAATTTTAATGATTTTGCCTTGTCTTCTCGACTTTGAGACCGAATAACTGATAGGTACTTGTTTAATGTTTAGTTAAAACTGTGATCTACAAAGTATAATAGATATCAAATGTTTATACATGAATAGAATAAAGAATGCATTATGAATGAATGAATGAATAATCTTTATTTCCTCCAAATTATATGAAGATTAATAATACAAATGCAGACAAAAATATTTTAAAGCAAGTTTATAAACACTGCCTTACACAGTCACACACACCCTCACCTACACACACCTCATACAGCAAAACTCTCATTCACACAAACTCTTCCACACAAAGATATTGCATTTTTTTATCATTTACATCATTTATGTCCTGTATGACTTATTAACGAGATATAGATGATAAACGATAATAAAGATTCTCATGATAAGTATTGACTTGGAATATTAAAGTTCCATTTTTTAATTGATTCTGCAATATTTAGTATAAGTTCAATCCATAATTCATCATTTGTTTCAAATATCCATTCGGTCAAACCACCAAGAATGACTTTAACAATATCAGAGTCATTTTGATCAAAAACGATACAGATAATTCCACAGGTAACACATTCACAATTCTCTCAAAGAGATCATTCCTTTGTTCAATAAACATTTGACATGACATAAGTAAATGAAAAATAATGTCCTCTACTTCTTTCTCACACATATAACATTTAATACTTATGATTGGACATGTAGCTATTCTTAATAGATGAAGAATGTCATTTGATATTTCAGGGAAAATAAAACTTAAAAGTAATAATCTATTTGGTTTCAGGTCTTTCTGAATAAAAACAAAACGTGACAGTTCATGTTAGAATTATCACTGACATGTAAAATTTTGTAAATCAGTTGGGACCAATACAAGAAAAGAATGTCAAACATTGCAATGATAACACTGCATATGATAAACATTTATGTTATGTGCATAGCAAAATAATAATGCAAGTTGAAAAGTTATGCAATCAATATATCAAGTGGCACATAAACATTTACTTCGTAAATGCTGCATGTAAATTAAGCGAATTTAAGGATTCAAAGAACAGAATAGCAAACCTGTGTATACGGAGAAGTTAGAGGGTAAAGAGCATTTTAACTAATTCTAACCGATGTGACAGTTCGACCGAATTGAAGCGACGGGTGTTGCATGCAAGCAGGAGATGCTTACTCTTCCTGGGCACCTGGTCTCACTCTCATATCGGGAGTTCGCTTCTTTCATATGGTGGAGGTTTTTGTTTTTGCTTGCTTTGGTTCCTGTTTTATCCTGATTTTGTATGCCTTCGGTTTCTGATTTTCTGAATTATCGATTTTGTACTGTAGACAGGGATATGGTCATTATCCATATTTGTCACTGATAAGAGTTTTGTGTATAGCCGTCAAAAGTCGGTAATGGATGTGCATTGATCTCCCTTCTCTTACGAATATGATATTCATGTTTTAGTGAGGTCTTTCCATTTCTTTTTGGTCTGTTTTAAGCTGTTATCTCTGTTTGTTGGTCTATTTCGTTTGTATGACAAATATGGATAATGACCATATATCTTATGTAATCTGTCCATTTAATTTTCGTCTCATGCGGGCCAATTGGTCACTGAAACGATGTCATCTTGTCGAACTGTTCCTTATTCCTTTGATTGAAATATAAGAAATGGAGATGTTTATAACTAATGAATATTTTTCATGGGCAATTTTGATAATTTAGGTTTGATTCAGTTTCCTCACTCGAGAAAATTACACGAGGTCTTGAAAACTCGGTTGGTTAAAACATCTGTGGCTTGAACTTTCATTTCCGTGTGATCAAAATAAATGGCGATTTCTATTTCCTTCTCTATTTTTCCATGTGCTTTATACATCCTGATGAAAATTTCTCCAATACTGCTACATTGTTTTATTTCTTTGGGGGGTATATCTTCGTCGGATGCAAATATCTTGATATGGAATCCATCAGTTCCGGAAACGAGCTTGGTTTTGTAGGAAGAGACGATAACTCCAACTGGAATTTCTTGTCCTTTGTGTATAAGCTGTATGAATCTGCCGTTTTCTTCAATTCCGTAATGAGAAGAGCTGACAGGGGCATCTATAGTGTTAGGTTGGAAGCCATATGTCACTGCTCCGAAGAGAACTGCCAATACTGGACTCTTTGGTACAATTATTGTCATATCAGGAAATGCGTCATGCACAGCTTCTTGGATAAATTTGTTACTGGAGAAACCCCCTACCATAAATATAGCATTAATATCTTCAAAAGTACCTTCCTGTTCCATTTGCTTCAAATGTGCAACGATATTTTTTATCGTATCGTCGAACAGAGATTTGAATGTACTGGAATGAAGTTTAAGCTTTGCTTTAGAGCTTAAAAGACGAACAATGCCTTTAGAGGTTTGAATGTCCTCATTTTTCCCTTGAGGTATTAATCCCGCTGTTAAATTAACGATGATGGAACTAGTTCCTTCAACAGTGAAAACTCGTTTCTTTGTTTCCCACGCTTGTAGCAAATCGTAATATTCTTCTCTGTTCTCCCTCAATAATTCCTCATTGCTATTTCTTCCTGTGATTTCCCTTATTAAACTCATGAATTCTTCATTTGGTTTACTTCCACCCCATGGTCCTCCACTTGCACTTCTTAATATCTTCATTTTCCCGCAATCAATAACTTGTTGAATGGTGACGTCTGTTGTCCCACCTACATAGAAATTAACATCATATTGACATATATGCTCTATGCTAATAATTTTGGTGCTCAGCATGCGCATTAAAACAATAAAAAATTGCCCCATTGTCCCATTAAAGATACCCATGGTACAGATAAAAACAAAAACAACAAACAAATATATAAAGAGCAAAAGTTTAAAGAAGTACTAGTGCATGTACCTAAAAATCATGACAAAGAGGAGCTAAGTACATAGATTTGCATGGAGGGGGATACGCATAAGATTAAGAATAATTCATCAATTTCAATGACAAAAAAATTTACAAATATATTTCAAGTTAGAGCAGAAATACTATTAACGAAGCAAACAATATCTTCGGGGAATGAAAATCCAGCAGCAGAAAACCAACATAGCACAATTATGCAAGAATGAAAAACCAAATGAAATATCCATCGCATTTCGTGAAAGAACATATTATTTTCATCATTTAATGTTTTCATTAGCTCACTTTGACCTGTTTTTCAAATTATTAAGGAATGTTTACCTCCGAGGTCAAGAACAACAAATTGTGATCCTTTCTCAAACGAAAAGACGTTATCTTGACGACTCATTCTTTTATTAGTGTGATGAACTTCTAGTTGTTTTTCTTTGCAGTACATGGCTGCAACCTCTGGTTCTTTAGCAAGGATTGCTTGATCGTCGTCTATTCCAGCCTGTAAAATATTACTATAAAAACTCTTTTATAAAGCTTAATAATCGATTGCTTTTAAATAAGGGAGGGGATCTCAAAATCTGAAGAATAATTCCGGGAGCAAATTCTTGAAATACGTCCTTTAGTGTTGTGACCTGTTGACCTAGACAAGAAACCTAACACATGGTACGGTATTACTTATTACATGGGTACCCTTTTACAACCTAGTATTGAGTATTTAATATGGATTCTCTGTAAAAACCTAAAACAGCTGGCCACGGCATGTCATGGATTTTGATGAAACTTTCTGTAATTATCATACTTAATGTAAAAACAATGAAAACAAACCATATTGTTATATTTGAACAACGGTTGCCATGGTAACGGGATCAATCTTTTTGAGACCCCCATAAATATGAGAGATAAGACATATTGTGGCATTCTGTTGCCATGGAAACCATGGTCAAAATTTACTTTATGAACACAAAAACTTTTCTTTGTAAGTTTAACTCTGACAAGAATAACTTTTTCGGGGGAGGGGGTTATCAGGTAGTTGTTGATATTCAGTCAAATTATGTGAAAATTTAGCAAAAATAAGGTCTAATTTTAGGGTCATTTTTGGCCTGTTTTTGATTATTTTGAAGGTTGAAAACCATTGTTCGGTGAATGTTATGGGTATTTAACATCACCTTGCCAAAATAAATGTCTTTAGCTGGGAAAAATCAAGAAATAAAATCTATGGTGAAACTCACCATTTTGTCATGAATGCCAATCAAAATCCGTTGCTATAGCAACTTGGAATCCATATTACCATATACCGCATATTTAAAAACATTGTTTTTCCTCATGTTTGAGTCCTATGATTATGAAATAGCATACCAGTATACAAATTATATTTATCATTATCAATTGACCTTCAAATCATTTCAAGGTCATCTGTCCAAATCTCAAGGTCATTTCTAAATTTAGACTAAAATTAAGACAAAAATCAGGATTTCCAATTAATCTAAATTGATTTCTCTTACTTATTTCATTAGATATTTTGATTTTAAATATTTACAGTTGAACAACCGATCAAAAGAAGTAGAATTCATCACAATTTTCTTAAATTGTATTTCACTTCTATGTATGACATACTTTCAAAAGAGCATAAAATTGCGATTTTCTAAAATTTTCTCGTAAAATATGTGACATTTTTTGGGGTCTTCACTGGACTCTGATAAATGTGATACTCATCCCAACAAATAATACATTTATCATACTTTTACCGATAATTGATTGTTTTGCCAAGGTTCCATACTGTTTACTGTTAATCATGTTTCTTTTAAGTGAAAAACCCACAAAACTTGGCCTGAAAATAGCATATATTTTTAAATGACCTTGAAAATTGAGCAAATGACCTTGACATTTTCTCAAGGTCATGATAGCATCAAATGGCCTTTAATACATCTACATACCAAGTTTTGTAACAATAGCAGGTATACATCTGTAGAAATTAGCTTTTTACATATGACAGGTATTTACATCTTCGTACCAAATGTTGCCATGGTAACCTATTTCAAAGGCATGTAAACAGAAAAATCTCACTTCTAGATAAATTTCCTTCGATTCCCATGAAGTCCTAGGATAATACTCTTCAGGAAATAGTCAACTGTATTTCAAATCTTGTGCAATTGCATTATTACTCTTGTCAAAAGTAAGTAAAATATAGGTTAAATAGGCCTAAATTGGCCGAAAATGGCTCATTTTTAATAAGCATTTTTTCTTGAAATTGAAGTGAATTTACATGACACACAGAAAGAAGGAGCATCGAAAAATCATATTGTATCAACTTAAGAGGATTTAAATAATCTTTTCGGAAAATTACATATACATTCAACATTTGTTTCCATGGTAACGGGATGCATAAAAATGCCTTGTTTAAAGGTGTTTTTATACAAAACCTTGGTTACCATGGCAACGAAACGTCGGAGAAAAAAATGGAAGGTCAATTCGTTCTGAGGACATCATATTTACCTTATACACAAAAGATATCCAAAATCTGAGACATGTCGTGGCCAAACATGTCTGATTTTTTATGTTTTTACATAGAATCTATATTAAAGTAAGTAATTGCCACACAAAATTCATTGTCCTTCGAATGTTCTTCATCGATATTTAAGTACTCTCCCTTTGATCACAGTTACAGGAGAACTTGATATTCTTAAAAATGACAAATTCAACATGCCACTTTTTCTGAATGGATGAAATTAATCAGGGGATTGCTTTTCTCCAAAACCAAACATTTAAAACCAACTGGGAACACCAGATTCGAGTTTGTCTTCAAAAACCCTGATGTAATCACAAATTTCATCTACATCCAGGATCATTATACATATTGTATCGTCACACCAGCAGATAAAGCCTCTGATAATTACACATTCACTTGTAAAAAAATATTATTTAGAAGGCCTTGTCAAATCGGGACTACACGCGACTTCGAAAAATCCCACCTATGCTCCAACATATTTTTCGGCTTCAGAAGTTATTGAAAATCACAAATCAGCACGTGCTTCTTTCGGGCTTGACACCAACAAACTTGGTCTTGATTTACCTTACCTGAATTGTATACCAAAAAATGCACAAAATCCATAAAAACAACGTTTGATTGCTGGTTCCACTAAATTTTCGAACACATCTGTATCGGTCTTACTCACCAAAATTATATCTGAAATTAAGTCAGGCCTTCAAAAGTATTGTTCAACCGTATATTCGCGTAGTGGTATAAACGAAATGTGGAACTTTAAGAATTCGAAAAAGCTTTTATTTTTAGATCACCTCAAAATATATTATACATTGAAAAAAGAATTATTTTAGTTACCCAATTTTCGATATGAAAAATGGGAATACATTAAAAAAAGCCTACGCTCACGCAGCAAGATACGCCCGTTGGGATTTTTTTCACAACACCAAAATATCTAAGTCCCATAACTCCATAAGGACAAATCGGATGAACCTGAAAATCGAAAGGCGGCTTCCTCTTCAAAGTCTGATCACAATGTACAAATATCATGAAAATCTGTTGAGCCATATTCAAGTTATTGCGTTCCATGCACCTATATTTTACCCTTAGCTTAACATGTTTGTACATATAACACCCCCCCCCCCCCTCCTCCCATTACAAATATCTCAGTTATGCGACCAAAAAATCAAAAACCCGTTACATATGTCAAAGAGCATCTTTCTACCTTAAGTATACAAAATTTCAAAACATTTCGATCCAAAATAGATTTTTAAATAATTTTTAACTATTTTAGTATATTTTCTCTGTATTTTAAAATATCTAAGTCCCATAACTCTGTAACGACAAATCGAATAAACCTGAAAACCGAAAGGCGGCTTTCTCTCCACAATCCAAACATTATGTATGAATATCATGAAAATCTGTTGACGCATATTCAAGTTATTGCGTTCCATGCGCCTATATTTTGCCCTTAGCTTAACATGTATGTGCATATAACCCCCCCCCTTCCCATTACACACAATATCTCGATTATGCGACAAAAAAATTAAAAACCCGTCACATATGTCAAAGAACATCCTTTCTACTTGAAGTATACAAAATTTCAAAACATTTCGATCCAAAATAGATTTTTAAATAATTTTTAACTATTTTAGTATATTTTCACTGTATTTTAAAATATCTAAGTCCCATAACTCTGTAACGACAAATCGAATGAACCTGAAAATCGAATGGCGGCTATCTCACTACAGTCCAAACATGATCATGATGTATGAATATCATGAAAATCTGTTGACGCATTTTCAAGTTATTGCGTTCCATGCGCCTATATTTTGCCCTTAGCTTAACATGTATGTGCATATAACCCCCCCCCCTTCCCATTACACACATTATCTCGAGTATGCGACAAAAAAAATTAAAAACCCGTTACATATGTCAAAGAATATCCTTTCTACTTGAAGTATACAAAATTTCAAAACATTTTGACCAGAAATAAATTTTTAAATAATTTTTAACTATTTTAGTATATTTTCACTGTATTTTAAAAATCTAAGTCCCATAACTCTGTAACGACAAATCGGATGAACCTGAAAATCGAAAGGCGGCTTCCTCTCTACAGTCCAATCAAAATGTATGAATTTCGTGATAATCCGTTGACGCATAATCAAGTTATTGCGTTCCATAGGCGGACGGACAGACGGACGGACTTTGCCATACCATAATACGTCTCGTCAAATGACGGGCGTATAAAAAACAGTTCAATAGAATACACACTATAAAATCGTTAGACTTTTCGAGACTTTACACCTACATTCTACATACTAAATTGAAAGAGAGACTTCATAAATTATTAGCAACGCATTTACGAGTAAAAAAGGGAATCGTAAATACAAATTCATTGTCGTAAACTACGACAAAACTTACTTTGTAAAAGAGAATCTGCGTCAAAAACAAAATATACCGAATCAGATGTCATTAAAATGTTGAACTTCCTGATCGATGACAAATATGGATATGATGACCATATCCCTGTATACAGCACAAAATCGATAATTCAGAAACCGAAGGCGTACAAAATCAGGATAACACGGAAACCAAAGCAAACAAACAAAAACCTCAACCACATGAAAAGAAGCGAACTCCCGATATGGGAGTGAGACCAGGTGCCCAGGAAGAGTAAGCATCTCCTGATTGCATGTAATACCCGCCGCTTCAATTCGGTAGAACTGTCACATCCTGTTACTTCCATTTCGGAAGACATAGAGTACAATCTTTGGTTGGATGGTTCAAATGGTCTATGGCAGAATGTCATCCACCATTCTGAAGAGTGGGACATCATAGTGTATGACGAGTTCCCCATATCAACCGTAGAACTTCCTCAGTGACGATGTTAGTCGGTCACAAACATATCCCTGACTGAGAAGCTTATCTGAAAGACGCCTAGCTCTCAGAACAAAATCCGTTTATTTGGTACTTGCTCTGGCATAGCGTATCAACTGAGATATGAACACGCCATAAGCAGGCGATGAAGGGATGTTGCTACTCAGAAAAGGAAAGTTTGTAATGCTGAAATTGAAGTCGTCACGTTTGTCATAGAGTGAAGTGTTCATGTGACCATCAGTGCCGTAGGACAACATTATGTCCAAATAGGATGCTGAACTATTTGTCTCTGTAGTTTCTTTGACTCCGAAGGATCGATACTGCTCAGGTAATCCGCGAATTTTGGATTATTGATGGACAACACATCGTCTATATATCTGTAAGTGAAGTTGAAGTCAGATGCTAAGTATCTTTTCCCTTCAGAGACCAAAAATTGAATGAATTCAGCTTCGAACGAGTAAAGGAAAATAACGGCAAGGAGTGGGGCACAATTGGTCCCCATTGACCTTTCCTCCAAACACCACAAAAATGTTGTCGATCAGAAAGTTTAACATCTGAATAATAACTGTTTCAGAGTATTTATTTTCAGAATCGGACTTTTCTCTTACAAAGTAGGTTTTGTCAAAGTTAACAACAATAAATTTTTATTTGCGATTACCGTTCTTACTTGTAAACGCATTACTTATAATTTTTGCGAGTCTTTGTTTCAATTTAGAATATGGAATTGTAGTGTAAAGTTTTGAAAAATCAAAGGCTTTGATGGAATGGACTCCACTAAAATGAGTGGATTTCAGATGTTCTAAAAGTTTCTTCGAATTCTTTAAAATCCACATCTGGTTGATACCACTGCGAGAATATACTGTCGAACAATATTTTTGAAGCCCAGATTTGATTTCAGATAAAACTTTGGTGAGTAAGATCGATACGGATTTGGTAGAACAATTTGAGGAACCAGCGATGAAACGTGGTTTGTACAGATTCTTATGTATTTTAGGTATGCAGTATAAATTTGGTAAATCTAAATCTAAATTGTTAGTGTCGAAGCCAAAGGAAGCAAGAGCTGATTTGTGGTTATCTATTATTTCAGAGGCAGAAAGGTTTGTTGGGATGTAAGTGGGATTTCCAGGTGTCGAATTTAAACCCACCTCTTTAACTAGACTGTCGAAATAGTACTTTTTGCAAGTAAATGTGTAATTATTTGAGGCTTTGTCCGCCGGTGTGATGACATAAACTTCTTGGAGATAGGTAAGCTCTGTGATAACATCAGGGTCTTTAATTATAGACTCAAACTGATGTTCACAGTTGATTTTAATCGGTTTATTCTAGATAAAAGTAACCCTTTGATGGATTTTATCCATTCGGAAAGGGTGTCGAGTTCTACATCCTCTTTCTTTGCCCAACGTCTTGCATTTTCCTCACAAGAGTCCATGATAATGTTGACATTTTGGTTCCATGTAAAGGACATACTTTCTCTGTATTTGGGACCCTTTTTAAACAATTTTCTCAACTTGTCGTTCTTGACATTACTAAGGTCACCAGTAATAACGTGTCCAAAAGGAGATTTATTGAAATCCGATGAAAAACAATCGAAAGGAAGTGGATGTAGTGAGGGATTACTTAAATCAATACACTGCAAGAATCGTCTGTAATTGTAAATTTTTGATGCAACTGTTGGTGTGTAGCTATAGGAAATACAAGGAGTTTCTTTTCTTTTGAAATATGGTGGGATTTTTTCTGTGACAGTTTTGTGATTCAAAATTTGACCAAGATTCAATTTATCATAACATTTTTGTGGTCTTTGGAGGTAAGGTCCTCCAACAAGTTGTTGGAATTCCAATAGGAACAAAGTGTGACCCGCTCTTTGTCGTATTTTTATACTAATACGAAGCTGAATTTCTTTGAGGGCATAAAGCAGATAGCTCTGAACTTCAACTTCACGTAGAGATTATTTGATGATTAATCCCAAAGGATCCCGGACCTTAAGGCCCCTTTTTGGATCATCTATATATCGATTGATTATAAAGATTTAGTGTCCCTTTTTACATCAGAAGAAAATTTAACATTTTATGAGTAAGAATAACTATGATAATTTCGTTTGTAATCTCATCACAATTTATGTAACGTCTATACAGTTAAGAGGGGTAACCGAAATATCCGGATAAACCGCCCTTGTTCAGGTAAAAATCAATGCAGATATATAGATCGATATATGTAAAAGGCGTTTTACATGCTAATTTTTACTTTGTGTACTGTATTTTTTCTCTGATTTTCTCTAATTTCAACATGGGCGCAAAAGAGAATGGCTAATTCCTTTTCAAGGAGAATTTGTCGTATATCTATCTTTCACTAGTTTGTCTGAATTAGCCATTCTATTTTGCGCTCATACCTAATTAAAGTGAAATTTATCATAACTACCTGGGTTTTTTTGTGCACCGTTCAACCAAAGCTCACGAAGGATGGGTGTGTTTTAGCAAATTTTGCAAGCGCTTAGGGTTATATCTTAGCAAAAAGAAATATGAAAGTTGTTGTTCAGACATAGATCAAACAATTTATATGATTATTTCAGTAAATTTTGAAAATTTAAAAATCCGATTATTATAGCCTTTCCGTAAGGTCCGGGATCCTTTGCAAATTGCCTTGGCGAAATCTATCCCGTTGAACTTGAAGTTAAAGAAAAGACAGAGACCATTAATTCCGCGTCCTATTTGGATATCATCTGTCTTTTAACACCAATGATAATATGAATATCTAACTCTATGACAAACGTGACGACTTCTGTTCAAATTCAATATAAGAAATATTCCTTTTCTGAGTAGCAACACCCCGTCGTGTATAAACATGCCAAAAGCAGGCGATGAAGGGATATTGCTACTCAGAAGTTGATGATGCTGAAAGTGAAGTCGTAACGTTTGTCGTAGAGTGAGGTGTTCATATGACCTTCAGTTTCGTAGGACAGCATTATTTCAAAATAGGATGCTGAACTATTTGCCTCTGTAGTTTCTTTGACTTCAAGCTCCGAAGTATAGATTCTGCTTAGGTAATCCGCGAATTTTGGATTATTGATTGACAGCACATCGTCTATATATTTGTGAGTGAAGTTAAAGTCAGAAGCTATGTATCTTTTCCCTTCAGAGACCAGAGATTGAATGAATTCAGCTTCGTACGAGTAAAGAAAAATGTCGGCATGGAGTGGGGCACAATGAGTTCCTATTGGAATTCCGACAATTTGCTGGAAGACCTTTCCTCTAAATAGACATTTAAAGATTTTCCGTATGCAGAGCGCTGACTGTCTACACTGTACAGTTTGAGGGGTCGTATCAAATAATATACGTACATAAATTTTCAAAAGGTGCAGTATACCCTGGTTTTACCGTACATCGTACATTTTCTGACCTTTCCGTCGAATGCTCGAGAAAACTGAAATTGTACCCCACTCTGCCAAAAGAGCGCTATTAAAATATCTCTCCGATCTTCGTTCAATAAAAAAATATATATATAACAAAAGAAAACAAAAATAACCAGTTAAATATAATCATCATAGGTCTTAAAATTATGCTTAACGGTTAATTTTCTTTGTTGCAAGACATTTCTATCGGTGCCAACATTTTTTGTGACCCTGATTTCGGAGTCTGAGTTACTATAGAAATAATTTCATTGGCAAAGAGATGTGACTTTCATATATTTTTACGTTTTGGTTAACACTACAGGCACGTAGACATGGTACTTTAGTATATTAGGTATATCTGCGGATCCGCGATTTACTTAACTATTTCTACTTCAAAGCAGCAAGCTCTGTCAAGCTTCAGTGGAATAAATAAATAATAATAAACCTTCCTTTTTTGGTAGAATGGTATAGATCGAATTTCAGGGAAAATCCAAAACCCCACTGTATAAGAACTCTCAATTTTGAAAATGAAACTTATTGTAGATGGCGCAACTGGAATTAATTGTTGCGGTGTCGTACAAATTCAAATTTTCATATTTCAACGGCGAACTTTCCCTTTGAAGCGCAGATCTAGAGGTGAGATGGGGTTACCGTAGTCAGGGACAACCTGAAAATTGACAAATATGTATTGATAAATAGTCTGAAATTATGTTCAGGGCGTATCAAAGATATTCACTGTATAAAAAATATTTTACGAAAATTTTCAGTTTGGTTTTAATGTCGAAACGTACTACTCTATATACTTCCAATTTTTTTTAAATAGTCATTTCGCAAATGAAAAGCTTATTTCTTATGCAAGAAAATGCTTTATCATATATATGATTAACCCCCCTCTTCCATATGTGTTGTCACATATTGAACACTTATTTAGGATTGTTGAATATTCGTCGACGTACAAATGTTTAACGACTTCAAATTCATTAAACGATATCTGCCCCTTATTTCCAAATTGTGATGAATTATTTCAAATGTATATATATTTGTATATGATCCGTACACTGTATAAAACATATTCATTTTAACCCATGCCCTCCGTACACAACCATTTGAACTCTGCGGGGTAGGTATAATGAGAATCTTTAAGGTGAATTCTACATTGCTATGATATTTTCACACTTAGCCGGATACGACGAACGGTCAAGTAACGGATAAAAAAATATTTTCATTAATTTTCCGTTTTGTCCGGTTATTATATAAATATGTTGTATTTTCATTTTATCAGTTGTTTCTTTGTCACACGTTACACATTTGTTATTTTCCGGTAGACTACCGGTATGTCTCCTTTCGTAGTAGTCGCTAGAGCATCCGGAAGTTGCAATGACGATAAAGCAATTGTATATTTCCACATTTTTCCGCCTTCAATTTTCTTTCGCCACTTTCAAACTTTTTGGCAAAAGGGCGATCGAAAACGCGAAAGCTGATCTCGTGATCGGGAGGCGAAATTAATGCCGGTGCCCTTGTTCTTCATAAAGCTATTAATTATGACAAATTAGATATCGGATTTTTGTATTCGTATACCGCCCCCATATTCTGTAGGTGTAGACTGTCGAGCGTCTGCATACGAGAAAACTTTAAATCTCTAATAAGATTCCCTTTGATACCTCAGTTCAGTCCATCGACTTCTCCCTATTCGAAGTTTAGATACGTACAGTTACGTTCGTTTAAGTAAAAAGTTAAGGTTTGCGTTCTTAAACGAAGGATCTCTATTAAGAACAGATAATTTTGCAACATGGATCAGACATGCACGTTTCGGGTACTTAACCCCCTTCAGTGATCCTCAATTAAAACAATGTAATATGGCAAAAAAAATACGAAAGATATTCTAAAATTGTACCAAAAGACGTAGCAGGATTGATGGGATATGATGCTACCGGACCCATGTTTTAGAAATTTCAAGAAATTTTTATTACAGACAAATTCCAATGCGTTGAAGAAAAGACCAACCGAATGTGATCGAAATTGGCTACATGTGCCCTCGGGGACTCCTGTTCCACCAGCAATGACACTCAACAAGTGGTAAAATTGAAAAAACGTCTATTATTTCAATAGCATCATTTAAGAGCAGATACATTTGAAGCATAGACCAAACAGATCCTTCTTCTTTTGTTAATTATGCAGGTTGAGCAATATATTCTGATTCTATGGGTCCAGGTTTCTAAGGAAGATGACGATATTTTTTGCAAAATTTCCAACTAAGTCAAATGCACGAATTATGTCTAAATTCTGAAATAATGATAACTGTTTTCTATTATTCGAATCATTTTACAATTTCGCATAAGCAAGTTGATTATGAATTTGCCGATAAGACATGTAACATTATGCTTAACCTTGACGTAACGTATCCCGACGGAAAAAGGAAGGAATAGGGGTAACAAAAATGGCACTCGGTAAAAATTGATTCGATTTTCCTATAATTTGCACAGACTTAAGATAGATAATTAATTTTTTTTTCTTGCAACTTGGTTTTTTTATTTAAATCAAATGATACGTTTTCTCAAGAGCTATTTAAATGTGACAATTTTCGAAACTTAAGATAGGTACATGTTTATTCTTATTTTCTACAAAACTCGCTTCTTAAATAAGTATGGTTATATTAAAACATCAACTTTTACTGAAAAAGAATGATGTATGTATTATCTTTAAAATGCATAGTTGACAATACGAAAATTTGTAGAATCTTGGAATATCTGTGACAAAGTCCCTATTTTCTGCACGGAGAGGCGGACGGAATTAGGAAATTTTGAATGGCGACCCAAGCAAAACGATTGGTTCGATTTCCTCCAAACCTTAGCAAAAGATGTTTGACATCATGGTTCATTCATATTTTAAGTATATGTATGAAGAAAATTGAATGAAGGGAAATAACGGGGTTATGGTGAGAATACCACTTTAAATGTCCGTAAACCGCAGGTTGGACGGACGCACAAACATGCGGACGGACATGTACATCACTATATACCACCGCCATTTTTTTGGCAGGGATAATATTGAGAGATTGCTATCATCCGTTGACTTCGCAATAAGACATGCTAGAACACAAAAACCAAATACACCAAAAATACCATGCTACCATTGAATACCAAACATAGACAAAATGAAAGGAAGGAAACAAATATACAACCAGTGTCGATTGGATAGCTATGTTATTGCGTAAACGTATGGGAACTCCCATTGAAGAGAGAAATCCAGGAAGAGTAAGCATCTCCGGTCTGCATACCACAACCGTAACCTTAGCTTGGTTGCTAAGGTTAAATCCAGTTATATTACAGTGATTCCATATCATTTTAGAGGGGCAAACTACATCCCAAGATTTTAATCTTTTGTCATGGCATTATCGACCAAAGTAATTTTTTAACTTATATTTTTAAAAAGATTTTCAATTAAGACACGGCTCTCCTTATCAGCAAAATCAATACCAAAACAATCGGTTCTCATCGAGATCTATTATTTAATATCGGTTTGGTTTTATGGTGACACCATCTTAAATTAAAGATGTACTGATTGTGTACAGAATAGAATATTCACTAGTAAAAGTGTATGAATAATTGACGTTACAGTCAGGAACAAGTTACACTTGTGGACCACTTATTTTGTTCGATATGCTAGGTTTCATCTGCGGTGTATCTTATAGTTTTTCCCACCCTATTATATTTATTGACATTTTCATGTCATCACTTTGTGTCTATAGGTCTTTTTGTTGTTTCTTGGAAGATGCTGACTTCTGACGTACTAACAACGGAATGCAGGTGAACAAAATAAGAAATAGAAATTGAAACAACATAAGTAACTTGAATTTTTCACAAAAACCTTTAAATATTTGAACAAAAACACATTTTTCAGACAAACATTTCAAAAATCGTTCTCGTGAGAGTCGAATTTCATTTCGCTTTATATGTGATGACACTATGTCTCAGATCTCCTTATCAATAATCATTGGTTATAGCCGAATTGAAAGTACATTTCATTACTTTATCAATTTGAAATCGTCTTCCATTTTCTCGTCCTCTTGTTCCCGCGTCCTCCCAAATTCTAACCGTCTGTTATAGTAGAATTTCACAGTGTCATTAATTGGTGGTGTGGCTGCAAAGGTAAGGGTTTCTGTAAGGTCAGCCCATACGTCTTTGTCGAAAGTTTTTATCTTCAATTTCCCCTTGAAAGACTTCTTAAGACACACCAAATTCGCCTCGCATTCTTTGGAAATGTTTTTCGGGATTTTACTATGGTCATGCCCTTCACAGCTCTTTCTGTTGATGTTGTACAAAGCAGACATATATAAACGTATCTGAAAGTTATCGTGGGTTGTTAGAAAGTCGTATAACAAAGACGAGCAGCTTTCACATGGTGAGTAGCTGATAAACAGCTTGATTTTAAATTTTCTCTTCGTTCCATACAACATCAAGTGTTCTATGATAAGTTCCTCTGCATGCTCCTCCGTAGGTATATTCTTGAATTTTCGTATTTCAGTAAATGATTCCCCGTAACATACACATACAGCTCGAGTTTCACCCGGCCATAACTCCTCATCGCTATGAAAACCGCTATTCCAAAATACTCGGAATAATTCCTCATCCTGACTTGGTACACTGTATATCGGCATAGTTGTGTCTATGAAATATTGTTGCCTATTGGATGAAGCCTTTAAACTGGATTGAAGTCAATTGTTGACATTGTTAGTGCAATATTAACACTATCGATCGTTTGCTTGGTGCGCTGTAGAGGCAGTAAGTGTTCTTTTGTTAGTATTTAATAGACATTTAAAGATTTTCCGTATGCAGAGCGCTGACTGTCTACACTGTACAGTTTGAGGGGTCGTATCAAATAATATACGTACATAAATTTTCAAAAGGTGCAGTATACCCTGGTTTTACCGTACATCGTACATTTTCGGACCTTTCCGTCGAATGCTCGAGAAAACTGAAATTGTACCCCACTCTGCCAAAAGAGCGCTATTAAAATATCTCTCCGATCTTCGTTCAATAAAAAAATATATATATAACAAAAGAAAACAAAAATAACCAGTTAAATATAATCATCATAGGTCTTAAAATTATGCTTAACGGTTAATTTTCTTTGTTGCAAGACATTTCTATCGGTGCCAACATTTTTTGTGACCCTGATTTCGGAGTCTGAGTTACTATAGAAATAATTTCATTGGCAAAGAGATGTGACTTTCATATATTTTTACGTTTTGGTTAACACTACAGGCACGTAGACATGGTACTTTAGTACAATAGGTATATCTGCGGATCCGCGATTCATCTTAACTATTTCTACTTCAAAGCAGCAAGCTCTGTCAAGCTTCAGTGGAATAAATAAATAATAATAAACCTTCCTTTTTTGGTAGAATGGTATAGATCGAATTTCAGGGAAAATCCAAAACCCCCACTGTATAAGAACTCTCAATTTTGAAAACGAATCTTATTGTAGATGGCGCAACTGGAATTAATTGTTGCGGTGTCGTACAAATTCAAATTTTCATATTTCAACGGCGAACTTTCCCTTTCAAGAGCAGATCTAGAGGTGAGATGGGGTTACCGTAGTCAGGGACAACCTGAAAATTGACAAATATGTATTGATAAATAGTCTGAAATTATGTTCAGGGCGTATCAAAGATATTCACTGTATAAAAAATATTTTACGAAAATTTTCAGTTTGGTTTTAATGTCGAAACGTACTACTCTATATACTTCCAATTTTTTTAAATAGTCATTTCGCAAATGAAAAGCTTATTTCTTATGCAAGAAAATGCTTTATCATATATATGATTAACCCCCCTCTTCCATATGTGTTGTCACATATTGAACACTTATTTAGGATTGTTGAATATTCGTCGACGTACAAATGTTTAACGACTTCAAATTCATTAAACGATATCTGCCCCTTATTTCCAAATTGTGATGAATTATTTCAAATGTATATATATTTGTATATGATCCGTACACTGTATAAAACATATTCATTTTAACCCATGCCCTCCGTACACAACCATTTGAACTCTGCGGGGTAGGTATAATGAGAATCTTTAAGGTGAATTCTACATTGCTATGATATTTTCACACTTAGCCGGATACGACGAACGGTCAAGTAAGGGATAAAAAAATATTTTCAATAATTTTCCGTTTTGTCCGGTTATTATATAAATATGTTGTATTTTCATTTTATCAGTTGTTTCTTTGTCACACGTTACACATTTGTTATTTTCCGGTAGACTACCGGTATGTCTCCTTTCGTAGTAGTCGCTAGAGCATCTGGAAGTTGCAATGACGATAAAGCAATTGTATATTTCCACATTTTTCCGCCTTCAATTTTCTTTCGCCACTTTCAAACTTTTTGGCAAAAGGGCGATCGAAAACGCGAAAGCTGATCTCGTGATCGGGAGGCGAAATTAATGCCGGTGCCCTTGTTCTTCATAAAGCTATTAATTATGACAAATTAGATATCGGATTTTTGTATTCGTATACCGCCCCCATATTCTGTAGGTGTAGACTGTCGAGCGTCTGCATACGAGAAAACTTTAAATCTCTAATACAACAATGAATTTGTCGATCAGGAAGTCAAACTTATAAATAATAACTGTTTCAGTGTACTTATTTTTAGAATCGACCATTTCTTTTACAAAGAAGGTTGTAGCATAGTTAACAACAATAAATTTAATATATTTGTGATTGCCCTTCTTGCTTGTAAACGCATTACTTATAAGTTTTGTAAGTCGTTCTTCAATCGTTGAATAAAGTGTCGAAATATAAAAAGGCTTTGACCAGATGGAATCTATTGAAATGAGTGGATTTCAGATGTTCTAAAAGTTCCTTTGAATTCTGTAAAATCAACATCTGGTTACATGTAATACCACTTCGAGAATATACTGTCGAACAATATTTTCGAAGTCCAGATTTGATTTCAATTAAAACTTTGGTGAGTAAGATCGATACAGATTTGGTTGAACATTTTGAGGAACCAGCAATGAAACGTTGTTTGTATTAATTTTGCGCATTTAAGGTATACAATATAAGTATGGTAAATCTAAATCCAAATTGTTTGTGTCAAAGCCAAAGAAGGCGAGAGCTGATTTGTGGTTATCTATCATTTCTGAGAAAGAAAGGTTTATTGGAGTGTAAGTAGGTTTTCCAGGTGTCGAATTCAAACCCAACTCTTTAACAAGGCTGTCGAAATAGTACTTTTTGCAAGTAAATGCTCATCTTTGCTGCATACTTACCATTCTGATTGCGTCACGCATGAACTGTCGACTGTTCTCACACCAGATAGCTGGTACTGTTATGACGTAGAATATGTTTTCCTCTACAATTTCCGGATTACTGGCCTTTATATTTGTGAAGGCACGCTGTTTCAAAAATTCTATTGATAATCCGAAGACAACCACTGCGGGCACGGACTTGCCTTGATCGTCCTTAATCTCAAATTGCCGGTTAAGACCCTGAATAATAAAGGTTTCATATATTTGAAATAAATCATGATGTAATATTTTGCAATTTTCTAAGATTCTTTTTAACGATAACCTATTTACAAACACCGCCAATTGGTTAATTTCTTTTCATTTTTTAATGATCGGGTATATTATGTACATTTTATCAATCAAACTAATGTAATATACATAATCTAAGAATATTTACGTCTTTGCGAAAAATCCTCATTTTAAACAGTTTGAAAAATTTCCAGCCTTCCTCTTCGCAATTTTCAATCAACTCAAAATAGCGTTTTTCTGCATCATATCCGAAGGCTTCGAATGTTCCATCTTTCGTCAAGAGAAGACACGTCGGGGTTTTCTCGGATAAGCAAGTGCTTCCTTTCCATATCTCTGTAGATCCACTTGCAGGAAATTTTTCGTGGTCGCTTATGTGTTGATAGGCATATCCACTGTAGGTTGTTCCGAAATCAACTGCCACTACGTACTGTTTAATCCTCGCAAATCTTGTCGGCGTCGAGTCTTCAGAAGTCGAAACTTCACCTTTTTCGAAGGTTTCTCTTGGTATAGTTTTTCTCATCTCGTGTACCATTCTATCCATATTTACACCTGTTATTGTTGAGAAACGCTGTTTTGCTATTTCTCTGCAAAAAAGAGACCAATGACGTTACATGTATATTTGATGATAGATCATGATTATACGCGGCATTCTTGACACATGCACGTGATAGATAGGACTGTAGCTGACTTGTATTTTTCAAAAATTAAAAAAAAACCCCGCAAACATATAAACATACAAGCGAAGTTCTAGAGGGCGGTAAGGGAGTAAGGACAATATCTCCTGGAACTCGACAAAAATTATGTTTATTCCAGTTATAAGTGCATTAAGCAGAGTCACCTACAGTAAATTCTTGCACTGAACTCTGGGAATTCTTCAACAGACGGTGTTGTCATTTGTGTTTCCATGGTGCCGTTATTTTTTAGGCTAAGTAACGATATTTCGAAACATAGATCACAAGTTTTAAACTTTACATATACATACATTTTTAATTTATTTAGAAAGATTCTCTCTCTCTCTCTCCTATTTTCTAAAACTTACAAATTGTTAATTCTGTTGTTGAACTACAAAAATCTTTTGTATTGCAGAATCTTTCTTTCTTTTGTTTTTATTGCTTTTGTTCATTTACTTTGTTAAGTAATTTTGGTTACTTGATTCTCTCTGTCTTAGGCGTCGTCTGAAGTTTTCTTGCTATCTTGGATTCCGTCCCTGGCAAAGCGTCAGATGAATTTTCCACTTCTGGTCTTTCCACAAGAATCTCTTCTTCGCTCTCGCCATCAGGTATGCGCTGTATTTGAAATAAGAACTTATAAAGCTTCGGTCATATAAAAAGAAATTTTATTTTATTAAAAAGCAATCTCTGTGGGACGAAAAAGTTCTCATGCATCATTATTACTCCAACCTTCAATAAAATACAACGTTTCGGTTGTGATTATTGTTATGCTTTCTTAAAGGTATCATAGATGCATTTTCATTTCTATGTATTCATATTTTTATTATTGTTCTTTATTTTATCTATTCATGTTAAACGTCTTCAAATTCAATAGCATCATTAAGAACATATTAATTTGCAGCATGGACCAGACATGCACGTTTCGGGTACTCAGCCCTCGTCAGTGATCCTCAATGTAACGATGTAATGTTTCCAAAGAGTTTGAAAAAATTGTTCAAAAATGTAATGAAAAGAATAGCAGGATGGGTCGGATATGATGCTACAAGACCCAAGTTTTAGGAATTTTAAGAAATTTTGATAACAGAAATTTTCAAATGCGTTGAAGAGACGATCAACCGAAGTTGATCGAACTTGGCTACATGTGCCTTCGGGGACTACTGGTCTACCAGCAGTGACACTCACCAAGTGGTACAACTGTTAAACTTCTTTCCATTCAATAGCATCATTTTCACTGTGGCATATCACGTGATGGATTAGTATTGCATCTACACATATCATTCTGTGTGTTTTTGTTGCTTTGTTTTTTTAAAAACAAATATGCGGATTCTGAAGTAGATAAATGCTTGAAACTATTCATAGCTATGGCCAGTTTTGTCTTTCTAGCTAATGAAGGCAAATAAGGTAATCTTTCGTGATACCCTTACCAAATTTGAATTTGTCAATTGAGTAAAACATATATTTTGATGTTATCGAATTAATTGCAGACAGCTTACTGGTAGTTCTGTTTTTTCTTTGATTGTATCCTCCATAGTAACTTTCCATGTTTTTGCTTCAGCCTCCGACGATGCTTGAAAAGAGATTGAATTTGATGTTTAGTTCAGTGTCATTTTGATATTTTTCATGATACGATGTTCCAAGAAGCAATGGTTATCGTTACTTATAATCTTATCCTGTTTTATCCCCATTTATATCTTTGGTGTACCATAAATACCTTTCAATGTTAGTGATGCCCCATCGTATGTTTCAATGTAGATTTTCGTTGCTTTCTGTTGTACTTTTGCAAACTGAAATAAAACATTATCTTTTCATATATGAAGCAGCTAAACGAAGTTATGATTTATTCTCATAGGGTCTTAGAATATCTCAGATATCTTAAATGATGCTATTGAATTTAAAGACGTTTAACATTTGAACTACTTGGTGAGTGTCACTGCTGGTGGACCAAGAGTCCCCGAGGGCACATGTAGCCAAGTTCGATCAACTTCGGTTGATCGTGTGTCTCTTCAACGAATATAAAATTTTCTGTTACAAAATTTCTAGTCTGAATCATCCAGACGCTTAACTCCGCTTACTCCGTTATCCGTCTGGACGCTTTCTACTGAAAAAAAAATTACTCGCCAGGTGGCGCAAAACAAAATGGCGACGCCCATGAAGAAGAATGCGTATGCCATAGTCCCTGATGTATCCGTGTGTGTAGCGTGTAATCAAGATTCAAAACAGCGGTATTATGTAAGGAAAAACAAGGGGGATGAAGGGCCTAGCATGAAATTGGTCAATACATTTTATGAATGTTCTTTTGATTGCCCTGAAAATAATGGGGCGTTTTTGTGTCTCCCTTGCAACAGAATGTTGCAACGTATTAATAAAATGAATGAGGAGTCTGATAGATTGAGTGATAACGTTGATAAATCATCTCAGAAATTTATTATAAAGTACAAATCAAAAAGAATGAGGGTAGCAACGCCCAGCAGCACCATGAAACAAGGGAAGCGAGTTGCAAGGGATGATATTGGCACAACTGAGACACCCATGACATGTAAGTTAAACAAGATCCTGACAACAATCTCAACAGCACTAGAGCATTGAATTGAGCATCGACGAACCCCTAGCAAGCTAGAGGTGGGACCAGGTGCCTGGGCGGAGTAAGCATCTCGTTTGGTTAGCTGCACCTGCCATCGATGTTCACGCATGAAACTGACAACAACATCCACAAAACATGCACTAGGTAAGTAACAGATTGATTTGTATGAAACTGGTAGGTACTAGAACAGCCATCACTGAGAGCTTATGTATTGTGACATCATGAGCATTTACCAGTACTGTAAACTTTACATACCAAAATACAGCACATTCCTCAGGCTGGGGAAAGGTACCGATCCAGCTAATATTCCTTGATCAAGCTACCATTCGATTGGGTTAATCAGCTTGATCAAAGTGTATTAGCTCAATGGGTACTTTTCCTCAACCTGTTCTTTAAAATTTCATTTTTTGTACATATATTTTGTTGAAATTCTATCTGACAAAATGTCCATGATGAAGGAACATCCAATAATTTTCTAACAGAAGTAACTTATTAAGAGAGTACAAATGGCTGCTCTAGTGTAATTGGTTAGCACGTCTCATGCATGTTGTATCATTGCAATGAGGAGGTCTAGGTTCGAATCCTAGGGGCAGTCAAAGATACATTTTTTTAAAGTATTAATTGAATTTTTGCTAATACAGTTTTGATAGGAAAAATTGACTGCTCTAGTGTAATTGGTTAGCACGTCTCATGCACATTCTTTCATTGCAATGAGGAGGTCTAGGTTCAAATCCTAGGGGCAGTCAAATTAATTTTTTTCCAAATTAAGACACCATGATAGATACGGTAAATTTCTTCTTGCAAGTATGACATTGTATTATTTATTTTCATTGATATGTAGGCTCCCCACACAAACCTGTGAGCAGAAGAGGTCTTGATTTCAATTCAACTTTAAGTTTGAGTGCAAAACAGACTCCCTCAACAAGCTCGAAATCTATGCGAAAAGATATGTGCCATTATGTTAACATTAGTCATAGGAAAAAAACTGAACCTATTGTATCCTGCCTTGCAAGTGGAAGTGTGAGGAAATGCACCCGCCTCCTTCTGTCCCATAAAGATGTAAACATTCAAAATAAAGTACTAGCAGGTTTGTTCTATCATATAATCGGTCTATTGTGTGCACATATGTGTATTTAAAACATGCTTATACTTTCATGAATCGAAGGGAATCCCTTCTTCTGTGACTTTGATATTATAATAAAACAACAGTAAATATGATGGCTGATTTCCTCTGAGAAGTAATATTTGCCTCACCATTTGGGCTCATTTAATATTGTCTTCTTGGAGAGCTCAACCATCATTTTACCTGGGTAAGAATGAATTATTGTTTATTTGTATGTCATCACTTTTACTTGTAAGTTGAACATCTTTTATCTTAAATCTATACTTGCCTATACTATAATATGGCTATAGATAACAAGAAGAGCCATTATGAGTGTGGTATATACATGTAGAATTGTCACCTTACATGAACGAGTAAATTGATTCCAATTTTAAAGTTAAAATTAGAAATATGATGCATATTGTATATGTAAAATATGTTATGAATGCATTATTTTTAAGGTGTTAGTGATGTCATTAATCAAGAATGCAAAGAATTACAGAAGAAGCAAGAATTTAAAAAGACTGCTGTTTCTGACATGGAATTTGACATGGATAAAACATCCAAGTGCTTACAGTCAGCTCCATTAGTTTGGCATGTTCTAAATAGCATAGGTGAGAATAAGAGTAAAACTAGTGACAGTGTGAAAGTAACCACAGCTGCATGTGTACTTCTTAGTTCTAGGTCTAAGTACTTGAGTAAACTACAAAATAATGTAGCTGTGAGTCTATATAACAATCAACTTCAAAAGGAAGGATTTGCTATTTTGAATAAGTTGGGGGTCAGTGTATGTCACTCAACATTGCAGAGGACACTTAATGCAGCTGCATTATGTTCTGATGATGCAATGTTAAAGTTGAAGTCATCTGTTGAGCAAAACCTGAACCAGTGTAATATGAACTGTGAACCATGTATAGATCATGCATATGCAGTCCACGAACAAGCAGACATTGTTTCCCCAGTGAGTTGTAATCCTGGATACAGATTTAACATGGACAACTTAGACTTTCATATAAAAGTGCGTGATATGACAGAAAGTCACCAAAATCAATGTAGACATTATGTTCAAATGATGGCAGTTAAAGACAGAGTGAATTGTGAACATCTTTCTGATAACGTCCCTATTGGTGATCTAACCCAGGTAGAAAACCAAGAATTTATACCTTCTGCAACAGACAATTCAGATCTACGTGAAGATATGATACATATGATTTCTATCATACTTATAAAACATCTCCCAGCATTTAAGGCTTTTGCAGATATATATCCTGAGTTTTTTCAGCACCCTTATTCAGATCAAATGAAAGAGAAATCAGTTGTGGTAATTAATCGAGCATCATTCTGTTACTATGTTGAGTGCATAATTATACTAACACCAAAGATTTGAATGTTTGAGTTTTGAATACTGGAGTGTTGATTTATTTTGATATTCATTATTATTTCATTTTTACCTTGCTTTTCTTATTCTTGTTTTAGATTATTTTCAATTAGTTCAATTTTTTTTCTTTATAAGAGTTATATGTCTACTGTAGGCTTCAGTATTAATTCACATAAAGTTGTTACAAAGTTTTTGATAATAAACATGATAAATATATAATCTTGTTCCTGACATTATAATCTTGTGAAATAATAAAAAAGTACATGTAACTAAAAGTTACTTCTCCATTCCTACTGTACAGACAATGTATATACAACATCTAATTACACTGATTAATTTGTGATCAAAACTGTCATCAAGAGTCATATTTTTTTTAATCTGAAAACTGTTTCCAGAAAACTTTCTTTCTTGAAACTTGATACATGCTAAAGAATGGGTAATTATGATTGAAATGTTATTTTCAGCTGCCACTGGGTATCCTCGACAAAAGTGAGAACAAAATGAATGACATGATTGAAATCCTTGAATATCTCCATAAGTTTGTGCCAAATTCCAGAAGCCATGATGAAGTACAAAATGTGTCAGTGAGGTTAGTCATAAAACAGTTGATAAGAAATGTTATAGTAGTATCATTCAGATCTACTTTCAAGCACTGTGTGATGCAGTGTCTTCGCTCTGATTCAATTCTTTGCCCAAGAATAATTATTTGTGATGCACTGTATATGCCAGACAATCATTTACACCCTTAAATCTATGCATAATCATTATCTAATTTGCATCAATTAACAGACAAGACAAAGGGGACATGCGAGCTGTACCACTGGGAGGAGACCAGCTGACATGTGAGAGGATAAGAGGGGCTCATGTTGCAAGGTTTGATGCTGACACCCCAGAGGAGAGACTTGAAGGCTGTTTCTCAATGGTTGAAGATTTCCATGAGAAAATGAATTTTTTGCAGGTTTTTACATTATTTCATAATAAAAATGATTCAATTTGCACACATTATAGTTCATCAGTGTACTAGTATCATTTTTTGAAAACAATTAATTCCTGATTAGCATCTTATTTAGAACATGTAGTTATCATAAACTACACCTTCTTATCAAGATACTTAAATTAGAGATTAAATGTTTTCATGTAGAAAAGATGATTATATTTCCTTAGATTTGTAACCAAGCCAAAGTTCATCAATAAATCATTATATACATTTTTATAATTGTCAAAGTTTTATTAGCACACTCTCTATTGATTCATCATTACATTTTTGATGAAATTTGTCTGTTATTTTGTGTTCAATAATTAAGATTCAAAATTTTGTATTTTCTATCATTTGTATAATCACTTTACTATATTACAGATGATAATGGACAGATTCTATAAATCAAGCAGTGCCAGAGAGCCAGGTACCCTATACCAGCTAAAGAGTGTGATAAACAGGAGAAATGTAACCAGCACAGTTACCAAAGACTACCATGCGGATAGTGCATTTATTGATCTGGTAGGGGAAAGTCATGTTGTTTGTCTGGCTGTCACACACTTTAATATGCCCAACCCTGATGCACCTTGCTCCCGATTACCACATGGATTGGATCTCGCTGATCACCAACACAAGAAGCGAATACTGAGAGCATTAGTCGGTGAACTTGTTGATAAACACATAATGAATGAGATATCAAGAACACTTAACCATTTGGAGGATAGAGACCAGATTAGTGATCAAGGTCCACATCAAGATGGAGTTTATAATTATGCTACCAATTTCATCAAATTTTGGCTCCTGAGAAGAATTAGTGTGATAGCAACCCGCAGTGGGGATGGCACAAGGATCCTCCGCCACTGGAAATATGCCTTCCTTCTATACCACAATGCACATAAGGTAAAGTACAGACTGGAGGCTTTCCTTCTATTGGCAGGTATACTTGCTCTGTTTACAGAAAGACAACAACACCAAGTAATATGGAATCGCTTCATAAATTTAAATGGAGGAGTTGGAAAAAACTTAGATGGGGATTATGTTATGGAACTTTTGAACAAATATGCGAAGTCCAGAGTGAAATTAATTGGCCCCAATCACACACCAGATGCAGTTCTACGAATAGGTAAAACTATGATGTTTTGCCATGACGTAAGCCGTAACCTAGAGAATGAAATTGGGGCTGCCCCTGTCTCGAGAGACCACAAAGCTCAAGATGTAACTTCAGACATGCAAAAAACTGTGAGTGAACTGCTTAAAGCAAAAGTGTTTCATCACATCCCTGGAAGAAATCATACCTCATTTCCAAATGAACCTTCTGATATCTTTAGACAGTTTGATGTGGCAGCATTTCACCAATGGTTGGCTACCAAGAAATCAGAGTATGCTAGAAACAAACGAGCATTTTAAAGAGAGGTATATATACTTAAGTAAAATACTTGTCAACTATTATAAATTATATAAGCTACAAATGACTATGTGTATTTGAATACATTTTTTCTCAAGCTCATATGACAATATTAGATTACATGTGAAGTTGTCAATCATTGATTTTCTGATAGTTTCAAATTAAAGATGATAAATTTCCCTAATCAGACAGTACATTGTCTATTATGTCAAAGACTTCCCCGGCAGTTTTCCTTTCAAACACATACTGAGACATGATGTCATCAATAGAGAAAATGTAATGTACATTTGTAACAATATCATTTATGACTTTATCACTTAATCCTGTGATCATTCCAACATTTAGCAACGATGCACATGAATTTCCCACTAACTTTGTTCGAAGATGAAGTAGTTCATCTTTTATTTCAGTTCTCTGCTGATCATGAACTTCCCGCATAATAGTTTCATCAAATAACTGTGCAAATTTTGTCAGAGATTCATCAAATTCTATAATTGCAGGAGGATCTAATAGGCATGCTCCACATCTACAGGTTGGTTTGCAGTTATCGCAGCACAAACATGAACCCAAAACACTGTAAGAACTTTGAGCTTCAGGTGTAAACTGTTGTATAAGGAACTTTCTCCTACATGATTGAAGCAAACAGAATTCCCTCGTCTGTGTATCTGTGGCAACAGTGCTTATGTCAGATGGATGGTAATATATGATTGAAAGTGACTGTGTCCCATCTCTTCCGGCACGCCCACTCTGCTGCATGTAACCCTGAATATTATGAGGTGCACCCCAGTGAACAATGATATTAATGTTAGGTACATTTACTCCCATTCCAAACGCTGTTGTTGCAATTACGATTCGTAGAGTACTGTCAACTTTACAAAAACTATCAACAATCATTGTCTTGATTTTCTCTGTTGTAGAGTGATGATACATTGCATATAGGCAATTACTTGAAGAACATGTACCGATATATGAATTTTCTACACCAATTTCACCCATTAGAAATTCGTAAATCAACCCACAGGATTTTATATTCCTGCAATATATCACAACTTTTGGGGTTTTTTCTTTCAAGTTTTTGAGATCATTGCATAACCATAAAAAACAATCTTTGATATCTGATGGTGATTTTATGCATACATGTTTTATGTTTGGTCTATCACAACTTGTTATCACTTCTTCAAATTTTAACATGCAGAGCATTTCAGTTATCTTTTTTCTGTTATTTGGAGTAGCTGTTGCTGTTAAAGCCAACATGTTGGCATTGGGAATCAAACTTCTCAGCTCTGACAACCTGGAATAGTCTGTTCTAAATTCTGTGCCCCTGAAATGTTATATTAAATATAAGTAGATAATAAAGAAACCATATTCTACTATTTTTCTTCAATTTTACATTGTTTTAAAACAATTGTTTTGCCAAAGAAAAATCTTTTATATTGGGGAAATTTTCTGTGACAGGAAAGGAAAAATATACTCCAGAGAGGGAGCGCTGGGGCTGAAGATTGCTGAATTTTTCTTGGAAAGAAAAACACTGTAACTATATAATAGGATTGCATACATGTATGCCCATAAAAGTATCATGCAATGAAAATAGCATGCATAGCTCATATTTCACTAACTTGACATTGTATTTCCATAAAACTTGCAGGATGGTAATGAAAGATCAATATATATATACATTTTTGTACAAAGGTCACTGTCAAGGTTGCCTTTCAGCTTTAAGCTCAAAGTCATACATTCAGGATCAAGCAAAGGCTAAATACTTAATACATGTATCGAAAAGTTTAGTTATCATATGATAATAAAACACTTTTAAATTGCTTACAAACCATTGTTCAACACAGTGGCATTCATCTATTACTATCGTATGTAAGTGCTCTTGATATGGTTGAGTCAATATAATGTCTCTCCAATCACCCGAGAAAAGGCTCTCTGGACTCATAAGTAGCAGAGGAATTTCTCCATTCCTTATCATTTTCATTCGTTCTGAAAAACCAAATAGACTACTAATACTTGCATCAGATCTGAACTATATTTATGTCAAAATTTGTGTTTATATATAAGAACATAAGTGCACATGTACTTTAATATATTTTTCTAGACGTTGTACATTATATTATTATTATTTCTTTTGTAAGTAAAGTATGATGTGCATCTATAGATATATAAGGAAACAGAATTTGTTGTAATTAATTATTAATTTCAATCAATTGTATATATATGGAATGCAATGAGTGAAACTGAAAGTGGAATCGAACCACTACCTCCAATGCTTCGAGCACTGGTGCTCTGACCATTAAGCTATTCAGTTTTGTCAATTGTGCTCATTCCATGTAATATATTACTAATAGAAAGCTAAGGCAAATAATAATTACAAATATATCATGTCTCTTCTAATAAGATCTACTTTGATTATACCATTATGTGTTGTAGTGATAATGAATTGCTAGAAAATAAATAACCTATAGTAATGAATCGCAATGATTATTTAATTCTTGAACTACATTGTATATAATGTGAACAAGTAAACATGCATATATGTACATACATTTGTAACTGATGGTGAATGAAACTTGTGTTAAAAATAAGTTACATATCCAAGCCTTTGGATCTAATTGCTGCACCCCACTTATGCAAAAGTGGTCTGTTTGTCTAATCAGAAAAAGTTTTAACCACTGTGAATAATAATCCATTTTCAAGTTATCAGCATCAACTGTTAAAACCTTGATTTTACATGTCATACGTACTACGGATATCAAGTACCATGCCAAACTTTTGCATTGTTACAAGGTACGTCATAATTTTTCCAGGTTTTACGTTATATTTCCAGTGCTTTGTGTGTGAGGTCACAACTGAAAACATTGCCAAAGTATGTTATGTCTGTAGTCTACCTATCAGAAATCATTTATTCTGACAAAACCCATGAGACCTGGACCTTTTTAATGTAATTTTTATGACAAACATACAAAAACAAGGCACCACAACTTTCTGTAGCAGAAAATAGACACAGCCAGATAAAAAGGACAGGGGATATTATCTAAAATCGGTGTGACAACAGTGTTACATTAGCTTGTGGTAGTCTGTGCAACTGTGTAGGCTATTGACAGATATATTTTGCTCAATAACAAGTTCCTACCTTCTCTGTGCGAGTCTCCAAGATACACAGAGTCGATGTCGAGCCTCCTAAGACTTGAAACTTGGTCCTTCATTAAGGAAACTAAAGGAGAAATTACTAGAACAATGCAAGTTTGGGTTGTACAACGTTTTTCCGTGTACTTCCACAGTTGAGGAAGCACTGAGTATATTATTGACTTCCCATAGCCCGTCGGAAGTACTGCTAGGACATCCTTTTTGTTTAGTAAATGGTTTATACATTCCAGTTGTTTGTCTTTTAGGGGAAAACTCAAGTTAAGTGAGTCTATAGCTCCTCTCACAATGTCTCTCATGGGCGCAGACATGACACTTTTGAGTAACCAATCAGCGCATTTATCAAAATCTTGATAAATTTTTTTTGTACAGTAAGCGTCCAGACGATAACGGAGTAAGCGGAGTAAAGCGTCTGGATGATTCAGACTACAAAATTTCTTGAAATTTCCAAAACGTGGGTCCTGTAGCATCATATCCCACCCATTCTGCTATGTCTTTTGGTACATTTTTTGGACATAATAATTTTCATACTTTTTGGCCGTATTACACTGTTTAAACTGAGGATCACTGACGAGGGTTTAGTACCCGAAACGTGCATGTCTGGTCCATGCTGTAAATTTAATATCAGGTTTTAAATGATGCTATTGAATTTAAAGACGTTTAACATCCCTATATGTGTTGCATGCCCAGTGATTATTTTCAAACACATTCCCTCGCAGATAAATCATGTTTACTGTGCAATTGAAATTCCTTTTCTCAAAACTGCTGCAACTGTTTTTCTCATCTGACATAAAATATATCAAATTGAAATAAGAACTACCAAATGGTGCTCTATTGTCCAGTTATTTCTGTCGTCGCATGAACCAATCAAATTCGCTGCTCGCTGACGATTTGATTGCTTCATGCAACTCGGGGTATAACTGGACAATAAATCACGGTTAACTAGGTGTTATTTCTCATATTCTCACTTCATATTCGATAGTTCTTGTCATATAGTTTATCTTGTGTTGATAAGGAGGGAACGCAAAAGATTATCAAGGGTGTTAAATATGAGGGTCAGATTCAGATTGAGGATCTTACATGTTGTTATGTAAATATAAAAAAATCATGAGGACAAATATACTCACAAAAAAATTCTCATAGTGAAAAAATGATGATGATAATAATAATAATGGTAGTGAACAAAAGACATGTACACCCTTTGCATTCTTTAAAATTCCGCACTGAAAATGTATACACACCATGAGATCAATTTCCTGTAAAGGTTTGTCAATGTTTTCTTGTTTCTGAAAATAAATAAAAAATAGTGATTTCTATTAAAGAAAACATATTTATTCTTCGGAACACCTAGTCCGTTTTAAACCGACACATCAATCCGGATGAATATCATATATATCTATTATACATATTGCATGAAATCATAAAAATTGAATTATATTGTCTTAAATAATTATTATTTGTAATGGTAACTTATGGTAATAAAAATGGTAACCTAATTATTTCAAGATATGACGTGACAACTATGCTCTTCCAGAACAAACTCGAACTACAGCGACTTCGTTCTGAGTACAAGAATCCACTAACTAAAGTCTAAAATGTTATTTGCGAGTGACTTCAAAAAATCTATTAAATGATCATTTTTATTATATAAAACGCTATATAATAATATCTCGTTGTCCACAACGTTGAATTATATTCTAGGGATCTCAAACAAGACCTGGTTGCAGCACTCACAGCAAAACCCCAAAACACCCAATGTAAAACACAGAGCAGACACGCACAGAAAGAGACGCAGTTACAAGGAACACCACGCACGTAATCCGGATAACCACACCATTTGCTTATAGCAGATGACCGTCCAAAGTCGGCACAGGGTGCACATTGGTTTCCTTCCTTTAATGTGTTGTCGTTAATGTTTGATGTTTTAATGCATCTGTTTCGATTGTTTTGTATGATGTTCTAGTGATTTTGTCATGTAATTTTGTGGTTTGTAGTTTTGTATGATGTAATTTACGTATCACTTGCTTGTGGGTTTGTTTTGCTGGGTGGGTGCAGGGTGGTTATGCTGGAGATCATCCCATTTTCTTCACCAAATCACTTAGAAACATCCAACTCAAATGATTATACATAAACCCACAAGACAAATTGGTAATTGGTGCCGACTTAGGACGGTCATCTGCCATGTCAAGAGCAGACTGTGTGGTTTTCCGGATTACGTTCGCACAACACTCCCACTTTTCCGACCCAGAGGTATCGAAGAACATATAATATCGGTGTAAAATATCCTCCTCACTGTAAGATGACCATACCAACAGACAACATTCATACACATATGGATATGTAAATGAATATAAAAACAAAAGGCGTACGTAATACAGTCCGTGATCTGCCGGCTGTAGCGAGCTGATACATGTTATCACCTGAGGAGTCCGACTGAGATTTAGAGATAACAGGTGGTCGGGGCCCTGTCTTCTCTAAAGAGGTATGAACAGGGCCCGTCATGGAGTCCTGTCGTCACAGTCAATTAGAGTGCAATTCTTAATAATGCGCTGGTGAAAAGCTGTATATTGGCCCAGTACCAAGCCAAGTGTCCGTCAGGTGAGAGAAGGGTTATATCGACGGTATATTAGGCATTTGATAATTCTAACACAATTTCGATGGTGATTATGTCTGCCTTTAATCCTTTTTATTTTGTTAATTATGTCACCATAAAATGCATATGTTAACAAATTTGAAATATTCACCACTTTTGACCTTTTCAAACACGGATGTTGCTAGCAAGACTTTCACCGGATACCTGATGTCCAATGAGGATTCACTATACTTCTTTGCAGAATGTTTTGGTTGTTTTATTTTGTTTGTGTTGTGTTGTATATTCAAGGTTTTGTATGTTTTTTTAAACTCAAATTTGGCTTAGTGTTTTTGACTTTTACTCACTAAATATGTAACATTTATAATAGAACATACATGTGCATAACAATATTTACAGTTTCAACCACTAGATTGGTATCTCTGCTAATGGAATGTTTAGTCCTAAAGAATATTGTTCGCTTAGTTTAACAGTGTCTGACTTGAAATATATTAGTACAATTCTTCGTCAAAAAACTAAACGAAAACATTCTAAAACTAAAGGACATCCCCCTGGTGACACAAAGCTATTTCCTTAGCAGGTTCTTTGGCAGAAATTTTGGGTCAAGTTTTAACTTTTCATCATTTCATATTATTTTGATTTCCTACTTTTTCGGCCTCGAGCCATTACTGATCAGACATAATTTGTTAAAATGCGCATTTGCTGCACTGAAATTTTATAATAGAAATATATTTCAAAAAACAACACACGGCCGCAGCACACACAGCAAAACTCCGAAACACCCAATGCAAGACACAGAGCAGATATCAACAGAAAGAGACGCAAAAGGGACAAGGAACACCAACTCACACCATAGAAACATGAAACACAAAAAAAAAAAACCACACATAAACCAACGAGACCAATGCTCAACCGGTGCCGACTTAGGACGGTCATCTGCCACGCAAGTAGCATACGGTGTAGTTATCTTTGATTTCGTGCGCACAACCCTCCCACTTTTCCGATTACCCAGAGGTCTCGAAGAACGTACAGTTGTGGTGTAAAACAACCTCCTCTCTGTTAGATGACCACACACAAACAAGATCACAAAACGCAGAGGCCTAAGCAACACAGATGAATATGTAAATGGATATAAAAAGAGGGCGTACGCAATACAGTCCTTGCTCTGGCGACTGTAGCATGTATGCTCATGTATGTTACCACCACAGAAGTCCGACTGATATTCTGTGAGTCCGGTCGTCACAGTCAGTCAGAATGCAAGCCTTCCATGATACAATAACAGCTCTTGAAATTTCAATAAAGTAACCATGTAGAACGGACACATACACAAAAACGAAATTTGGAAAAGGATGTAGTTTGCGCATCTGAAAAAATGAACACAATTGAAATCCATGTGACTGTATGGTTCGCAAATCATCACAATTGATACTAATATTCTTTTAAAAGAAAACAACAAAAAGGGTCCATCTGGACAGATTTTTCATAAGACAGGACCAAAAAAGGAATTTTTACAATGGAAAAAGTATACCAAGTCACTAATGTTGTGTTTTTCTCAAATCTCGATTTTCATTTGCGGGTTAGACAGACTCATAAATTAGCATAAGGTTTCTAGTACGATCCACCCTTGCGCTGTTATTCTTTTTTATTAACATAAAATATACATACTGCGGCGTAAGACAGCACGGCTCCGAACCTTATTATGCAAATTATATGCATACAATCGGAAGAATCTCGAGTCAAGATTTTACCTTACACACGACGGAAAAGAAAATCCGTTCCTATTCTAATTTTATAGTAGTCTCGTCTAAAATGTTCCCTCGTGGACTTCCGTTCGAAATTTGAACACGTACAAATGCTTCTTTCATGCAAGTAAACCAACTGTTCAAGAATACAGACACATGGCTCATCTTAAGGTATGTTATTAAATTGATTTATGTATCACGTGGAATACATATGATGGGATTTTAAGTTCTTCTACTTATCAGAAATACTCGACCAGGGAGTGCTCCATGTTTTCGTGTGAATGAGTTTCATGATTATTTCTAAGTGTAAGCGAATACCTCACAAATGTTTGTTCTTTAAAGCCATTTCTGTCTTTCATTACATCTTCATGAACTTCTAAATTTAAGAACACATCATGAATTTGAATAAAGTTGATGTCAATGTTAGTTATAATCAGTATCAAATATCAGTTCTGTAGCCTAGTGCTGTAGTGTTGGTGAAAAAGTATTTGAATGGTTTTAAAATTATTTAAAGGGGATGAATTTCAAATCAATTTAATATTTTATTTATTCTTTACAGTAACATAACCATAACTGCCAGACAAAAGAAGGAATATACTCAGAGAAAAGTCTTCATGTGCATGTGTGCATCAGATCCATAGTCGGGTTAAGAGCTCTACAGAGCTCATGTTATTTGTTATGTATGTACAAATTGCCGACTCTAAATAAAAATTACTTTACTTTTATCCAATGAAAGAAAGTGCATCAGAATAGTGGAATGCTTGTAGTGCTACTAGTACCGTACTTGTAAAGTTGAAGAAATACTGTGGAATATGATTTTGCAATTGTACTACCGTATATGATGTTGGCCACCATGGTGTGAAAATAATTCACTTGTGAAAGGAGAATGAAGAAAATTGTTCAAGTGCATATTTCTACACAAAAAACATATTCAATGTGTACATCGACAACATATTCCTTGTGAAACTGTGATCCAGTATGAAATGAGAATTTGTATTATAATGTAGAGGAATTCATCATCAATAGAAGAATAGTGAGATGGACAGATGAAATGTATCACAGCTAGCCTCTTGCAGTAAACATGCTGATATAGCACTGAAGAGTAAGTTGTACATATACATGTATACTAATATACATGTTACAATAATTTTGTAAATGTAATAATAGAAGTACAAATAACATTGTATTTATTTCATATTTTACATGTGTATCCCTTGTGATTCACCTTAAATGGATAATACTTTTTTAATGGTAAGTTACATGCTTTCATATTTCATGTGTACATGTATTGTTTGAAAGAAGGGGTCCCTGAAAAGTGCGAAACGAAACGAAACAAATCGAAACGAAACGAAACAGATCGAAACGAAACGAAACAGATCGAAATGAAACAGATCGAAACGAAACGAAACAAAACATAAATCTCAAAGAACTTGAGAAAAATTGATGTAAATGCAGAGAACTAGCACAAATATCAATGTCTGCATATATCATTGCCTTCAACCATTAGTTCTTGTGGCTCGAGGGTTTTTTAAAGGGTCAAAGTTGACGATTAAAACATAATATATACGGTATATAGCACAATTGCATTTTAAAGGATTAAAGGAGAGTGAATGGGATGAATAACCTCGTCATAGGCGGAAAAAATATTATTTAGCAAGGAGGAGTCTAGTACAGAGGAAACGGAACTGTTCCGTTAAGTGCATTTGAAAACTTTATCAGAATTATGAGAACAAATACTGGGGGAGGGGGGGCACATTTCGTTTGAAAAAGGATAAGATTCCCCCCCCCCCCAGTTTTATGATCTCATTACGGTGTAATAGCGTGGTTTTCTATCCCCTCCACTTTATTCACCTTAAATACATTAATTGCATTTGACATTTACTTTTTTAAATCGTTACTTTGACTCTTTCAAGAAACCCTCTCGTCACTAGTTACAAATGTAGAACTCTTTGATTAAGACAATGTTACATGCTGATCTTGTCTTCAAATATTCGTTCGAGGCGATTTTTCCTCTTTTTCTCATGTTCTTAAGTTTTATGTTTTGTTTTGTTTCGTTTCGATCTGTTTCGTTTCGTTTCGTTTCGATCTGTTTCGTTTCGATCTGAGTCGTTTCGTTTCGATTTGTTTTGTTTTGTTTCGTTTCGTTTTTGTTTTGTTTCGCACTTTACAGGGACCCTGAAACAAGACCTTCTCATGCATACCAAAATTTGTGTTCTTCTGACCTTGACCTTGGAAAATGACCTACTTTTTAAAAATCTTACACCATGGCCATAACTTTTGAATGGTGAGTGATATATAGACATGTGCTTTCCTTGTGACAATTTCCATGGATGCCAAACTGTTGTCTTTGTGACCTTGAACTTGGAGATTGACCTACTTCACTATTATTTTTCTAAAGTAATATTATGCTTTTAAGTGATAGGGCTTTCATATTTCTTATATGTATTCATTGTGATAAGGTCTTCCTATTAATGTAATACCAAAATTTTGACCTTGTGACCTTGACCTTGGATATTGATCAATTTTTGAATAACTTTAACCATGTTAACCTTACCCTTGGTCATAACATGAATTGCAAGTGATAGGGCTATCATATTTTACATGTGTATCCCCTGTGGTAAGACCTTCTCATTACCTGAATTTTTACCTTGAGTCCTTGACCTTGGAGTATGAAATACTTTCTACATTATATCTGACAACAAGGGCATTCATGTTCCACAAAAAAACATGTGTTTAATTTTTCTTAGTCCTAAGCCTTGACATAAAGTAGGGCTCTTACACGTGACACCCATTTTTAGCTCTACTGGTCATAGTCGAGCTTATGCGGTACCCCCTTGTCCTGCGTCTGTCCGTCCGTCCGTGAACAATTCTTGTGCTTGTAAGTATAAAAGTATAAGAGACAGAAATGTAACTCTTTTTGCATGAGGCTTAGTCTGTGGTCTAGTTGTGTACCTGACATTTTGTTTGAGCCCCTGACCCCCAGGGTCTTAGAAAATGGGTGTGGTCATTTTCTCCTGTATGACTCTATGTACATGTACGGTAATCTTGTATTCGCAACTTCTCTGACACTATAAATGATGGAGACTTGATTCTTTTTGCAATACGATGAGTCTGTGTTCAAGTAGTGCACCTGATATTTGGTTTGAGTTCCTGGTCCCCGGTGACTAAGAAAATGGATGTGGCCATATTAGAATTCACTTGTCATAAGTGAATTAAAAAACAACCAGGAGAGCTACAGTCTCGTCAGAGACTTCTGGTTGGGATTGGATTGGGCCTTTCAAATTGGGAAAATTGGCAATATTTTCTTCAAAATTTAATATGATAGATTTGGATGCCTTTTCATTTTAAATTTAGCAATTTTTACTTTCTTTTTTTTTTTTTTTAGAAAAAATTGGTCAATAAATAGGGCAAATGATACTATTTTGCATAAGGGAGCAACCATTTGATTTTTATAGGGGGCAGGAAGACTTTGCAAAAAAAAATTTCCGGATAGAAATTTTAGGGAAAAAATTTTCCGGCTCTTTAAATGGCCGAAAAAAAAATTTCGACTGGCAAAAGTCATCCTGCCCCCCCCCCATAAAAATCAAATGGTTGCTCCCTAATTTGAGAATGGCAGATTGAAAGCCCTGTAATTATATTTCAAGTGTATGTTTACTTAGTGCTACTACAGAGCCTTTGCATGTCATGTAATTTTATATACATGTGCATCATTATGATATATACTACTGCTACATGTTCTGGTAAATGTATGCAAAATTCATTCATTTTAGAGCTTATTTAATATCAAAATGAAGATATTAATTCATTACATCTTTTACTTTCAGAGTGAGACTGACAGCATCTTCTGTACATACATGATGGCTGGACAATAAATTCCTCATTTCTGGGTATCAGATTGAACATCTACCTCGTCCTTAAGTTTTACTATAGACACTGGAGAATTTCCAGGAGAAATCACTGTTTGATGTCCAGAACATTTGAATTATGAACATGTTTTGTGTTTGCTTTCATGTGCTTACCTGTACATGTACATGTATGTACTAGGTTAAATTGCCTATAAATGCATTGAAAACTTTTTACTTGAGAATAGACCTGCACCAGTTGAATGGGGAAAAAAGATTTATTTATTTCATTATTTTCATAGCAACAAGTTATGACTTTAAATTCTAGGTACAATGAGTCGGTACATACCATTATAGACAGGGATGATATAGACTAGACATGTAAATTCATATAAAATATTAATTTCAAAAAGAAATACTATGATAAATTATAGAGAAAGAAAAATATCCTTTCGCAAGTACAAAAATATTATGTTGTAAATTGATGATACTATTACATATTTATATATATATTGCAGTTATAATGATTCTTCTTTAATGATTTTCAGAGTTTGAATTAAATTTACAATTAATCTTAATAAATCTTATAACTGATACTTATATTCTTCTTGAGACTAGAACACAAATATTCTTAGAACACTGTGATGAAGAAATCTAGTGAGAACATTATGTCATATATGTATTTTCTCTTGAGTCCCCTATCATGAAGCATAGCAAACTTGGTCGATCATCCTTTCACCAATACTGTTTAGAGTGTCTTACCCCATACTGGTAATCATGAATAAAAACATTGATACTCTTCTACACAATATACATTTGTGTAAGAACATCTAGTAGCCTTGACCTACATGTATACATTTGACCTACTTTCCTAATATTTAGGGTCGGGCAAATGATAGATAGATGATACGGTATATATGTGCATTGTGTCAAGAAATTACTTAAGATAGATTTAGATTCAATATGTGACCTTGAACTACACGTTTGACCTTCTTTTCTTGGAATTAAAGAGTCTGAACTTGGAGAGTGATGTATATATTGAAGAATTTGAAACATGAAGTATCAGAGAATCATGACCAAACTGAATCATTGGCAGTTATGAAATGTCTGATATAGTCTATTAGCACGTCTAACGCTTAAGGTGCTGGATGCTGGAGAAAGATGTTTTTCCTTTCATTCCTCAGTGAATGCTTGATTTTTCCGCCAGTCATGCGGAAGAATATTTTTGCAAAATAATCCGAGCTGGATTTACAAAAGCCCCCCCCCCCTCCCTAAACAAAAAGATTGCACATGTTTACAAGTGCTTATTGGCACATGAATAGGGGAGAAAATCATGCGCATAACTAGGTGTACCGTTAGAACGCAGTTGCTCCCACGTCGTTTTGCAAAAAAAAAGAAAGAATGAAAGAAACATTAACGTAGAAAACTGCCCTGTAAATGAGCAAAATTCATTAGTTTCTGAGACTTTGCCCCTTGAATATCCACAAGGGACCTGGACCCACTTGAGGCTGCTAGTTTACACTTGATAAGTACTCTGGCTAAGCGCCTGAAGATGAATGCATATACATAAAATGTATACACTTCGAATGAGTGAGAGGGAAAAAGATTCCTGTTATTGTACATGCATGTATTTGTTAAAACGACCAGAATCTAATGAAATTACATTTATTTATATATAGTATCGTAATTCTATGAGATGAAAAAAATATGTTAGTTTGCTGTGGTTGGGGGATTCATTTAATATATTGAAATTTATCAAAATTTTGGAAAAATTCAGAATATTCCTTTTGGTCGAGACAATTCTGTAGATTACAGGGGACAGGATTTGAGTTTAGAGGGAGCGTGGAATACCTCAAAGTCCTGTAGCAGGTTCCTGGGGGAACCCCACTCCCCAGCGGAAAATTACCTCACATGATATATAATGTATATAGCTAGCAAGCGAAATTTTTCAATTATCAATTACTTATACTATATATTAGAAACAGACCGGTAAAAAAATAAAAATAAAGGTTGAGTCGTGGTGTTTGAGCCCAAGTAATTCCTTATTTGAGGACTTTAGGGGAGAGGGGGGGGGGCGTGCCAATGGATTGGTAGGGAAAAATCAGGATAGAAAGAGTAAACTTGTCAGAGAATTTTAGATGTAGGTGCCGCCGTGTGCACCCCCCCCCCTCCCTGCGCTATTGAATCGCACGGGGGCTAATACATTAGAAATTATCAGTGTTTTCCTGTTGTTATCGAGAAATATGAACTCAAATTAAAATCTTATGGGTACAAATGTATGCAAAATTGATAATGTATAGAATCGCTCAGTATTCAATCGAAGCGGGGTAAGCGAGCCGCAACGATAAACTTTGAAACGAACTATAAAAAGTGAAATTCGTGATTCTTCAGTGCAGTAACGAATTATCCATGGCTTGAATATTTAAATAGCAAAGTTCAAAAAAATTTAAATGACAATAACATTGGGAGCCGTGGACAGGGTAAGGGTGGCTTCATCCATTTTGAACCAGTAGTATGAAGGAAATAACGCACCAAGTATCCCTCGACATCGTCCTAGTCTACCCTCCATGATTAATGTTAAAAATCAAAATTAATTGAACGTAAGAGAACAAATCTTTATAAAGAACGCCTTTAGTTATTGCTCCTGCTATATAATGTGATGTTCGTAATCCTTGTAATCTATTATATTATCAGTCGTTTCCAGGTACATGTATACGGTACAGCAAGTTCAAGAGCGGAATATCATCTTTAGTACTTGACTTCTTCAAGATAACCTATAATTTCTTGTCAAAATTAAGATTGAATTCAGATGTATATATTAATTTATTTATGCCCTTGTATCGGAGATAGGCGGCCACATTGTTTTTGTTCTGTTTGTCCGTTGTCTGTATGTCTTCTCGATACTCCTCCGTATCGTATCTTTTATCTTTTGCATGATGTCCAATGAGGATTCACTATTTCTTCTTTGCAGAATGTTTTGGTTGTTTTATTTTGTGTTGTGTTGTATTTTCAAGGTTTTGTATGTTTTTTTAAACTCAAATTTGGCTTATTGTTTTTGACTTTTACCCACTAAATATGTAACATTTATAATAGAACATACATGTGCATAACAATATTTACAGTTTCAACCAATAGATTGGTATCTCTGATAATGGAATGTTTAGTTACAAAGAATATTGTTCGCTTAGTTTAACAGTGTCTGACTTGAAATATATATTAGTAAAATTCTTCGTCAAAAAACTAAACGAAAACATTCTAAAACTAAGGGACATCTCCCCCTGGTGGCACAAAGCTCTTTCCTTAGCAGGTTCTTTGGCAGAAATTTTGGGTCAAGTTTTAACTTTTCATCATTTCATATTATTTTGATTTCCACTTTTTCGGCCTCGAGCATTACTGATCAGACATGATTTGTTAAAATGCGCATATGCTGCACTGAAATTTTATAATAGAAATATATTTCAAAAACAACACTCAGCCGCAGCACACACAGCAAAACTCCAAAACACCCAATGCAAAGACACAGAGCAGATATCAACAGAAAGAGACGCAAAGGGGACAAGGAACACCAACTCACACCATAGAAACAAGGAACACAAAATACCACACATAAACCAACGAGACCAATGCTCAACCGGTGCCGACTTAGGACGGTCATCTGCCACGCAAGTAGCATACGGTGTAGTTATCTTTGATTACGTGCGCACAACCCTCCAACTTTTCCGATTACCCAGAGGTCACGAAGAACGTACAGTTGTGGTGTAAAACAACCTCCTCACTGTTAGATGACCACACACAAACAAAATCACAAAACGCAAAGGCCTAAGCAGCACAGATGAATGTGTAAATGGATATAAAAATAGAGCGTACGTAATAGTCCTTGCTCTGGCGACTGTAGCGAGTTCATGTACATGTATGTTACCACCCCAGAAGTCCGACTGATATTCTGTGAGTCCGGTCGTCACAGTCAGTCAGAAAGCAAGCCTTCCATGATACAATAATAACTCTTGAAATTTCAATAAAGTAACCATGTAGAACGGACACATATACAAAAACGAAATTTGGAAAAGGATGTAGTTGGCTCATCTGAAAAAAATGAATACAATTGAAATCCATATGACTGTATGCTTCGCAAATCATCACAATTGATACTAATATTCTATTGGAAAGACATTCTTTCAAAAGAAAAACAACAAAAAGGGTCCATCTGGACATATTTTTCATAAGACAGGACCAAAAGGAATTTTTACGATGGAAAGAAGTATACCAAGTCACTAATGTTGTGTTTTTCTCAAATCTCAATTTTTACCTGCGGGTTAGGCAGACTCATAAATCAGCATAAATCATAAGGTTTCTAGTACGATCCACCCTTGTGCTGTAACAGTTCTTTTTTTTTTCTTTTTTATTAACATAAAATATACATACTGCGGCGTAAGACAGGGTAAGGGTGGCTTCATCCAGTTTGAACCAGTAGTATGTAGGAAATAAGGCACCAAGTATCCCCCGACATCGTCCTAGTCTACCCTCCATGATTAATGTTAAAAAATCAAAATTATTTGAAAGTAAGAGAACAAATCTTTGTAACGAACGCCTGTAGTTATTGTTCCTACTATATAATGTGATGTTCGTATTCCTTTTAATCTATTATCGTTTCTCGTCAAAATTTAGATATAATCTAAATGTATTTATTAATGTATTCATGCCCGCAAAGTTCTCGGCCTCATTTCTCGGTAACAAGGTCATGTACCCTCACCAAATTTAAAGGGTGTTTGAGTCAATGCCTAGGCAACAGGATGTGTCGATGTTTTGCTTTATTTATTTTTCATTCTGTAAGAAGTGGAGGTGGGGCATGGGTGTCATATGTTTTTTTTTGTGTGTGATGAAATAGTAATATAGAAGATTTATTATGCATTTTTTTCAATACAAGTGTTTCTTAGTCGAATCGTCAACTTTATTCTGGAATACAGTTGACAATTCAATCGTCAACTGTCAACTGTATTCCAAAAAATGTTTGCCTATTTTTTTCCGCCTAGGAGGTTATTCATACCGTACACTCTCCTTTAATCCTTTAAAATGCAATTGTGCTATATACCGTATATATAACATGTATGATGTTTAAATCGTCAACTTTGACCCTTTGAAAAAACCCTCCAATCACAAAAACTAATGGTTGAAGGTAATAATATATGCAGATATTGACATCCGTTCTAGTTCTCTGCACTTACATCAATTTTTCTCAAGTTCTTTAAGATTTATGTTTTGTTTCGTTTTGTTTTGTTTCGTTTCGATCTGTTTCGTTTCGTTTCGATTTGTTTCGTTTCGTTTCGTTTTTGTTTCGTTTCGCACTTTACAGGGACCCGTATCTTTAGTCTTTTGTATGAGAAAGATTAGAAAATTGATAGGACTTTCGTATTTGCACAAAATGTATACACTTTATGTTTGCATAACTTTGACAATGTGTCCTTTGAACTTCGCCTTGTTTGCAGTTTGACTATGTCTACATTTCACAAATACGTATACAACGGCGCGGCCCTGCCTGAAAAAGTGGAGGGGCACAACATTCCGAAATTTCTAACAAGCCAAAAAAAAGGAGGGGGGGGGGGGGAGTTAGAGGAAGAGATTTAAAATATATATCTGGTTTCATGTTCTGTATGCACAAATCTTTTCTAGTGCCATCCTAAATATTACGTACATGAATAAATGTCTGGCGAGCGGTAGCGAGCCTGGAAATTTTTTTCGAAAAATATTGACTTATCAGAAAATACTTTCTATACCCTCTATCATGAAAAAGTACATGTAATAATATTCTATATAGTTTGAGTTAAATGTCTTCATGTACATTGATAAAGTAATATATATAAAGGATGGATCAGAATAGCTAAAAATTTCAGAAAGTCTATAAAGAACTGGCGAGGGGTAGCGAGCCAAAGTAAAATTTGAAAATTGACCGAAAAATTGTAGATTTATGGAACAAAATGTTGCTATTTTAAACAATGTTAATGCATCATCAATTTTTTTGATTGAGAAGTGGGGGATGGGGGCACAAACATGGTTTTGCCCCCCCCCCCCTTTTCAAAGGGGGGTGTGCCCCGCTGCCCTACCCTTCTCCTACGCCCTTGATACATCGAGTTTCAACATAAGCACATAGGCTTCACTACAACTGGAAGCTACCATAACTCTCTTCTTTTTTTTGCGAATGATAGGGTGCGTTCGTTCGTGTGAGAGGGTGTGTGTGCACACGATGGTTGAATCTAATATTCGACTTCATTTAGATGGTAATGCAAGCTTTGAAAGCATTACATTTATATATTTTGTTAAGATAAGATAGCGCTTCCTCTTCAGTCCTTTGTTTTGCTTCCTCTTCAGTCCTTTGTTTCATGCCCCTTAATTTATTTTCCAAATTCTATTTCTAAACACGTCCACGTATTCTTGGCCCTATCCTTGGTTTTTAGTGATAGCTGAAAACAAGATATTGCTACAATTAGGATTGCCTTTGTCCGTACGCAAATGGATTATAAAAAAAACGTTCATCACCTTAGGAGACTTGGGTACTTTCAGAAACTTCTCATTATATTGCATTAGGTTAGAAGAATAGGCTGCTTTTCAATAAGGGATGTACACATCTTAAACGTCTTCAAATTCAATAGCATCATTTAGGAACATAAAATTGATTGTAAATGTCGCCATGTTTATTTTTCCCATATGTGCTTTTGATTAGGATTTATAATTAATATTGAAATATATGTGATAGCATAACAATTTAGTGCATTATATGCGCATTAAATTCTTTATTATCAGCGATGCTCGAGCCCGAAAAAGAGGAAATCAAAATGTTTTTGGAGCCTAACGCTTCCTGAATGGATTTCTGTACACACCACTCTGTGGCTTTGCTTTCATTATGGGTATCTCGTTCGCTTTCTACTTATTCTGAAATTTAGCAAATAGAAAATATATCTTACAGAAATATAGAGATTTTGGCAAACCTAAGGGGATGACCATTTGATCCTGATGTGGGATGGGCACTTTTTGGAAATAAATGTTCTGACTCAGAAAAATGTTGAAAATAAATGGGGGGGGGCAAAACCAAATCTGTATCGATCTTACTCACCAAAGTTTTATCTGAAATCAAATCTGGGCTTCAAAAATATTGTTCGACAGTGTATTCTCGCAGTGGTATCAACCAGATGTGGATTTTAAAGAATTCGAAGGAACTTTTAGAACATCTTAAATCCACTCATTTTAGTAGAGTCCATTCGATCAAAGCATTTGATTTTTCGACACTTTACACTACAATTCCACATTCTAAATTGAAAGAAAGACTCGCAAAAATTATAAGTAATGCGTTTACAAGTAGGAACGGTAATCGCAAATACAAATTTATTGTTGTTAACTATGACAAAACCTACTTTGTAAAAGAAAAGTCCGATTCTGAAAATAAGTACACTGAAACAGACGTTATTCAGATGTTAAACTTCCTGATCGACAACATTTTTGTGGTGTTTGGAGGAAAGGTCTTCCAGCAAATTGTCGGAATTCCAATGGGGACCAATTGTGCCCCACTCCTTGCCGACATTTTCCTTTACTCGTACGAAGCTGAATTCATTCAATCCTTGGTCGCTGAAGGGAAAAGATACTTAGCTTCTGACTTTAACTTCACTTACAGATACATAGACGATGTGTTGTCCATCAATAATCCAAAATTCGCGGATTACCTGAGCAGTATCTATCCTTCGGAGCTTGAAGTCAAAGAAACCACAGAGACAAATAATTCAGCATCCTATTTGGACATAATGTTGTCCTACGACACTGATGGTCACATGAACACCTCACTCTATGACAAACGTGACGACTTCAATTTCAGCATTACAAACTTTCCTTTTCTGAGTAGCAACATCCCTTCATCGCCTGCTTATGGCGTGTTCATATCTCAGTTGATACGCTATGCCAGAGCAAGTACCAAATATACGGATTTTGTTCTGAGAGCTAGGCGTCTTTCGGATAAGCTTCTCAGTCAGGGATATGTTTGTGACCGACTAACATCGTCACTGAGGAAGTTCTACGGTCGATATGGGGAACTCGTCATACACTATGATGTTCCACTCTCAAGAATGGTGGATGATATTCTGTCATAGACCATTTGAACCATCCAACCAAAGATTGTACTCTATATCTTCCAAAATGGAAGTAACCGGATGTGACAGTTCTACCGAATTGAAGCGACGGGTGTTGCATGCAAGCAGGAGATGCTTACTCTTCCTGGGCACCTGGTCTCACTCCCATATCGGGAGTTCGCTTCTTTTCATGTGGTGGAGGTTTTTGTTTGTTTGCTTTGGTTCCTGTTTTGTCCTGATTTTGTATGCCTTCGGTTTCTGATTTTTGAATTATCGATTTTGTGCTGTATACAGGGATATGGTCATTATCCATATTTGTCATCTCTTAATGCAGAAAATATTCTAGCCTACGATTCTTAATAATTCTTCGCTTTGCTCGGCATACACTGAACCAAATAAGCTTGCTTCACAAGAAACACACCTACAAAAATTTTTGGCTCGCTTCGCTTGTCATGCACTCAATTTTTTAATAATTATCTGGTGGCCGCCAGATAAATTAAGTGGAGGCCGCCAGATAAATTACAATAAATCAAAACAAAATTAATGCATGAAATGTTATTTCTGTTGTAGGGTGCTTAATTCATCTTCTCTTTTAATCTATTTGGTATGAAAGATGCAAAATAACAAGATGAAATGTAATAAAAGATTTATCTGGCGGCCGCCAGATAATTAAGTGGCGGCCGCCACATAATTATCTGGCGGTCGCCTCTTTAAATATATCTGGCGGCCGCCACTTAATTTATTTGGCGGCCGCCACTTAATTTATCTGGCGGCCGCCACTTAGTTATATGGCAGCCGCCACATAATTAAGTGGCGGCCACCAGATAATTATGTGGCGGCCGCCAGATAAATTATCTGGCGGCCGCCAGATAAATTTTAATTTATACCTGTCACCTACGGGCTTCCGTATATTACAATGCTTTATCATCAAATTACGCATAGACAAAATTGCACTTTCATTTTTAAACAAATCTGCTGAGATTCAAGTCTTATAGGAATGGTATATAACACATTAACTACCTGTTTTCGTGCTTGACTTAACAAAATCTTTCTCGGGCATACCCCTCTAACCATGCATGTGCTGTGAAAGCTCAATTTACATGTAGAATAATTGCAGGTAATACATGTACATATGCATATAGACTGTAGTGCCAAATAGGTCTTGCAGTGTGCAAATAATTAAAATGATGTATATAGTTGAAGTCAAATATACGATTGAAATTCTCAGACAGAAGTTTACGGCTTCCTTTATCATTAATGTGGTTAGGTGTTTTTGTTTTTGTTTTGTTTCTTTGTTGTTTTTTTTTTTTTTGCTTGCTAGGATTGGTATAGGTTGAAATATTCTGACCGTGAGTTACTGAAATTGAAAAATAAGTAATACGGCAAGCTCTGCGTTGTAAATTAATACTCTGACCCGAAAAAAACTGCCAGCCCTTAATAGTCCCTTTCAGAAGGGATCTCGACCAGGGAGTTCATTTATAAAAAATTAAATGGTACTTTAATTAACATTTGTAAGTCTTGTTCTTCGTATCTTGAAAAACTGCAACTTCTACTCCAACCTTTCTGTACGTAACCATACAATCCCACAAGAAAATAACACATAAATGACATCAGACAAAACTACAAATTGCAAAAAAAAAAAAACAATATTCACTACATGTAGCACATCATAAAAAAAAAAACAATCGAAACAGACGTGCAGAAAATTAAACATTAATGACAACAAATAAAAGGAAGGTGACCAATATGCACAACACTCCCACTTATCTGGATACACAGAGGTCTCCATATACGCACATTAGTTGCATAAACATAAAACTTCTCACTGTAAGGTGACATCTCAAACAAGACATTTAAACACAGGGGCCTCTTGTAACACAAATTCTATGTAAAAGAATCTAAAAAAAAATATGACATGGGTACAACAGTCTGTGCTCTGCTGGCTGAAGCGAGCTCAAGATCAAATTGAAAAATTCAATGTCATTTGTATGACTTTTTACATATAATGAAAAATTGACCATTCGTGTATTAAATAACTATTTAAGTTTCGCTTGTACTCAAGGATGTTACTATGTGTGATGTCTGTTTTGTGACAGGGGTATTTGGCAAATCCGGATAAATCGCCATCGATTCAGGCCTTGAATATTGTTTTCTCAATACATATGGATGAGAGGGATCGAACAAATTGTCACATGATCACATATTTTGTGAACACGACCAATCAGGTAAAAATCGATATATGCTAATGAATCGATACTGTCGGTTGCAGTGATATTACAGGTGTTCCTTTATGTTATTAATAGCAATTCTCTGTAAGCATTTAAACAATTTCGGCACGCATGGTCTCCGATTTTCATGAAATTTCACACATAAGTAGGGACCAATGAAAAATGGAAAATTTGACAAAAAAATAATTCTAGGTCATCTGGTTACCATGGCAACGGCCTTTAAAGTTGAAAAATTGGCAAAATTGAGCTAATTTGAAGCTCTATAATTTGGTCTATATGTGACATAAATGGAAGATTTTTGATGCATCCTAAAGATTAGGACATAAAATTTTAAATAAGCTCACTAGTAGTGTCTGATATTGTAAAAAGGCTGGTTACCATGGCAACATAATTAGCTAATTTTGATATATTGATTTCAAAATGCTGTTTGTATTTTCCAATTTTTCTTCTCTCTTGATGGATATAGAGTAAAGAAATAGGATTTATTTTATAAAAGGAGCAAATTCAAGATAAACCCACTTGTTGCTATGTACATAAGTTACCTTGGCAACGGTAACTATGGTCTTTAATATTACTTATTTTTCAATTCCAGAGTCATTTAAAAAATTTTGCATCATGATGAACAGATAAAAATTGTTGGGAAATATCCAACACAAAGAGCTCTTTCAAAAACCGTGAAAAAGCTATGGGGAACATATGTTACCATGGCAACCATTTTTTATTATTTTCATAAGACAGTAATTATTAATCCCAGGAAGTTCAAATTGAATAACAATAAAGATCAAGTGAGCCTCTATCAAAATATAATAAACAGTTTCAAATAATTAATGGTTGCTATAGTAATTTGGCCATACATTACAAAAGTAAGCATTTTTTGTTGTTTTTCGAAGTCTTTTCCTCAAAAAACGAAACAGGCTTACACAACCTTTTTTACATATCAGATAAAGCAAAGTCTAAACTTTATTTTAGATTTTAAAAAATTCAGATTACTTAACTTTTGATGCCAGTATCCAAGGACTGAAAGTGGGTCTGTGGGCAATTTTACACAATCGTTCCCATAGCAACGGGCTATTTCCTGAACATTTTAAAAAAAATTCTTTCGTGTAATGAAAGATCTACTTGAATACATTAATTAAGTTTCATCACTTTGAATTGAAATTCAATGATCTAGTAAAAAAGGACTCTAAATATTGTCCAAAATTGCTTTCATTTTTGCGATTTGAGGTCATGTTGCCATAGCAACGAACAGAAACTTTGTCCTAATGTAAATGCTTATGTTTTATTTGCATAAAAAACTCAAAAATGTAAGCAATTTATCGTTGAATTTTGAAAAAATGCCAAATATACTATTTTGATAGGGTACCTGTGTTGTTGCTATGGAAACATATAGATAAGACCATAAACCCAACATTATTATTACTTAACGAAGGCTCTGGACAATAAGATAACTCAAAAACAGAAATAGAGATTTTGATTAAATTCATATCATAATGTCATTTACTTATTTACAAGAGTTTGGTGAAAATGAATCAATTTCACCGCTTAGTTTTTTGGGGGGACCATCTCAAAGATTTCCTTGTTTTCTCCATATGATTTCATAGAAAAACAAGATTTTTTGCATTATAATTGCAATTTATAAAAAAACTGAAATAGAGAATTTGATAGGATTATCATATGTTGAAAAGAGAAACATAAGACAAAATATATCAGGTTCTGTGGAAGTTTGACCGCCTGTGTGAGCTTCAGGGAACATCTCAAAATCATATTTTTACATATTTTCCCTTTATTTTGAAATAAAGACATCATAAAGGATGAATATGTCCTTATAGTTCTTGTTTACGGCATATAATATTTGTTAGTATATATTTCTCTAGAAAAAGACAGCAAATTCAATCGTGAAAATATATCAGGGGCGATCTCAAAGCATATTTTGCAATTTTACACATAACTTGTACTCTGTCTTTATCAGTACAATTGAAATTATAAAAAAAAACTGAAATAGAGAATTTGATGACATGTTCATACAGTGAAGAATGAAACATAAGCCATAATATATCAAGTTCTGTACAACTTTGACCGCTTGTGTGAGCTTCAGGGAACATCTCAAAATCATATTTTTAGTATATTTGCCCTTTATTTTAAAATAAAGACATCATAAAGGATGAATATGTCCTTGTAGTTCTTGTTTACGGCATATAATATTTGTTAGTATATATTTCTCTTAAAAAAGACAGCAAATTCAATCGTGAAAATATATCAGGGGCGATCTCAAAGCATATTTTGCAATTTTACACATAACTTGTACTCTGTCTTTATCAGTACAATTGAAATTATAAAAAAAAACTGAAATAGAGAATTTGATGACATGTTCATACAGTGAAAAGTGAAACATAAGCCAGAATATATCAAGTTCTGTACAACTTTGACCGCTTCTATGAGCTTCAGGGAACATCTCAAAATCATATTTTTAGCATATTTGCCCTTTATTATGAAAGAAGGCCTCATAAAGGATGAACGTGCTCAGCATATTTATTAATTATAGCATATCATATTCGTTAGCATATATCTATCCAGAAAAAGATAGCCAAATGATATTGCCAAATATGTAAGGGACCATTTAAAAGCATATTTTTGCAATTTTACACATAACTTGTACTCGCAGATATAAAGTGAAATTAAAAAAAAAAAGTGAAACAGAGAATTTGATGGCATATTCTTATATATTATAAAGAGAAACATAAGACTGAATATATCAAGTTCTTTCAAGTTTGATGTCCAGTCGTTTTGTGTGAGCTTCAGGGAACATCTCAAAATCATATTTTTCAACATATCTTCCCTTTATTTTGAATAAAGAACGAATGTGCTCGTAAAGTAATAGGGTCTGTTCCTGTCATACTTCCTACTCAAGGTACTTTGAGTTGGAAGTATGACAGGAACAAACCCTATAACGAATTAATCATACCGAGAACCATTTCGTAACGTTTTCTGTGTAATTCTTGACGTTTGAAAATTTATTGACCTAACTCGGCGTCAAGGTAGGACACAATGTGACCGTAATACTGCGACGTCATTGGCTGAAATTAGTTCGAGGCGTGATAGTACGACATATCACATCCCTCTCGGGAAAGACAGCCAAATGCTATCGCCAGAATACAAAATGTATGTAAGGGACAATCTCAAATCAAATTTGTGTAATTTCAAAACATATAACTTGTACTTGCAAGTCTCGAAGATAAAATGAACAAAGCGTTTTTCTCTTATTGCCTTATCTTTTGTCAAATTTGATTCAGCAATATCGATATCTATATCATTATTCTAAAGTTTTAATACATCGTATTTTGGGGGAAACGTCTGAAAAGTTACATGGATAACTCACAGATCACACATTAATGTTTAAACTTTGCATGCTCCCCTTGCAGAATCGCGTACTCGACAGGTCTCGGATCTATAAGCGTTTCTATAGGCGTTTTAACTATACTATATAGGCGGCCGAACCCAAAACCATACTCTCCCGTAAACGACCCCCTCCCAAGTATCAGTGACCCTCCCCCTTCCGAGGTAGGAGTTGATGTACTTGGTCCATCCCTCTCTAGACGTCCACATAGAAATCACCCTAGCTACGCCACTGTCAAGATTAAGTATAGCATTGCATGCTCACGCGAAATTGCAAAAATAATTCGAATACGATAAAAAATCATGGATGGATACCAAATGTAAAGTAAAATTCAAAAGAATAAGGAAAGTGGAAAGGGGCTAGCCCCATGCGCGGGAATAAATTGGGTCGAGTTGTTTATGAGCGACTCCTATTTCCTCTTTTCCCGATTATTGCGCATAATATTTTTAAATTCATAAAATGGACCAAATGAGTTGAAATGACCTAGCTGGACCACCTCTCCCCCTCTCTGATATATTTCTATTCCATGCAATTTTATCCGATCGCTGAGCTAAAATGTACGTTGTAGACAATGATTACGTCCAACATCGTGGTCATAATAATTTATGGAATGGAGTATGCTGTAGGACAAAGTATTCTCTGGTTGAACTGCACTATATATTGGTTAGGGTTATCTCAGGGGCGGATACAAGATTTGGGTTTTGGAGGGCGTCATGAATATCAAAAAGGCAAAGGGTCTGGGGACCGCTTCCTCCCTCCCCCAGTGGGTCCAGGACGAAGTCATGTTTTGGGTTCCTTTGACCACCAGAACGGAAAATGTATAATTCATACAAAAAATGTAGAAACCATGTATTATTGAATATATCTGGCGAGCGAAGCGAACCAGCGAACTTTCTATAATTGTTTTAGAGAGGGTTGGGGTACACAACCCAAATGGCATCCCCTTTGCTGCAAGAGTACATGTTTGTTGACTAAAATCTTAGTACATATGTCAGAGAAAGACCGTCCAAATAGTCACAGTAAAGTAAAGGTATGGAAGGTGTAGTATCACTTTATAATTCTGGCTATTTTAGCATGAAATGGTCGTGCTAAGCAAATGGTGTGAAGTTAATCTAAATTGAGAAAGGTGGCGAGCGGCAGCGAACCAGCGAAAACTTTCCGACATTCGACTAAAAACAGCCTGAAATTGAGTATACACATAAAGGTTAAGCCCCCAAAATACCTTATTTCGATGATTTTAGGGGGGGGGGGGGGTGTGCCCCTTGCGCCCCCTTCAAAATTCGCTCATGTATCTATACTGAAATTAACCCCCAAAAATGAAGAATCGGAAAATGTATATATCTCGGAAACTTCTATAACTTATAAGTAAATCTGAATTTTCGCTCCGGCTCAATTTCAGAGAATGAAACCCTGAAAATAAAATGCATACTATATATTTATACAGCTACTTTTTCTGATTGCAGGACCGGAGCGCCTCGTTTCAATGAATTAATGTACTTTATTTAATATCTTATATTTATAAATTGCTTTTGAAACCTTGAGAAAAAAAAATCATGTAGCGACTTTAATCTGAGTACTTCCCCCTTTTTTCCCCTGGACAAAAAATGACATATATCTATGTAAAATACATTTGCTTACCTTCATACGTATTATACGAGGATATATTTAAAGTATACTTTAAATAATTCAATATAAAACTTTAATAATTGAATATGTTCTACTCGATTATAAGAGGTATGCAGATCCCTCGCAAAATTTTCTAGTTTAACAATGCCATCCGACCTCATGGGAGAAAAAAAAAGAAGTTAAAGTAAAATGAAGATTCGTCAGCGTTGTTGATTATGAAATTTGCGAGCAAGGTGAGACGATTTACTTGCTACAACTTGGCTGATAATTCTCTCGATTAGACGAAAAGGAACATCAAGCCATTTCTGAACAAAAAAAAAATGATGAGAAAACACGTGCTTCCGTGCCGTGCGTATTACTAGCTAGCACCCCCCACCCCACCCAATGCATTGGGATTATAATACGATGATTTATGATGCAAAAAAAAAAATATGTGTACATAGTATCAGGAAAGTACATGTTGTTGTTGTTTTTTACAAAATTAATGAATTAAAAATAGTTTTGATCGAAGAAGTTCTATTTATTTTTCTATTTGTTTCTTGTTTTTCTCTAAAGGCCCCCGTTATAAAATAAAATAACTATTTAGTGGGAGGAGGTGCACCAAATAATTATAATATTAAAAACCTTGAGTCAATCCTAGTCCGACGATCTCATCATCTAACCATGCTTTGCATTAATCTTCGTTTATTACGAACATACACAGATTACTAGCCTATTGATTTTTAGCGCGGCGTTAAATGCTTTGTCGCGTCATTTGATTGTGACGTCATAGTATGACAGTACGTTAGGTGCGATGTAGAGATAAAAGATTGAACCGGTTACGGGAATGCGCGAAACGATGCGCACACGTTTTGTCCAGGGCCTCGTTAACTTGAAAGAGCAATGATAGGGTACTGCTAATTCATTGGTGTTTTTTTAGATTATGCTGCATAAATTATGTATGTGACTTCAATTACGCCCAAATATGCATTTTTTCACAATTCAAAGTCCGTTTCCATGGCAACCGGATGTGATATTAAGAAAAATTTTAATAAATTTTTACTTTTGGGTCAGACCCAACCTTATGTACAAATTTTATCAAAATCTGAGACATGCCGTGCCATGCGTCCTTCATAAAAGTGCAAATGCTTACAGAGAATAGCTATTTAAATAATCTGTATACTTTTAATGCCACTTTTTTCGTGGGTTTTCTCTGATATGAACATGGAGGCAAATTAGAATGGCTAATTCCTTCTCATGGACAATCTGTCTGTCAATTTTTCTGAATTAGCCATTCAAACATGCGCCCATGCCAAATTTGAAAAAAATATCTATCACACTACCTGGTTTTTTTAGCATAGTTCAACCAAAGCTGGCGGAGGTTTGGTAGATTTTAGCTGACTTTGCCATCGTTTCGGGCAATATCTTAACAGAAAGGGGTCAGAAACTTGTTGTTTATACAAAGTTCAAACAATTTATAAGGTCAGTTTAAAAACATGTGAAAATTTTGAAAACAAATTTTTATAGCCTTTCCTTAAGGTCCGGGATCCTTTCTCTATCTATTCTCCGGATACTTAAAATTTCAGACAGACATGGTTTCCATGGCAACGAAAACTGCATTTGTAAAAAGGAAGTTAGTGTTCATCTCAGTATATCATATATACCTTCTATACCAAAAGTCTCCAAACTTGGTGACATGTAATTTCCGAGTGCTTTTGAAATTCCTTTGGTCCTTACAGATAATTGATATCAAAATTCATATATTATAACAACCCTCTCCAAATGAAAAGACGATTAATTTATTCTTTATATTCCAGGGAATCGATGCATTGCTGACTATTTTGAGACGTACATCAACGCTCGGCCGCTTGCTGATCAACAAGTCCAGCTTTGTCTCAAATTACCTTCATGAGGCTTTTTATTTCATTTACACCCAATTAAGGGTTGACAATACCAAACTGGTTGGTAATTTAACTGATCATAGTGGGAAAAGAACAAGCGCAACCCAGTTATACTTGGCAAGCGTAGAGGAACAAGAAATTATACAGAACAGGTCATCGATCCGAGAAAGCCGTACGAAATTACAAGAGATGATCCAAAGCAATCGTACAGTGTCAGTGCAGTCTTGGATCGCCTCAAGCTCCGCTAAAGATGGAAGAAATAGTTATGTGCACGTCCGTGAATATGTAAGATGCTAAATGCTAAATGTAAGATGCTAAAGATCAAACGCAAGATGAAAATGTGGACAAGGAGAACCGCAAAACGAGCACTTGTCGACCTAACCAACCAAAAGCTGTCTCAAAATTGCAGTGTTTCATGCAATCTTTTAATTGATGTGATTAGTACATGTCACGTATTATTTTGAGGTTCATAGTCTGACTAATCAATGAGAAGTTCGATACTAAAAAATTGTGTGCATGGATTACTAGTCTTGTTTCATGAATTTTTACATTCTTAAAAGCCGACAGTTGGGGGGTGTAAATAAAGTTTGATATTTTATCTTGCGTCTTTGCATTTAAAGGCATGACAATTAAGAGCAAGGTTCGCCTTACATTGTACTCCAACTTGGCAGTTGTGACAAACATCAAAGAAGGGAGGGAATCTCAAACCAGGCCCTGTTGCAGTTCCAACAGCAAAACGCCAAACACCCCATGCGAAAACAGGAAGATGAGCACAGCAAGAGACAAGAAGGAGACACACGACACATAAACATTAAACACAAACCAACGAGACCAATAGGTTACCAGTGCCGACTGAGGACGGCAATTGGCTACGCAAGACTTTATTGTCTACCGGAACCCACACTTCCCTGCTATAACATACGTATCTATAGTAACTTTCGTTTCGTTTGATTTGGCATATTAAGACCTAGTTTGATAGCCAGAATATGGACACACCCTTTCCTAACTGGACAACTGTATTCTAATGAAATCAGATTAATTGTGTTGAAGTTACGGTCATCAAAGACCGTAAAAACGCCAAGTTTTGATGAGAGGGATATATCTTCTTTCTGTCTGATTTCCTGTGCTCTCATAAATATGCTACTGTGCGAATATGGAGTTGTCTCGAAATCTTTTTTCATAGACCCCACAATATCATTTTGCACGCAAAGGTAGACAGATTTACCATCGAAATTGTGTTAGAATCACCAAACGCCTTTATATCGTGGATATGATTCTTCTGTCATCAGACGGACACTTGGATTGGTACTGGACCAATCTACAGCCTTGTACCAGCGCATTTTTAAGAATTGCACTCTTACTTACTATGAAGACAGGTCTCCGACTGTGTCCTCATAGAATTTCAGTTGGAATCCTCAGGTGATCACATGCATGAGCTCGCTACAGCCGGCAGAGCAGAGCACGGACTGTATTTCGCAAGTCTTCTGTTTTTTATATGCATTTACAAATCCATCTATGTGTTCCTTCGGCCCCTGCGTCATGTTGTCTGTTTGTATGTTCATCTTACAGTGAATAGAATACTTTACACCACAATTGGGAAAGTGGGAAGGTTGTGCGCACGTAATCCGTCTGCTACAATTGTATTTGCGGGGCACATGGCCGTCCAAAGTCGGCAACGATTGCCCATTTGTCTCGTTTGATTATGTGCGGTCCCTTGTTTTTATGTTTCTATGTTGTGGATTGGTGTCCCTTGTCCCTTTTGCGTCTCTTTCTGTTTGTGTCTGCTCTGTGATTTTGCATCAGGTGTTAGAGTTTTTCTGCGGGTGTTGCTGGAGATCCCCTCCTTTGTTTGAAATCTACTCAGAGCATGTTATCGTCTCGTTGAGGTTTACTTTTCCATATCAACTACTATAGGTAATCCAGCTGTTCTCTTGACATTATCTCCTCCGTTTAGTCTGAAAGGAATGCTGCTAACAGTAGATTCTGCGTCAAATAGTTTCTCAACTTCTCCAGTTAACAAAGGACTTTAATGTTCCTTTGGAGAGTTCCAGTAAGCATTGCTTGCGTTTATACGTGACGGTTATTAGCCAATCACTAATCGGGATTCCCAAGCAAAATGGTCAGAGGTTTGATAAACGCAATCCGCGGTCGCACAGCATTTAAATAGAAGAATGAACAAAAGAAAGTGTTATTTAGGGAAGTAAAGCGTGATATAACAAAAATTGACTCTACCTTTGGTAGAAACATGGTCTTTTCCACTCTTTGACATTGTTGCAAATCTAAATCATTCACACAATTGCATATACGCTATCAAACACTCAGCGTACATTAATTCTTTATGTATGCAAGTTTTGTCGTGTGTTGGAAAAGAAGGGAGGAGATCTCCAACAAGACCCCGTTGCAGCATCAACAGTAAAACACCAAAAACACCCGATGCAAAAACACAAAAGACGAGTACAGCACGAGACGGAAAAGAGACACACGACATGTAAACATCAAACACAAAAGACTACACATAAACCGACGAGACCAATGGGTAACCGGTGCTGACTTTGGACGGCCATTTGTCACGCAAGTAGCAAATGGTGTGGTTATCCTGGATTACGTGCGCACAACCCTCTCACTTCTCCAATTACCCAGAGGTCTCGAAGAACGTACAATTGTGGTGTAAAACAACCTCCTCACTGTAAGATGACATCACGCAAACAAGACCGCGAAACGTAGAGGCCCCAGAGACACAGATGAATATGTAGATGGATATAAAAAGAGGGCATGCGTAATACAGTCCGTACTCTGCCGGCTGTAGCGAGCTCATGTATGTAATCACCCGAGGAGTCCGACTGACATTCAGAGAGGACAGGTGGTCGGGGCCCTGTCTTCTCTAAAGAGGTTTGGACAGGGCCCGTCATGGAGTCCCGTCGTGACAGTCAGTCAGAGTGCAAGTCTCAAGGATGCGCTTGTACAAGACTGTAGATTGGTCAAGTACCAAGCCTAGTGTCCGTCTGGTGACATTAGGATCATATCCACGGTATAAAAGGCGTTTGATGATTCTGACGCATTTTCGATGGTTATGCTGCCTACCTTTGATCCTTTTTATTTTGTTTATCATATCACCATAAAAGATAGGTTGTGTAATACCCATAGTAATGTACTCTGTTGCATGTATAGATCCGAATTTTAAAAGAAGTTGACTGTAATTTTTGTAAAATTTCCAAAAAGTCTTAACTAGTTTATGAAAGCGGAAACCTTGACCTAAAAGTTTTTTTGTAATTTGTAAATTTCTACTGTGAAAATCCAAAATATCAGTACATGCTCTAGCGTACCGGATGAGCTGTAATATGTAAATGCCGTATGACGGTAATCTTGGAACATCGCCGTCAAGCCAGGGGAAATTTACTATGTTGAATCCAAAATCATCCCTTTTGTCATATACACTTGTATGAATCTTTCCGTTTCAATTTGATATTAGGTCCAAAAAGGATGTTTCTGTATTTGAAAGGTTTGCCTTGTTAAGAGTTAATTCTTGTGGATAAATTTCATTCTTATATAATTCAAAAGCAGGATTGTCAATGGTGAGAATATCATCCAGATACCTAGAGTTATTATTGAAACATTTCAGCTCATCAAATTTTCTTTGCTTTTGAAGATTTTGGATAAATTCTTTGGAGATACATTTTAAATGTCCTTCTGCTAATGGAAATAAGTTGGAAACGTAAAATTGAGCAGCAAAAGCGCAAAGCGTAATTGTGGGTCAACATCGAAAAAAATTACGCCAAAGTCGTAAAAGTAGGCAGGCCTGCCATTAGCTGTACATCTACAACAGGACACATGACATGAACTGCTTCATGCTCTCTCATCAGTTCCAGCAGTTCAATTGAAATCTATCTTGGATGAAGCACTGGTTGCATTCTTAAGAAATACTGATTGATTCAGACTGAATATCATTGTTGCATTCGCACAGAATAAACTTTATCCAGTTGTTAAAAACATCCCACCTAAAAAACGATTCATAAAAATTTCATATATTAACAAAGGATTCGATCTTCTTAACATCTCTAATATTTTTCGGGATCATCGTGTACAAAGTGCTATTCCTCAATATTTTGAAAATTTAGAACCTCCTCTTATTTGTTACAAATATAAGAGACCTATTCGAAATTTCGTTTTTAACTACAACAAAGTTACATCAGATCCTACAATACTTGAATCATGTCCTGCTTCTTGAGAATGTGCAACATCTGAATATCTATATAAACCAGCTGGTCATATTATTACAGGTGACTTTTCAATTATCCAAGACAGGCAGCTCCGTGGTCTTCTCAAAAAAGGACCTAAATATAGAATCCCATCCAAGATGGGTTTTATTAAATGTCGCGAAGTACTAAAGGAAGCCTTAGATAACTATACCAAACGATGGTGTAAATCGGAAGGAGTCGAATCGCATTCTCTGAATGACTGGAAAAACCTCATTTTGGACATTACTGACATTCGAATAGACAACTTCCACAAAAATCCTCATCTTTTTGAAAATCCAAGTTCTAGATCTGAAAGATATTTTAAATCCAAATTACGTAATTTACATGAAAAATTTGTCTTCGCTCCTGCAGATAAAGCAGCCAACAACACCATAATCATATGAAAACTTTACTATATATCAACTTTAGTTTCGGAACTTTCGTCTACAAATACTTTATTAAAAGCAATGAAAGTGTCCCTAACATAACAGTGAAATTTCTTCATTCAACATCCCTATTTCTAAATTGGATCTTCCTACAATATACTGCATACCAAAACTGCACAAATCTCCTTACAAATTTAGATATATTGCTAATTCTAGCAACTGCTCAACTACAAGTTTGTCTAGACATCTGACGTCAGCCCTCACGGCGGTAAAGGAACACGTCGCAAAATATTGTGAAACTGTTCTTAACAGGAATGATGTAAATTTATTTTGGTCTATAAAAAATTCCGGGGATGTGATTGACAAGATTAAATCTAGAAATTTTCAAGCCAATACGATTGCTTCATACGATTTTTCAAATATGTACACCACGCTTCCTCACGACAAGATCAATGATCAATTGTCCAAACTCATTAAATGGTGCTATAATCGAGAGGGGAAAACTTATATTTGTACATCTGAAAATTGTTTCTTTTCCGCTACAGAATACAAATCATACAAATCATGGACATGTAGCGACCTGTGTAGTGCCTTGTCCTTCCTCTTGGACAACATTTATGTAAGATTTGGTGAGAATCTCTACAAACAGGTTGTACGGATTCCTATGGGTACAAATTGTGCGCCTCTTGTTGCAGATTTATTTTTATACACATATGAAAAAGAATTTATTCAAAACCTTCAAAAGCAAAGAAAACATGATGATGTGAAATGCTTCATTGGTACTTCTAGGTACCTGGATGATATTCTTACTATCGATAATCCTGTTTTTGAAAAGTATAAAGATGTTATTTATCCACAAGAATTGATTCTAAACAAGGCAAACTTTACAGACACTGAAACACCATTTTTGGACCTAAATATCAAAATTGTCAATGGAGAAATTCATACAAGTGTATATGACAAACGAGATGATTTTGGATTCAACATAGTAAATTTTCCCTGGCTTGACGGTGATGTCATCCCGAATAGCTACGGATTACCAAGGATAGCTACGACTTGTGCCGGATCGAGCTACGGATTGATACTGATAGCAGCGGATGTTAATTTTTTTCTCGATCCGTAGCTATTCGTGGCCCGATCCATGAAAGTGTGAAGGGGGCTTTAATTATTTGAAAGTGTTCGATTGTCCATGTTGAATATAGTGCGTTCAGATAGAATACATTATAACATCAATTTGAAGACGTTTACATCTACAGTATACATGAGATTAACCTTTTACATACAATTAAAAAAAATGAGTACGACTTCAAGTAAGTTAGTAGGCTTTTTTCTGTCATGAGAATTTTAAAAGGACTGTAAATAAGTAGGTATACACGTGGTTGTATAATTAGATGTTACGTAGTAATCCCACGATGTAAGAGTTCATTTCAGCGATTGGCTGGTCGCGGTAGCGCGCTCACTCTGACCGGAATACTTGACATATTTATACATACCGTATATATTTGCAAATGAGTTAAAAAGAAGATCCTTACGATAATCTCATATAACAATTTCCGAAGTTTAGCTTAATCGTGTGTACACGAGAATAAAATCGTCTACAAAACAAAAATTTGAAAAATAAGTTGTACAAGTAATATATTACGAAAGCCTATTGCGCTCATGTGGTAGCTGAATTTTTTTTTCACGTTATAAAAATAGATGCATTATATTGCACAACTTTCGCGTTATATTGCTAAACTTACGTGTTATATTGCGAAACTTACGCGTTATAATGCGTCGACTTGACTATGACTTACCACGATCTAGCTACGAATTTACGTCGACTTATCCCCGACCTTCCCGATTTAGCTACGACCTGCTCCGACTTGAGCAGACTGGAGATTTTGAAGCAAATGCGATGTCTTCTTGCGACTTTTCTAATATGTGCACCGCGCTTCCTCAAGACAGGGTGAATGATCGACTGTCCGAACTCATTGGGTGGTGTTTTGATCGAGGGGGAAGGCTTGTATTTTTGCCTCTGAGTCGAGGGGTTTCTTTTCCGCCACAGATTGCAGATCGTGCAAATCGTGGACATGTGGTGACCTGTGTATTGCCTTGTCCTTCCTTTTGGACAATGTTTGTGTGAAATTTGGTGAGAAGCTCTGCAGGCAGGTTGTATTGGTTCCATTTGGTGCTGGTTGTGCGCCTCCTGTTGCAGATTTATTTTTGTAGACGTGTGAAAGGGAATTTGTCCAGGGTTTTCAGGGGCAGGGAGGAGGTAATGATGTGAGATGTTTCATTGGTGCTTCTGGGTGCCTGGATGATATTCTTACTATCGACGGTCCTGTTTTTGAGAGGTATAAAAATGGTATTTGTCCGCAAGAGTTGGTTCTGGGCGGGGCGGGCGTTTCAAGCGCGGAGGCGCCGTTTTTTGACCTGGGTGTCGGGGTTGTTAATGGAAGGATCCATGCAGGTGTGTGTGGCAGGGGAGGTAGATTTGACATGGTAGGTTTCCCCTAGCTTGACGGTGATGTCCCTAGATTACCGTCATACGGTATCTACATTTCACAGCTCATCCGGTATGCTAGAGCATGTACTGATGTTTTGGATTTTCATAATAGAAATCTACAAATTACAAAGAAACTTTAAGGTCAAGGTTTTCGCTTTCACAAACTAGTAAAGACTTTCTGGAAATTTTACAAGAATTATAATCAACTTCTTTTGAAATTCGGACCCATACAAGCAACGGAGTATATTACTTTATATTAGGTATTTCACAACCTGCATTTTATGGTGACATAATTAACAAAATAAGAAGGATCAAAGGTAGACAGCATATGTATCGAAAATGCGTTAGAGTCATCAAACACCTTTTATACCGTGGATATGATCCTAATGTCACCAGACGGACCCTAAGCTTGGTACTTGACCAATATACAGTCTTGTACGAGTGCATTCTTAAGACTTGCACTCTGACTGACTGTCACGACGGGACTCCATGACGCGCCCTATCCAATCCTCCTTAGAGAAGACAGGGCCCCGACCACCTGTCCTCTCTGAATGTCAGTCGGACTCCTCGGGTGATAACATATATGAGCTCGCTACAGCCGGCAGAGCACGGACTGTATTACGCACGTCCTCTTTTTATATCCATTTACATATTCATCTGTGTTGCTTGGACCCCTATGTTTACGGTCTTGTTTGTGTGTGGTCATCTAACAGTGAGGAGGTTGTTTTACACCATAATTGTGCGTTCTTCGAGACATCTGGGAAATCGGAATAGTGGGAGGGTTGTGCGCACGTAGTCCAGGATAACCACACCGTCTGCTATTTACGTGGCAGATGGCCGTCCTAAGTCGGCACCGCTTGCCCATTGGTCTCGTTGGTTTATGTGTAGTCTTTTATGTTTCAAGTTTCTATGTTGTGAGTTGGTGTTCCTTGTCCCTTTTGCGTCTCTTTCTATGGATATATGTTCTGTGTTTTTTGCAAGGGTGTTTTGGGATTTTGTTGTGGGTGCTGCAACCTAGTGTTGTTGGAGATCCCTTCCTTTCTACTGTATGAAATCAAAGATTTATTTCCATTTTCATACACTGAATATTTATGCCATGATTTATGTCTGATTGCTTATGGCATTATCCTCTAATGAGACCTAGAAAATTTTAACTAGTCCTAGATTTCCCTTCAGTATTCCACAAATAAATCAGTGATAACTGTCAGTCTCACATAAAACGAGTCATGGGTAACTTAATTATTCGTGATATAAAATAAGATACTTTAATCTGTCCGAGGTGACTGTAAGGATCTTCTGCTTTCTTTAAATTTTTTTCCGAATATGTTGGTCATCCTGGTGTACGTATTTTTTGTTTTTGTTTTGGTTTGTTCATTGTATAAAACGTTTGTGTATCTTTTTGTTTGTTTAAGACCCTACAGGAAATTTGGAGCCGCGCACTCTCTGTAAAGTAAATGTACAAATCTAAATTCAAAAACTAAAAGAGGGGGCTAATGATATGAATTTTGATGGCTCCGCTGGAAGCATCACTGATGAGAATTTAATATTCGAAATACGTGTCTGGTGCAGGAAATATTGGTTTGAAATTTTCTTCATGAAGGTATACAGTTGGAACACTTCCTTATTATATTTATGTAAACAGATTTTGGGATCATATCAGGGACGTGAAGTTAAAGCTATTTGTGACCGTGCAGAATGATAAGGTATACGTTATTCATCTTCATAAATTAATTTTGTACTACAACATGTAGTGATATACAATGTACAATAAATATCATAAGTGCATTCATTAAAAGAGTAATGAATACATTATGCAGAGTACAAATACGAAAATAGAATTAACACAAAAGTACAACTACAGTGATTAAGATTCATTGACATATGAAATGATATAAACCATTTATGTGACTTTCAGATGCGACCAATACAAGTAAAGTTTATATCAAACATTGTAATGATAGCACTGCATATGAAAATCTTCACGCAAATGAAAAGAATCAAATGACACCTACACAATGTATCGTAAATGCTGCATGTACAATATAAAATTTAACGAATCCTGTTGTGTCTGGTAAACCTGCATGTGTATCCGGATAAATTGGGGGGAACAGAGTAATATGTAATCCTCAACTACATGGAGTTTTTGAGTATTATGTATTTTCTGCAATTTAATTTGTTCTCATGTGGATGTGTTGATTGACACGATGTATCGTTGCAGATAATTCCTTATTCCTTTTTATAAAATCATTAATGTAAATTCAAATGAATATTAGATTTCTTTCTTCCACAGTTTGAAACTTGGGTTTGAATCATTGTCTTTCACTCGAGGAAATTACACGACGTCTTTGAATATCTCGGTTGGTCCGTACATCGGGCTTGAACTTTTCATTTCTGTGTGGTCAAAATAGATTGCAATTTCTATTTCCTTTTCTATTTTCCCATGCGCTCTGTACATTTTGATGAAAATTTCTCCAATACTTCTGCATTGTTCTATTTTCTTTTGGGGTATATCTTCGTCGGATGCAAATATCTTAATATGGAATCCATCCAAGCCAGAAACGAGCTTGGTTTTGTAGGAAGAAACGATGACTCCAACTGGAATTTCTTGTCCTTTGTGTATGAGCTGTATGAATCGGCCGTTTTCCTCAATCCCGTAATGAGAAGAGCTTATTCGAGCGTCTATAGCGTAAGGTTGGAAGCCATATGCCACCGCTCCAAATAGAACTGCGAGACTTGGATTTTTCGGCACGATAATTGTCATGTCAGGGAATGCATTGCGCACAGCTTCCTTGATAAATATGCTACTAGAGAAACCTCCAACCATAAACATGACATTGATGTCTTCGAAAGCTCTTTCTTGCTCCATCTGCTTTAAATGTGCTACAATATGTCTAACCGTTTCGTCGAACAGAGATTTGAGTGTAATGGAATCAAGTTTTAGCTTTCCTCTTGAGCTTAAAACATGAACAATGCCTCTGGAAGTTACAACGTCCTCATCTTTCCCTTGCGATATTATCCCCGGTGGTACATTTAAGATGATGGCACTAATTTCTTCACCAGTGGAAATTCGTTTCTTTGTCTCCCACGCTTGTAGCAAGTCGTAATATCCTTCTCTGTTCTCCCTCAATAATTCCTCATTGCTATTTTTTCCGGTACTTTCTCTTATCATACTCATGAATTCTTCATTTGGTTTACTTCCACCCCATGGTCCTCCACTTGCACACCTCAATATCTTCATTTTTCCGCCATCAATAACTTGTTGAACGGCGACATCTGCTGTCCCACCTACAAAGAAATTACAATTGAATGAATTATCCATATTGAAATATATGCTCTTTGCTAATTATTTCGGTGCACAATATGCGCATTAAAACAATCAAAAATTGTCACATAAAAGATGTCGAGGGTACAAATTATAAAAAATATATATCAAGAGCAAACTTTTAAACAAGAACCTAAATATCGTGCCAAAGAGTCAGGTAAAACAGAACTTTGCATCTAGGGAGACTTCCCTAAGTTTAAATATTATTCATCGAATTCAATGCCGAAGAATTAGCAAATGTATTTGAAGTCAGATAAGAAAGACTGTTAAACCAAGCGAACAATATCTTCTGGGACTGAAATTCCAAATGTAGAAATACCAACATGACCAAAAAAAATGTCTATCGTACTAATTATGTGAGGTATATTATTGTCATCATAAAATGTTTTCATAATCTCATTTTGACCTGCCTTTCAAATTATTTTGGAATATCTACCTCCGAGGTCAAGAACAACAAATTTTGATCCGTTTTCAAACGAAAAGACGTTATCTTGACGACTCATTCTTTTATTAGTGTGATGAACTTCTAGTTGTTTTTCTTTGCAGTACAACGCTGCAACCTCTGGTTCTTTAGCAAGGATAGCTTGATCGCCGTCTATGCCAGCCTATAATATATCAGAATCGAAACTCTGTTATGAAGCTTAAGAATCGATTGCTGTGAAGTTTGATGAATGATTGTGGGAGCAGATTCTTTTTATCTTCTCATTTTCAAAACATTTTGCAAACCTTTCTGTCATCTCTTCTAATATTAATCCCATTTAGATGATATCACGTACAATAGGAAAAAAAATGTCCTATAAATAATCGGAAGGGTTTTAACTCTATACCTTCTTGAAGAAAATTTCAAACCAATTTTCATGCACCAGACACGTGTTTCGAATATTAAATTCTCATCAGTGTTTGCTTCTAGCCAACGTGCTTTTCATAAGCAGTCTATAAAGTGTCGTCACCTGTTATATTATATTAAAAATGAGTACTAAACTAGTTGCAACAATCATATATGCCCTTGCTACCGATCTATGATAGATTATTGCTGATGAAATGGGTACACCAACATAACTTAGTTTTCTCCGTAGAATACCGAATGCGAATGAATACATGTAAGCACTTATTTGTATAAGTCTAGTAATGCAGCAAAACAAAACAACATGACGGACGGATAACATGTGGAACGAATAGGAATCCAAAATCTGATAAGAGAAATGAAATAAATTATCAAAAGACAGAATTGATTTTGGCTGGGTACCCGAGGGTTGAGTACCCGAAACGTGCATGTCTGGTCCATGTTGCCAATTTATCTGTTCTTAAATGATGCTATTCAATATGAAGACGTTTACATTTATACCACTTAGTGAGTGTCACTGCTGGTGGACCAAGAGTCCCCGAGTGCACATGTAGCCAAGTTCGATCAATTTCGGTTGATCGTTTCTTCAACGCAATCTAAAATTTCTGTTATCAAAATTTCTTGAAATTTCTAAAACGTGGGTCCTGTAGCATCATATCCCACCCATTCTGCTACGTCTTTCGGTACGCTTTTCGATATGGTAACTTTCATACTTTTTTGGCATATTACATTGTTTAGATTGAGGATCACTGACGAGGGTTGAGTACCCGAAACGTGCATGTCTGTTCCATGTTGCCAATTTATCTGTTCTTAAATGATGCTATTCAATATGAAGACGTTTACATTGGACAGATGGTTAGCTTAGACTGAAACTGAAGTTGGAAAAAAATCAACCAAGTAATCGCAAATACAAGTCTATTGTTGTTCAATATGACAAAACCTACTTTCTAAAAGAAAAGTCTGATTCTGAAAAATAAGTACACTGAAACAGATATTATTCAGATGTTAAACTTTCTGATGGACAACATTTTTGTGGTGTTTGGAGGAAAGGTCTTCCAGCAAATTGTCGGAATTCTAATGGGGACCAATTGTGCCCCACTCCTTGTCGACATTTTCCTTTACTCGTACGAAGCTGAATTCATTCGATCTTTGGTCTCTGAAGGGAAAAGATACTTAGCTTCTGACTTCAACTTCACTTACAGATACATAGACGATTTGTTGTCAATCAATAATCCAAAATTCGCGGATTACCTGAGCACTATCTATAATTCGGAGCTTGAAGTAAAAAAAAACTACAGAGACAAATAATTCAGCATCCTGTTTGGACATAATTTTGTCCTACGACACTGATGGTCACATGAACACCTCACTCTATAACAAACGTGACGACTTCAATTTCAGCATTACAAACTTCCTTTTTCTGAGTAACAGCATCCCTTTTTCACCAGCTTATGGCGTGTTCATATCTTAGCTGATACGCTATGCCAGAGCAAGTACCAATTATACGGATTTTGTTCTGAGAGCTAGGCGTCTTTCAGAAAAGCTTCTCAGTCAGGGATATGTTTGTGACCGGCTAACATCGTCACTGAGGAAGTTCTACGGTCGATATGGAGAACTCGTCATACACTATGATGTCCCACTCTTCAGAATGATGGATGATATTCTGAACCATCCAACCAAAGATTGTACTCTATGTCATCCGAAATGGAAGTAACCGGATGTGACGGTTCTACCGAATTGAAGCGGCGGGTTTGGCATGCAAGCAGGATATGCTAACTCTTCCTGGGCACCTGATCTCACTCCAATATAGGAAGTTCGCTTTTTTATATGGTGGAGGTTTGTGTTTGTGTGCTTTGGTTCCTGTTTTATCCTGATTTTACATGCCTTCGGTTTCTGAATTTCTAAATTATCGATTTTGTGCTGTATACAGGGATATGGTCATTATCCATATTTGTCATTACAGTATACATTTAGTTCTCTGTTGTTGTTATATTCATAAGATGTACATGTAGAAGTTTCATATATATATTTAATACACAGTATTCAACTTTAATTTATCTTAGTCTATATCAAATATCAAAACCTAGAACTCATTACTAAGGGCAAATCTTCATTCTAATTCAGGATTTGTTAAAAAAAACACGCATGAATAGCAGACTACACTTGTCTTCCGTTGAAGCGTCCCACACGTTCTTCTTATAAAGCCCCATTCACACTTCCATGGATCGAGCCACGACTCCTCTACGACTCCAAAAAGATCTATCCGTGGCGAGTCGGGACGCAAAATGTTCGATGAACCATGAACCTACGACTCCAGTACGGATTGCTACGGGTTAATACGAATCAAGTACGGATAGCTAAGGATAGCTACGGATATCGTCCCGACATTACTACGGATTGTTACAATACGCGTACGGATAGATACGGATTGCTACGACATACGTACGGATAGGTACGGATTGCTATGTGTTACTATGACTCGAGTACTGATAGGCACGATTCATGCAAGGATAGCTACGACTTCAGTACGGTTTGGTAGGACTGGCTTGAATTTCCTATGTGTTTTATACGGAAGTTCGATCAACTTCGGTTCATCGTCTGTCTCTTCAACACTTTTCTATTATCAAAAATTCTTGAAATTTCTAAAACGTTGGTCCTGTAGCATCATATCCCACCCATCCTGCTACACATTTCGGTACATTTTGAATATAATAATTTCTAAACTCTTTGGTCATATTACATTGTTTAGGTACACTTGTCTTCCGTTGAAACGTCCCACACGTTTTCTTATAAAGCCCCATTCACACTTCCACTGATCGAGCCACGACTCCTCTACGACTCACAAAAGATCTATCCGTAGCGAGTCGGGACGCAAAATGATCCATGAACCATGAACCTACGACTCCAATACGGATTGATACGGGTTAATACGAATCAAGTACGGATAGCTACGGATATCGTCCCGACATTACTACGGATTGTTACAATACGCGTACGGATAGATACGGATTGCTACGACATACGTACGGATAGGTACAGACTGCTATGTGTTACTATGACTCGAGTACTGATAGGCACGATTCATGCAAGGATAGCTACGACTTCAGTACGGATTGGTAGGACTGGCTTGAATTCCCTATGTGTTTTGTTTTTATACGGAAGTTCGATCAACTTCGGTTGATCGTTTGTCTCTTCAACGCATTCGAAAATTTCTGTTATCAAAAATTCTTGAAATTTCTAAAACGTGGGTCCTGTAGCATCATATCCCACCCATCCTGCTACACATTTCGGTACATTTTGGACATAATAATTTCCAAACTCGTTGGTAATATTACATTGTTTAGATTGAGGATCACTGACAAGCGTTAAGTACCTGAAACGTATATGTCTGGTCCATGCTGCAAAATCTCCTTTAAAATGGTGATATTGCATTTGAAGACGTTTAGAATTTAAACAATCATTATTTACTAAAACACCTAATGTTTTCAAGTTGAGACGGTCTCTTTTGTTTCATAACAGTATTGAGGTTTTCTACATGACTTCATATTATTACTTTATCAAAACTTTTCTTTCTCATCCCGAATAGCTACGGATTACCAAGGATAGCTACGAATTGTGCCGGATTGAGCTACGGATTGATACGGATATCAGCGGATGTTTTTTTTTCTCGATCCGTAGCTATCCGTGGCCCGATCCATGAAAGTGTGAAGGGGGCTTTAATCATTTGAAAGTTTTCGATTGTCAATGTTGTACATAGTGCGTTCAGATAGAATACATTATAACATATACAGTATACATGAGATTAACCTTTTACATACAATTTATAAAAAATATGAGTACGACTTCAAGTAAATTAGTAGGCTTTTTTCTGTCATGAGAATTTTAAAAGGACTGTAAATAAGTAGGTATACACGTGGTTGTATAAATAAATGTTACGTAGTAATCCCACGAAGTTCATTTCAGCAATTGGCTGATCGCGGTAGCGCGCTCACTCTGACCGGAATACTTGACATATTTATACACACTGTATATGTATGCAAATGAGTTAAAAAGAAGATCTGAACGATAATCTCATAAAAACAATTTCCGAAGTTTAGCTTAATCGTGTGTACACAAGAATAAAATCGTCTACAAAACAAAAATTTAAAAAATAACTTATACAAGTAATATATTACGAAAGCCTATTGTGCTCATGTGGTAGCTGATTTTTTTTCGCGTTATAACGTGGAACAGATGCATTATATTGCAAAACTTTCGCGTTATATTGCGAAACATGCGCGTTATATTGCGAAACTTACGCGTTATAATGCGTCGACTTGACTATGACTTACCACGATCTAGCTACGAATTCACGTCGACTTATCCCCGACCTTCCCGTTTTAGCTACGACATGCTCCGACTTGAGCAGTCTTAGTCCCGACTTGACTACGATCTACTAATCCTATCGCCATAACTACGACTTGTGTTTCAAATTTATTTATTGTGTATGAAGATATATTATTCTTTTATAATATCAATCTTTGTGGAACCTTTTTGGGGCCCCTTCCTCTTTTTGGTGGCATGATGAAACTAAACGGAAACATTTTGTCATATCACATTGTTTAGGAACACTGACGAGGACTGAGTGTTCGAAACGTGCATGTCTGGTCCATGATCCTATTGAATTTAAAGACGTTTAACATTTGTACCACTTGGCGTGTGTCACTGTTGTTGGACCAGGAGTCTCCGGAGGCAAATAGAGCTTCGATTGATCGTTTCTTCAATGTATTCGAAAATTTCTGTTATAAAAAAATCATGGAAATTTCTAAAACGTGGGTCCTGTAGCATCATGCCACATCCATCGGTACATTTTTTGACATAATGACTTTCACAATCTTTGGACATATTAAACATTTTTCAGTATAAGATATATGAGTAACGACAACGATACCGACAAAGTAGGGGGCATCTAGAAAGTTAACAATGAAAATAAGGATACAAAAATAGCATGACATTTTCAAATTATGGGACATTAAGCATAGTTAGTCTTACAGTTACGTCATACACAATTCTTCTGGAAGTTACTGCTTGGATCTAAGTGTCTTGTTTGACTTAAACGCTCTTATGTCTTCTTGGGTTTTTTTTTTCTAAACTTGATTGTAACTTCTTAAAACATGTTTCCATAATCGTTATTCCATATTATATTTTATATTTTCGTGAGACCGCGAAAATGAAATTTTGAATCCCTATGAAAGAACAGAGGGGAGAATTTGTGAGCGCTTCGCAGAAAATCTAGTTATTGAATTCCACAGAGGTTAAACAAATCTTTCACTTTAAGAGGGAAGAAATGAAATATTTTTCATGCCCCTGGCGGACAAGAAAACAGAAGGTGCTGACTCTCCCCGGGCACCTGGTCTCACTTCGGAATACTGCTTATTCCGAGGTTCACAACTGTTGTTCAAATGGAAATTCTAATAATTTTAACGTGTCTTCTCAACTTTGCGAATGAATAACTTATTGGTACTTGAATCGTGTCCTGCTTCTTGAGAATGTGCAACTTCTAAATATCTCTACAAACCAGCTGGCCATTTTGTTTCAGGTGACTTTTCAATTATCCAAGACAGACAGCTCCATGGTCTTCTTAAAAAAGGACCTAAGTATAAAATCCCATCCAAGATAGGTATTGTCAAATGCCGTGAAGTGCTTACGGAAGCCTTAGATAACTATACGAAAAGATGGTGTAAATCAGAAGGAGTCGAACCGCATGCTCTGAATGACTGGAAAAACCTCATTTTAGATATAACGGACATTCGAATAGATAACTTCCATAAAAACCCTCATCTTTTTCAAAATCCACGTTCCAAATCAGAAAGATATTTCAAATCCAAACTAAGTAAATTACATGAAAAATATGTCTTTGCACCAGCTGATAAAGCAGCCAACAACACCATTATCATTTGAAAACGTTACTACATATCAACTTTCATTTCGGAACTTTCGTCTACTAATACATATATCAAAAGCAATGAAAGTGCATCTAACATTTTAGGCAAGCATAACAGTGAACTGTCTTCATTCAATATCTCTATTTCTAAATTGGATCTCCCAACACTATATTGCATACCGAAACTGCACAAGTCTCCTTACAAATTTCGATTTATTGCTAATTCTAGTAACTGCTCCACTACACTTTTGTCTAGAAATCTGACATCAGCACTTACTGCTATTAAAGAACACATAACTAGATATTGTGAAACGGTTCTTAACAGGAACGATGTAAATTTATTTTGGTCTATTAAGAATTCAGGGGATGTGATTGAAAAAATGAAACCTGGAAATTTCCAAGCCAATACGAAGTCTTCATACGACTTCTCTAATATGTACACCACACTTCCTCATGACAAAATTAATGATCGATTATCTAATCTCATTAAATGGTGTTTTGATGGAGAGCGAAAAACTTACATTTGTACATCTGAATCGAAGGGTTTCTTTTCCTCGACAGACTACAAATCATGGACATGTAGTGACCTGTGTAATGCCTTGTCCTTCGTCTTGGACAATATTTATGTTAGATTTGGTGAGGATCTTTACATGTACAAGCAGGTTGTAGGAATTCCTATGGGTACTAACTGTGCGCCTCTTGTTGCAGATTTATTTTTATACACTTATGAAAAAGAATTTATCCAAAATCTTCAAAAGCAAAGAAAATTTGATGAGCTGAAATGTTTCAATAATACTTCTAGGTATCTGGATGATATTCTAACCATTGACAATCCTGCTGAATTATATAAGAATGAAATTTATCCACAAGAATTAACCCTTAACAAGGCAAACCTTTCAAATACAGAAACACCCTTTTTGGACCTAAATATCAAAATTGTAAACGGAAAGATTCATACAAGTGTATATGACAAAAGGGATGATTTTGGATTCAACATAGTAAATTTCCCCTGGCTTGACGGTGATGTTCCAAGATTACCGTCATACGGCATTAACATATCACAGCTCATCCGGTACGCTAGAGCATGTACTCATATTTTGGATTTTCACAGTAGAAATTTACAAATTACCAAAAACTTTTAGGTCAAGGTTTCCGCTTTCATAAACTAGTTAAGACTTTCTGGAAATTTTACAAAAATTACAGTCAACTTCTTTTAAAATTCGGATCTATACATGCAACAGAGTACATTACTATGGGTATTACACAACCTGTCTTTTATGGTGATATGATAAACAAAATAAAAAGGATCAAAGGTAGGCAGCATAACCATCGAAAATGCGTCAGAATTATCAAACGCCTTTTATACCGTGGATATGATCCTAATGTCACCAGACGGACACTAGGCTTGGTACTTGACCAATCTACAGTCTTGTACAAGCGCATCCTTGAGACTTGCACTCTGACTGACTGTGACGACGGGACTCCATGACGGGCCCTGTCCAAACCTCTTTAGAGAAGACAGGGCCCCGACCACCTGTCCTCTCTGAATGTCAGTCGGACTCCTCGGGTGATTACATACATGAACTCGCTACAGCCGGCAGAGCACGGACTGTATTACGCATGCCCTCTTTTTATATCCATTTACATATTCATCTGTGTCTCTGGGGCCTCTGCGTTTTGCGGTCTTGTGTGATGTCATCTTACAGTGAGGAAGTTGTTTTACACCACTATTGTACGTTCTTCGAGACCTCTGGGTAATTGGAGAAGTGAGAGGGATGTGCGCACGTAATCCAGGATAACCACACCATTTGCTACTTGCGTGACAGATGGCCGTCCAAAGTCGGCACCGGTTACCCATTGGTCTCGTCGGTTTATGTGTAGTCTTTTGTGTTTGATGTTTACATGTCGTGTGTCTCTTTTCCGTCTCGTGCTGTATTCGTCTTTTGTGTTTTTGCATCGGGTGTTTTTGGTGTTTTACTGTTGATGCTGCAACGGGGTCTTGTTGGAGATCTCCTCCCTTCTTTTTATGTACTTCTTCGGTGTTTATTTCGGCAATATCCTAGTGGGAGAATGAAAACGTCCCTCCTTAGATCCGTGCTTGGGTTAGTAGAATCTCAATTTGCGGTCATAAATATTATTTTGCTAATTCTGAAACTTGTCATTTCATTCAAAAATATCATCGAAATTAAAGAATTTTAACATCTTAGCACCATACCTTCTATACTTTTTTTGATCATAGATTTTATATGGATATGGTACTGATTCGACCTTACATGAAATTTGGAGCCGCGCACTCTCTGCAAATTGCACAAATTTGATTTAAAAACAAATAACCAGAGGACACTACTAAAATGAATTTTGGCTATTTCTAAATCTTGGATGCAAACATCACTGATAAGGACGCGTGTCTGGTGTATAATAATTCTTCGGAAGGTATAGAGTTGGAACATTTCCATATTATTAACACCGTTTTCAGCATGATTTGCAAATCAAAAATTTGAAACAAAATTGAGGAAAGACTGAAAATTAGAAAGATTAATATCATGTCAAATGACAAATATGGATAATGACCATATCCCAATACATAGTACAAAATCGATAATTCAGAAAATCATAAACCGAAGGCATACAAATTGTCAATATTGAAATATATGTTCTATAGTACCAATTTTGTTGTACTAGACACGTGTTTCGGACATTTTAATCCTCGCCATTAGCACTTAAATCAGGATAAAACAAGAACCAAAGCAAACAACGAAAAACCTCCACCATGTTAAAAGAAGCGAACTCCCAAAATGGGAGTGAGACCAGGTGCCAAGGAAGAGTAAGCATCTCCTGCTTGCATGCAACACCCGTCACTTCAATTCTGTAGAATTGTCACATCCGGTTACTTCCATTTCGGAAGATACAAGTATATTCGGTGGTTGGATGGTTCAAATGGTCTAAGACAGAATATCATCTACCATTCTAGAGAGTGGGACATCAATTCAAATTAAAGAGGGCGCTACTGAAATAATTTTGGTGGCTCCGCTAAAAGCATCACTGATGAGAATTTAATATTCGAAACACGTGTCTGGTGAATGTAAATTGGTTTGGATTTTGCTTCAAGAAGGTAGAGAGTTGGAACCCTTCGACATTATTAATATAGACACTTATTTCACGTTGCAGTGTGGAGCAATTGAAATCGTTTCCCGTGACCTGATGTTTTTCAAGTGTATCAATTACTTATTTCCCGCTCTGTCACCTGAAAGAAACTTTGTTTTGGCCTTTTATCAATGTGACATCATATATATTTTTTGCTATTTCGGAATCTAGCCATTTCACCGATAAATATCATCGAAATTAGAGGAAATTAAAGCACCATCCCTCCAATGCTATTTTGAACATATATTTTATTTGGATATGCTACTGAATCGACCCTACAAGAAATTTGGAGCCGCGCACTCTCTGTAATGTAAATGTAAATATCTAACTTCAAAAAATTAAAGAGATCTCTACTGAAATCATTTTGGTGGCTTCACTAAAAGCATCACTGATGAGTATTTAATATTCGAAACACGTGTCTGGTTTAGTTAGTTTGGAATTTTCTTCAAGAAGGTAGAGAGATGGAGCCCTTCGACATTTTCATAATGTATGACGAGTTCCCCATATCGACCGTAGAACTTCCTCCATGACGATGACAAATATGGATAATGACCATATCCCTGTCTACAGTACATAATCGATAATTCAGAAAATCAGAAACCGAAGGCATACAAAATCAGGATAAAACAGGAACCAAAGCAAACAAAAACAAAAACCTCCACCATATGAAAAGAAGCGAACTCCCGATATGAGAGTGAGACCAGGTGCCCAGGAAGAGTAAGCATCTCCTGCTTGCATACAACACCCGTCGCTTCAATTCGGTAGAACTGTCACATCCGATTACTTCCATTTTGGAAGATATAGAGTACAATCTTTGGTTGGATGGTTCAAATGGTCTATGACAGAATATCATCCACCATTCTGAAGAGTGGGACATCATAGTGTATGACGAGTTCCCCATATCGACCGTAGAACTTCCTCAGTGACGATGTTAGTCGGTCACAAAAATATCCCTGACTGAGAAGCTTATCTGAAAGACGCCTAGCTCTCAGAACAAAATCCGTATATTTGGTACTTGCTCTGGCATAGCGTATCAACTGAGATATGAACACGCTATAAGCAGGCGATGAAGGGATGTTGCTACTCAGAAAAGGAAAGTTCGTAATGCTGAAATTGAAGTCGTCACGTTTGTCATAGAGTGAGGTGTTCATGTGACCATCAGTGTCGTAGGACAACATTATGTCCAAATAGGATGCTGAATTATTTGTCTCTGTAGTTTCTTTGACTTCAAGCTCCGAAGGATAGATACTGCTCAGGTAATCCGCGAATTTAGGATTATTGATGGACAACACATCGTCTATGTATCTGTAAGTGAAGTTGAAGTCAGAAGCTAAGTATCTTTTCCCTTCAGAGACCAAAGATTGAATGAATTCAGCTTCGTACGAGTAAAGGAAAATGTCGGCAAGGAGTGGGGCACAATTGGTCCCCATTGGAATTCCGACAATTTGCTGGAAGACCTTTCCTTCAAACACCACAAAAATGTTGTCGATCAGAAAGTTTAACATCTGAATAATGTCTGTTTCAGTGTACTTATTTTCAGAATCTGACTTTTCTTTTACAAAGTAGGTTTTGTCATAGTTAACAACAATAAATTTGTATTTGCGATTACCGTTCTTACTTGTAAACGCATTACTTATAATTTTTGCGAGTCTTTCTTTCAATTTAGAATGTGGAATTGTAGTGTAAAGTGTCGAAAAATCAAAGGCTTGGATCGAATGGACTCTACTAAAATGAGTGGATTTCAGATGTTCTAAAAGTTCCTTCGAATTCTTTAAAATCCACATCTGGTTGATACCACTGCGAGAATATAATGTCGAACAATATTTTTGTAGCCCAGATTTGATTTCAGATAAAACTTTGGTAAGTAAGATCGATACAGATTTGGTAGAACATTTTGAGGAACCAGCGATGAAACGTTGTTTGTACGGATTCTTATGCATTTTAGGTATGCAGTATAAGTATGGTAAATCTAAATCTAAATTGGTAGTGTCAAAGCCAAAGGAAGCAATAGCTGATTTGTGGTTATCTATTATTTCAGAGGCAGAAAGGTTTGTTGGGATGTAAGTGGGATTTCCAGGTGTCGAATTTAAACCCAACTCTTTAACTAGACTGTCGAAATAGTACTTTTTGCAAGTAAATGTGTAATTATTTGAGGCTTTGTCCGCTGGTGTGATGACATAATGTTCTTGGAGGTAGGCAAGCTCTGTGATGTTACATGTAGTCGGTCACAAACGTATCCTTGACTGAGAAGCTTATCTGAAAGACGATTTTGCTTCATTTTATTTTAATGACCAAAGACACTCTTACAAATGTTGAACAGCCAGGTGATTTTTTGGTCTGCAGTCAATTATTTGTCTAGGCGTATCAATGTTTTAAGAAACAAATAAAAACAAATGATAAACTTTACAAATCGCATTTATTTTTCGGTTTTATTTTGAGATGTTCCCTTAATATAAATTGTTATCGTTGTCGTCACTCTTATCAGTAATACTGGAAAATGTTTATTGCATTGTTTAAATTGAGGATCAATGAAGATAGTTGTGTACCCGAAACGTTCATGTCTGGTCCATGCTGTACATTTATCTGTTCTTAAATGATGCTACTGAATTTGAAGACGTTTAACATTTGTACGACTTGATAAGTGTCACATCTGGTGGACAAGAAGTCCCCGAGGGCATATGTAGCCAACTTCGATCAATTTCACAAACTGTTTTTAGATTTTTGGGAAATCAGTCGCGATTTTGAAAATTTTTTCTCGGAAATATCTTTGTACCTTTGTCATTGTTTAAACATTTATTCGATAGATAAATACTAAATGATCTAACCATCTTTAAAAAAAGGTATTCATCATCAAAATACACAACGATTGGTTTATTAGATCATTTTCAAAAATTATCTGCTGTTCATTCGCAATAGTGTAACGAGCCGAATTCTAGGGAAATCCAGTCAATTAAGACATTTCTGATAAATATTAAAGTCCCCCCCTTACCCCCCTTAGAAATCTAAAAGAGGGGGTTTGCGGACTCAATCTATCCACATAATCCCGTTAGAGGATAGACTGGTCTATCAAGACTCGTGAATGCATCCTTCTGTCATGTCTTAACACGGCAAACGGATATGGGCAGCCATTGAGCACGGGTTTGAGCGAAGTTCCTACCAATCTTAAAAATATTTGAGCACATGCTCAACTTTGAGCACATTCTCAAAATTTAGAAGTTTTATATCACCTCGAATGTTCAAGACGATCTCATATACGAGCACGCTAACAAAGTTTGAGCACGGAGAATGTATTAAAACAGTTTCATAACCTTGTGCCTGATTTCAAGTGACGTTCTCTTATGAGCACGATCTCAAAGTTTGAGCATGAGATTTGAGTTAAGCGCGGTAAAACTTTTATAACCTTGGGGCCTGTTCACAAGTCTGTTACTGCCATGGCTGCCATTCATGATTGTGGCTTTAATTTGATTGATTTGATTTGCCTTATTCACCTGATCTTGCTTCATCAGACTTTCATCTATTGCCAAAACTGAAAGTAGCTATTTATGGCATCAACTTTCAGTCTGATGATGACGTCATACTTGCAGTGGATGACTTTCAGACCAGTCAAGATAATGAGTTTTTAAGTAGCATTGAGGCCCTTAAAAACCGGAGGCAAAAGTGCACATATACTGACGGAGATTATGTAGAAAAATAATGCAAAACGTCGGATATAATAAAATTCAAATCCTTAAATACGAGGCTCACAACATATCAATCAGCCCTCGTAAATAAGTGCACAACCCGATTTATAGGTCATCTAAGTAAATGTTTGAAATTCTGAAAACCGATTTTTATAACCTTGCCTTAAGGTCCGAGATCCTTTAAAATTTATATTAGCGAGTTATTTGCAATCGGGATTGCCTTGACGCATGGAAATGAAACAAAGTATGCGCGTAGACTTCTTGAAGATACACAAAGCCAAGCAAGAAGGAATATACTGATGTAGCCCCCGTAATTGTGAAGTTTTGGGTCAGTTTATTTACCTGAGTAGGGCAAAATCGAACGTTGATTAATTCAACATACTCTTCCTTAAGATAGTAGTAGGTAAACAATGCATTGTTGGGAATTAAAGAAGATCCTGACGATAATCTCAACAACACTCACAATAAAGCACAAATTGAGCATCGACGGATCCCTAGCAAGCTAGAGGTGGGACCAGATTCCCGGGAGCAGTAAGCATCTAGAACATCATACAAAGCTGTTTTTTATATCCTTTTACATAGAATTTGTTATACAAAAGGCCGCTGCGTTTAACTGTCTTGTTTGTGACGTCACCTTACAGTGAGAAGTTTTATGTTTATACAACTAGTGTGATCTATGGAGACCTCTGTGTGTCCAGATAAGTGAGAGGGTTTTGCGCACGTAATCCGGATAACCACACCATCCGTTATAACAGATGACCGTCCAAAGTCGGCACCGGGTGCACATTGGTCCCCTTCCTTTTACGTGTTGTCATTTATGTTTGATGTTTTCGTACGTCTGTTCCGATTGTTTTGTATGATGTACTTGTGATTTTTGTCGTGTATTTTTTTGTGGTTTGTAGTTTTTGTCTGATGTCATTTACGTATTACTTTCTTGTGGGTTTATTTCGCTGGGTGAGTGCAGCGTGGTCATGCTGGAGATCATTCCCTTTCCCCTGTTTGGCTAGCCGCACCCGCCGTCGATGTTCTCGCACGGAAATGAAAATAATATCTAAAATACAATAAAATGGGAAGTACCAGTAATATTAAGCCTTGTTAAAGAACTACATAAAATGAATGCTTATCTACGTCCAAAATTTCAGAAACACCTCCTACGACTTTCATTGTTCTTGATTGAAGAAATCAGAAATTGATGTTATTTTAATTAAGTACGTTTTGTCACCTATTGTCTTATCTATTTTAATTTTTGCCTGTTGATTTATCACATTAATATTATTAATAAACTTTTTGTATCAGCTGATCTTGGATAATCTTCAATTCTCCCTTTGCTGAATACTTACCATTTGGATTGCGTCCAGCATGAACTGCCGACTATTTTCACACCAAATAGCAGGTACTGTAATAACGTAGAATATGTTCTCTTCCATCATTCCCGGGTCACTGGCCCTTATATTTTCAAAAGCACGCTGTTTCAAAAATTCTATTGATAAACCAAAAACAGATACTGCTGGCATGGACCTGCCTTGGTCGTCCTTAATCTTAAACTGCCGGTTAAGATCCTGAAATAGTATTGCAACTTAATCGCGATGCATGATGCATTTCTTCTGTTTCTTTTTGAAAATCAATTACCTCTTCTCAAGCAAACTATTGTAAGAGATATATGTACATGTATCTTTTTTCATAATTACCTTTTCCTGAAAAATCCTCATTTTGAATTGTTGGAAAAATCTCCAGCCTTCCTCGTCGCAATTTTCAATCAACTCAAAATAGCGTTTTTCTGCTTCATACCCGAAAGCTTCGAATGTTCCATCTTTCGTCAAGAGTAGAGAGGTTGGAGCTTTCTCGGACATGCCATTGCTTACTTTCCACATCTCTGTAGATCCACTTGCAGGAAATTTTTCATGGTCGCTAATGTGTTGATAGGCATATCCACTGTAGGTGGTTCCAAAATCAATAGCCACAACATACTGCTTCACCCTCGCAAATCTTGTCGGCGTAGTGTCTTCAGAAATTGAGTCTTCCCCTTTCTCGGAAGTTCGTTTTGTTGAATAATTTTTCATCTCGTGTACCATTCTATGAATATTTTCACCTGTTGTTGCGGAGAAATTCCGTGTTGCCCTTTCTCTTCAAAAATAAAGTCATGCAAGGTAACTCATTTTTGTTCATTACTTTTTTCAATTAATTTATTTCTCTCTTGTGCAAAGTAGTTTAATGAATACAGTGTTTTTATTTTTAGTTTCGTGCGGCACTTGATCGCCGTGCCTGCAGTTTTTCGATCAGTTTCTTTTGATTCTATTTGTTGTGAAAATATGCTTTATATTTTTTTACTCTGTTCTATGTTTTTTTGTAAGTGATAAGCCGTGTCGCAACCGGATTTGTAAAAACGACCGGATTGGAGCCGTTGCAGTAGGGCAGTGCCTAATAAATCAATCCATATTGTCCTATTTTTAGAGATAGTTTTTGCAAAAACTGAAGACTTTTCAGATATATAAACGATATGGACTTACTTATTAGGCATTACCCTACTGCAATGTCTCACCAATTTTGTGCAGTATCACTTAAAAGATGAAAAAACAATAAAAATCTCCGTAAGGTATCACAACATCATACCTTTCGATCCCACGCGGTGTTAGTTAAGAAATGACTGTCTTACTTTTGGTACGTTCATGGGTGTATGATTCTGGTTGGTCACGTGCAAATTCCGTGAATACTTATATTTACATTTATTCTAAGTATCGGTCATTTGCATTTGCATGTACATCGCGCATTTTTGCCTGTAACAGCGTCAAATGTATTTTAACGTTGGTAAATTCTCCCTACATGCAAACTTGAAATTGACGTCACAATAGCAACCCAAGTTATTGGAATATAATTCTAGTTGCCTAATAGGCGTGCAACATGGGGAATCTACTAGTAATGTAAATATATTAATTTATCATCGTTTAATTTTTCTTATTCTAAATTCTGATACCGCGGCCAGTTAGCGAAACTCGCCCCTTGTTATAATATTGATCTTTTCAAAGTGTACTACTCGTAATTAGAACGGCCCGCATTTAAATCGCAACCTACAATGCATTCTGTACTTGCACTGGACTTTTTGAGATAGTTTATAAGATAAAATTGTCCTTCGTGTTTCTATGAAGCTGTTTTATTGTCTCTATCGGTTGTCCTATTTTCCTTTCTTTCACCTTGATCATCAAAAGGGTTTCTTCCTAATGTATTGTATGAAGTTTGACCAAGATCCATTGATGAATGACATGTACTTAAAGTTGATTGTATTATTTTCAAAATTCCGATAACAGAATTTGTAGAATCGAGGCGCTGTGGAAATAAATTTGTGCGGAGCCGCACACATGTTGAGTGTTTTGTATTGGTTTAAAGATATTAAGAATATAACAGTAAAGAATGTTGATGGTGATTTTTGTCTTATTTTAGTGTTCGCTGTGTTTCTATTTTTTATGGCAGATTCCATGCTTGGTGGGATTTAGGATCTACATCTATTTCTTTATCGATTTTATTCAGGGAGGCGCTACTTACTTTGGTCATTCGCGGTCAAGCAGCGAAACTGTGGTTAACACTCAAGACAGAAATTGTGATGGGGATTTAGGCTTCCATTTGGTCCTTCTTGCTTGGGTATATTTGCATTAGATATGTTGCACGGTTCATGTGGTATATTGAAATAATCAGCACGACGCGTTTTAACAGCGCCAGCTTCAATACCTTCCGTACTTGCACTGGAGATGGTTCATTAGAAAATTTGTTCTTCGTGTTTCTATGGGGCTTGTGTCGTTGTCTCCGTCTGTATGTCCTATTTTCTTTTTCTCCAAAAATTCGTAAGCATTTCGACTGTGGATTTTGGAATTTGGTTTCGGCCTTTGTGTTTGACTTTCATTCACTGATGTACGTATTACATTTCGCACTTTTCTCCATATTATCTGTATAATTCTGTTCTAAATTACTCACATATTTTATCTTTTTTAGCTCACCTGAGCCATAGGCTCAAGTGAGCTATTGTCATAGCGTTGCGTCCGTCGTCCGTCGTCCGTCGTCGTCCGTCGTCGTCCGTCGTCGTCGTAAACTTTTCACATTTTAAACTTCTTCTCCAGAACGGCTGAAGGGATTTTGATGAAACTTGGTAGGTATGAAGTACTCATGGTCCCCTACAAGTGTTGTTGTTTTTCGTCCGGATCTGTCAACAGGTGGCGCCACCACAGCCAAAAGTAGGTCACGGGGGGTACCCTCCTTTGACAAACTTCTTCTTCAGAACCGAAGCATGTATCGACAAACCGAAAGCATCAGGATGATCTAGAGAGATGTCTTAAGAAGTGTTGTTATTTTTGGTTCCACTTCGAAGTCAAATTTTTGACGCGTTTTTGACGTCTTTTCGGACTTTGTCAGAAATGCACATTTTTGCACTATTTCTTTAAATAACTCAATAAGTGAATGATTTTACACACTCATTTACTACATATTCATCATATTTAACTTACTTAATGCTTTGATATGTATTTTATGCCTAAAATTTATTTTTTTGATTTTTTATGAATTTTTTTCTTATGTAAAAAGGAAGGGGGGGGGGGTTGATTTTCATACATTTTCTGCTTCTTTTCTATAACCACTCTTCAGATTGTCATGACAATTTGTAGGTATGAGGTACTCATGCATGGTACCCTACAAGTGAAAGAATTTTGTCAAGATATCCACTTTTGGATTTTTAAGGAATATTTTTTAAGATTGTACATAGGTATAATGTATGTTTTCCATGCCAAATGGACCCATGGGGAGTAGCTTCAAACCCCGGCGGGACCCCAACAATTTTTTTTTCCCTTTTTCAGTTTTTTTCTCTTTTTATTTTTATATTTATCGCTAGAAATGAAACTGTGAAAGAATTTTGTCAAAATATCAACTTTTAGATTTTTAATGATTTTTTAAATAAGACAAGCTATAGCTAGTTTGGCTTTGTGTACTTATTTTCATACTTCGAATTAACTTGGCCACATACGCTATCAAATATACTCTGAATTTATTTTTAAGATGTTGACTTTTTGTGTCGCCTGCGAAGCACAGCGACACTTAGGGATCACTTTGTCCGTTGTTAGTCTGTCCGTCCATCCGTCCCTCCGTCTGTCTGTCACACTTGGGTGTCACACCCCATAACTTTTGATTGGTAAGTGATAGGGCTTTGATATTTCACATGTGTATTCCTTGTGACAAGACCTTTATACACATATCATAATTTTTGACCTTGTGACCTTGACCTAGATATTTGACCTACTTTTCTAAAAATCTAATATTGGCTATATCTCTTGATTGATTAGTGATAGGACTTTGATATTTCACATGTGTATTCCTTGTGATTAGACCTTTCTACACATAAAATGTTTGACCTTTTGACCTTGATCTAGATATTTGACCTACTTTTCTATAAATCTAATATTGGCTATATCTCTTGATTGGCAAGTGATAGGGCTTTGATATTTCACATGTGTAACCTTTGTGACAAGACCTTTCTACGCAAACCATATTTTTTGACCTCATGACCTTGACCTAGATATTTGACCTACTTTTCAAAAAATCTAAGATTTGCTATATCTTTTGATTGGTAAGTGATAGGGCTTTGATATTTCACATGTGTATTTCTTGTGACAAGCCCTTTTTTTACATACTATATTTTTTAACCTTATGACCTTGACCTAGATATTTGACTTACTTTTTAAAAAAACCAAGATTGGCTATATCTATTGATTGGCAAGTGATAGGGCTTTGATATTTCTCTTGTGTATTCCTTTTGACAATACCTTTCTACACATACCATAATTTTGACCTCATGACCTTGACCTAGATATTTGACCTACTTTTCAAAAAAATTAAGATTTGCTATATCTTTTGATTGGTAAGTGATAGAGCTTTGATATTTCATATGTGTATTCCTTCTTGTGACAAGGCCTTTCTACACATATCATAACTTTTGACCTCATGACCAAGACCTAGATATTTGACCTACTTTTCAAAAAATCTTAGATTGGCTATTTCTTTTGATTGCTGAGTGATAGGCTTTGATATTTCACATGTGCATTCCATGTGACAAGACCTTTCTTCACATACCATCATTTTTAGCTCACCTCGACGAAGTTGAGTGAGCTTATGCTATAACCCCACGCGTCCGCGTCCGCGTCCGGTTAAGAAGTTTGGGGTAGCTCAGTATCTGACAAAGTACTAATGCTACAGTAACCAAACTGGCACAAGTGATTCATCTTTTGATGCTGAGGTGAACCCATGCATCGTATGCAGCATCTGACCTACATTTTCCGCTTGAGTGACTTGGTTAAGAAGTTTGGGGTAGCTCAGTATCTGACAAAGTACTGATGCTACAGTAACCAAACTTGCACAAGTGATTCATCTTTGGATGCTGAGGTGAACCCATGCATCGGATGCAGCATCTGACCTACATTTTCCGCTTGAGTGATTTGGATAAGAAGTTTTGGGTAGCTCAGTATCTGACAAAGTACTAATGCTACAGTAACCAAACTTGCACAAGTGATTCATCTTTGGATGACGAGATGGACCCATGCATCGGATGCAGCATCTGACCTACTTTTTCCATTTGAGTGATTTCGCTTTTAAAAGCCAATATTGAGCAGAGTATAAGTGCTACATGTACCAAACTTGCATATTGGATGTATCTTTGATCAAACTTTCATAAAATGACCTTGACCTACTTTTTCCGCTTGAGTGATTTTGCCTTTAAAAGCCAATATTGAGCAAAGTATAAGTGATAGATGTACCAAACTTGCATATTGGATGTATCTTTGATCAATCTTTCATAAAATGACCTTGACCTACTTTTTCCGCTTGAGTGATTTTGCTCTATAAAGCCAATATTGAGCAAAGTATAACTGCTACATGTACCAAACTTGCATATTGGATGTATCTTGGTCAAGTTTTCATAAAATGACCTTGACCTACTTTTTCTGCTTGAGTGGTTTTGCCTTTAAAAGCCAATATACATGTACTTGATTATTTTCTCTGTCTTATTTCTGTATCTATGGTAAACATAGTCGCCATATATCTTGTGTTACAGATTTGATTGGTTCAATACCTCCTTGTCCTTTTAGTAGGGGTAACTACAGGAAATAAAAAGGTGCACACTAAAAATTTTGACTGACTTGAAATGCCCGGAAGTCTGTAAAATTGGTCTTTTTTTTTATTTTTTGATTGCGAATCTTTGGCACGCATAAAAATGTAAAGAAAAAAAGGGGGGGTCATGCATGTCCTTTTTTCGCAAATTTCACTTTTTTTACAGGAACTCTGCGTCCTCATCGAAAATGTTCCGAATTTTGCATATTTTCAAACCTATCTGTAGATTGCATAAAAGACAAGATCAAGTTCGAAGTTAAATTTATCAAGACTATTGATTCAATATGCTAAAAATACATTTCCAAGCGCCGCATTTCAGCATATTTACCGAAAATAATTTGTCCAAGTGGCTTCACTGGGTCATGAGGTTTGATACACCGTACACTGCTGTTTGGAAAATAAATTGGCTCAATTTCTGCACAACTCACTTGAATTAATATTGTCTGCTAACAACTTGTCTGTGTTAATTGGATTAACACGATTTTGACTGTACCTTACATGTATTAAGATGAAATCAATACTATTCAAAAGCTCTCATTCATAGATTTCTGTATAATTTAATATGAATAAAGGCAAAACCGAAAAGTCTTTGTTTTTTATGCTTCCGGAATCAAAGATACGGGGGCATATAGTTTTTGGCCTGTCCGTCTGTCTGTTTGTCCGAAAAACTTTACATTGGGCATAACTTTTGAATGGAAGGTGATAGAGCTTTCATATTTCACATGTGTATTCCTTGTGACAATACCTTTCCATTGATAACAAAATTTTTGACCTCGTGACCTTGACCTTTGACCTACTTTTCAAAAACTTTTAACATTGGGCATAACTTTTGAATAGTTAGTGATAGGGCTTTCATATTGTACATGTGTATTCTTTGTGACAAGATCTTTCCATTGATACCAACATTACTCTGACCCTGACCTCTCACATACTTAACAGAAAATGGTGTTTATACCAACAAAGATGCCACCGCGGGGCATTCGTGTTTCACAAACACAGGCTTTATTATTTTCTGGCATACTAGCTATTAATAATGAAAGGTTTGGTGTTCAATTTTAAATAAACTTAATTTATGAAATCATTTCATTGTTTTATTCTGTTTCTGTTGCACATTAATGTGGAATTTTACAAAATGATTTTATTTTTGATGTTGCAAACTATACTAGCTGGGCATATGACTTTGGATCGCATAATCCATCTTTTCAAATCAGTAAAAAAAGTTGTTGTTTTGAAATGTGACTATTTTCTCTTGCTTGTACTTTTAAAGGTTGTCTGAAAAAAAAACTTGTCTGCATCCGGCAAAAATCTTGTTAGAAAGGTTGTGGGCTAAAATCCTGGTAGTGGCACTATCAGTATTCAATGTCAGTATGTCAATTAGAGCGTGCATGGGTATCAGGTGAGCGTTGTGCCCCCTGGGGCTCTTGTTTTCTCTCTCTCTCTCCTTTATAAAATATGTTCATTTTTTTAATTCTTTATCGTATTCCTTGTTTGTTAATTGTGACTTTTTTTCTTTTAAAAAATCTATAATTTCAAGGTTTTTTTTTAATAGCGAGCGGAGCTCGCTGCAAAGGCCCGAAGGGCCTTTGCGAGCGAAGCTCGCTCTTATGGTAACGCGTATACACATATCTTATTGAGAAAATATGCTGAATCAAAGAATGAGAATGTACTACTATGCTTTCAAAAACTTTCGTCCCCTCGCAGACAGAGTTGCTGCGGAGATGCTGGATATTGCCATTTAATTTTTTTTTCAACTCCAAGTAGACCTATATATTATACTCAATTTTTGTTTATTTTTCGTAAATCAGGTAACGATAAAGCATCAAGGCGGCGTAACCACGGGAAATCCGACATTTCCGGTTTTAAACGAGACATTTCGCTCTGATTGCTTTTCTTGTCTCGGGTGATTTCGTACTGTCAGAAGTCGGAATATGTTTATTTTTTCTTTTGTTCTGAAGTAATTGATTTTCAGCTAGCCTAAACATTATTCTTACAAAATAAAAATGAATTATAAAGAACCATATTTTTAAAGAACCATATTTTAAGCCCCCCCCCCCCCTTAAAATGTTCATCTGCTATATTTTTTATTTTGAATATTCATATCTATTTTCTCTCCGCTCGTACAAAAAGGCTTTGCCTTGATTCATATTATTTACTTGATTCTCTCTGTTATCTGTTTCATTTGATGACTTTTAAAATCAACGGATTCCGTCTCTGGCAAAAAGTCGGATGAATTTTCCTCATCTGGGCTTTCAACGATGTCTTCCTCTACAATCTCTTCATCCTCACCATCGGATATGCGCTATATTTAAAAGAAGAACTGGCTCAAGTCTAGTATGGGACGAAAGTAGTTCCGGTGTAAATGCGAAGGAAAAGGGGATAGAGATAGGGTCACTAAATCAGCCCAAAAATAAGAGTTAAAGAAAAATAATTGATGTAGCTTGAAAATGAATGTTTACCACTGTTATAGAAATAATAAACTATGAGTATGATGACGTGAGTAAATAACATTATTTTGGCAATTCTGCCTGAAAACAAGAGTAATGTTTGGTAAGCAATATTATGATTAAAACTAAATGACTTGATACAAATTCATGCATAAGTACATGTAGTATCTGTAATTATCGCTGTTTTTGGATTTTATTAAAATGAAAATTATTTAGATGATTAAATACCATTTTTGCACTTTAGTGAACGAAACAAAATATCACAACAAACCTCCTAAATTGTTTTTACTTCAATTAGAATTAATATTACCCATTATGTCAAGTAAGAAATATCAATGAATCGAATTTAATCGAATGAGTATGTTTTGTCTGCTAGTAACTAAATAAAAAAAAAGAAGATTGGATGAAGTGGGTAGGATGTAGGATAGGATAGGATGTAGGGTATGATAGGATGTAGGATAGAAATGGTTAGGATTGAGGTGGATAGGATAGGATAGGATGGGATGGGATAGGATAGGATAAGCTATCCTGCATCCTACATCCTATCCTATCCACTTTTTTGTCAAACAAGTGGATTGCAGGACTGAATGATAGCTGAGATATTGACTGATACTTGCATTTGATATCTATTATGAAATACATCAAACGAAATTTATATTAATTAATAAACTGTTTTGGAATGAGTCGTTGGAGATAACAATGTGAGTTCTTGAATCAAATGAAGATTACTTACTAGTAAATCTGCTTTATCTTTGATTATACTCTCCATTTTTACCGCCCATTCTTTTGCTTCAGTCTCTGACGATGCTTGATGAGAGAGCAAAGATTTTATGATAAGAATGATGTAAATTCCAGATTCCATTAATTGTAATTTTCGATGTAATATTTGCATTACCTATCATGTCATATCCTCATTTTTGTTTTAGATTTTAGTTGGCAAGTATATCATCTATAGATACCTTTTAACGTAAGTAATTCGTCTAAAAATGTTTCAATGTAGAGTTTTGTTGCCTTCTGTGTAATTTTTGCAAACTGAAAAAAAAAAGAATTTCAAAAAATACGAATACAATCGAGGTATAGTACTACATGAATTGTATCGATTCAATATGAAACTGTTAAGGTGACTCAATAATCCAAGAAATCTTTGTCAGAGTAATAAAAATTATTCTGTTTATTTAACATTGATATCTGATGATAAGATTTATATATATACATATGATCGTTCATTTGATTGAACAGTGGTCCTCTGAATATACATATGTAAACCAACTCCGAAAACATGATATATTGATAATAATTCCAGATTAAAACCATTCTTGTAATCATTTTCACTATAATATCATCAAATATGTATATTTCTTTATAGACAATGCTTTCAAAGAGTGAAATCGCTAAAGTACAAAAATCATCCCAAAATGAGAATCTAAAAAAAAAGTACTCAGTACCCTTATTTGAAATCAAAGTGAGAAGAAGTCGTTGTCAGAAGTTATTTTCCTTTACATATTTCTCAATGAAAAAATTTGTCTTTTGAAAAAAATGTAAAAAGTACATGTTATCGTTCATCCTAATCTAATACTTCGTTGTCATAGTAACGATTTTGTAAAAATTTGCAACAAGTCATATTAAAATGCCTTGTTCCCTTAGTTGACATTATAATGATAAAAATATCTGTTAATAGCTGTTATAATTGACATATTTTTCAAGATCAGACTGTAATCTTTTTACAAAAGTACAAGACATTCCGTTTTACCTCGTTTCCATATAGTAAAAATCTACTTGGTTTATGCCGGACGGACGACAGACGACGGATGGATGGTGGACCGTGCACTATGACCAAAGCTCAGGTGAGCTAAAAAAGTCAGATACTCCGAGTCGAAATTATTCTTTCCCAACATTCAGTGAAAGTTTCAAATTCTGGTACAAGGAAGAATACCTACACAACTATGATCATTTATCACCGAAATTAAATAAAAATAAGCAAGTTTACAAATAATTTGTCGAAAAAATAAACAGGAAAAGGGAAGTAACCTGTGTAATTCTAAATATCCCTGGCAAAGCGTTATTCGTCCTTTTCTTTTAAAATCACCTTTCATGTTTTGCTAGTGTCAGTTAAATGAGTTTTGTCAAATAAAGTTCAGGTTCAAATCAAAGCTGAAAAAATATTTCGTTCATTCATATCTGGTTCCATCAATCTATTCAGAGATACAGAAATATGGTTAAGAGAAATAGAACTAAAGTAAACGGGAGCGTTTTTTTTAACATTTTGACGTTCCAGGTCAATAAGTGGACGTCAATCACCTCCCTGGTACTCGATAATGCAAGCAATTATCTGTTAAATGATATATCTTTGAACAAATCAGGGTTAAAAATAAACTTCATTCGATCAAACTTTTCAAATAGGGAAACTTACTTCGATAACATCTCGCTGCAAAGTACGAAAGTTGACAAAATTGAAGAAAAATTCTTTTAACCAAAGATTATTAGAGAAACCAAACTTGAAATAACTTATCTATGATATCGCTAAAATCTCCAAGAAATATCCTGTTTGATCATTAACTTAGATTTACCTTCTTCATTTTGTTCCCAGGCAACAAGCGGTTGAATTTCCGATGATGACGTTCTAAAAATGATACGTTTACGGCGATCAGGGTGTCTACCTTACGGGATATTTTTGTATATATAAATTTAATGATACATTTGACTAAATATTTATTAAAATCAGATTGTAGACGATAATTTTCTGGTTCCATCGATACCAAAGTTGTCGTAATCCGTCAAGAAACAAGCGAAATTATGGAGGAGTTTGAAGGCTGAAAACTAAAAAGGCCACATATTAATTATCCATCAATGTCTAAGAAGCGTCTATTTATAACCCCTCCCCGTTTTCATGGTTCAAACGATTCAGTGTTTGATTATTCAATATAAATGAAAGCGTCTTAAACTCTAGATCTGTAGACGTACCATGAGATTTACTTCCATTAATGGTTCGTCAATGGTTTCCTGGTTCTGAAAATTAAAGATAAAATATTCCTGCTGAAAGAAAATACTACAGAATGAAATTGTTTGATGTGTTATTGAAACCAATCTATTAGTATCTGACATTTCACAGAAAAAAAGACTTGTTTATGAGGAAGTAATACTTGAAAGATAATAATATTAAGATACTGACATTGTATATTATTAGATCTAGTGTTTTACAGGAGGATACAGATATATTGGGTGGATGAAAAAGTTGTATTGGGCGAGAAAAATTCGAGTCCAATACATCTTTTTTTCCACCGTCCCAATCATCTTCTCGAAACATGTGTACGTAATACCTTAAGCCCTGGTCACAACCCGCCGTGTGTGCCTTTAGGAAGTGCGTGTTTGTGGCTACGTGTGCCACATTTTTCTGAAGACGCAAAGAAGGAAGTGGCAATAGAACGGAAGGAGTGTGTCAACGCCCGTCGCACGCACGGTTATATGGGTGGTTACATGCATCATATGTAGCGCAAAAAAGTAATTGCTTTGCACGTACTTACGACTTGCGTGCAACTTGCTTACAACGTACTTTCTCCATACGTCTTCTATGTTATTGTAAGGATGTCGAATTTACACGTACTGCTAACGCACGGAGTCCTCTCTTCCTTGCATCGAAGGTGCGTTGTACGTACTTGCAACGTACTTTCAACGTGCGTGTTTGTTTAGCATTATTTAAAGTGTCTGAGTAGTCCTTATAATGATAATAAAATACATGTGATATGCTGTCAGTGACATTATATATACAACGTATAGTATTTGGTTCTTCTCAACCAATCAGATTGCAAGAAACTTGCCAGAGGTGGGATAATCACTGAATCAGCCTCAATCCGTTTGTTTCTTAAAATTGCGTTAGATTTTTCATTTTTAAGATTACACATAAACTGTTTTATCACATGATACACCCGTTATACAGTTTCATAAAGCCATTTCATAAATATATGATATGATAACACGTTACATATCGCTCTGCTTGAATGCGATTGGTCAAGGTTGGAACCTAATCACATAAACCTTGACAAATGTGACCTTTCAAATATCGGTCAACTGTTAAATTCAGACCCAGAGTCAATATCAATGATTAAAATTGTTGTTGTTATATAATTCTTGCATTAAAATACTATTCAAATTTGAAATACTTTTCTCTTACGCACAGAATATCGAATACGATGGGGACACTACTTCTCATGGCGTAGCAGACGACTTCTAAATCACGGCGTGATTCGCCTCTATAGTTCTGGGAAACGTTGATTTCATGTTAGAAATACACATTTTTAGGCAATAGCATGTGATAAAAAGAATCTCAAATGAATTTTCATTTCATACGATGTATTATGATACTCGTTGTGCGTTTAATATACAAAACACACAACTCGTTTCATAATACATCGTATGAAATGAAAATTCATTTGAGATCCTATATGTATAGTTGATAATTGGTTGACTTTTTTAAAAGAGTTATATCCCCATTTTTAATTGCAAAAATCTGTCATTTTCAGTTTTTCTGGACATCAAATTTTCTTCAATGGACAGAAAAATGAGATGAAGTTTGATACGTGCATAGCTTAAATTTGTTTCTTTTGAGATAAAGAAATAATTAACATAAAATATACATACTACGGCGTAAGACAGGGTAAGGGTAGCTTCATCCAGTTTGAACCAGTAGTATGTAGGAAATAAGGCACCAAGTATCCCCCGACATCGTCCTAGTCTACCCTCCATGATTAATGTTAAAAAATCAAAAATTATTCGAAAGTAAGAGAACAAATCTTTGTAACGAACGCCTTTAGTTATTGCTCCTACTATATAATGTGATTTTCGTATTCCTTTTAATCTATTATATTATCAGTCGTTTCCAGGTACTATACGGTTTAACAAGTTCAAGAGAGGAATATCATCTTTAGTACTTGACCTCTTAAAGATAACCTATAATTTCTCGTCATCTAAATGTATATATTAATGTATTCATGCCCTTGTATCGGAGATAGGCGGTCACATTGTTTTTGTTCTGTTTGTCCGTTATCTGTCTGTCTTCTCGATACTCCTCCGTATCATATCTTTAGAGTCCCTGTAAAGTGCGAAACGAAACAAAAACGAAACGAAACGAAACAAATCGAAACGAAACGAAACAGATCGAAACGAAACGACACAAAACATAAAACTTAAAGATATGAGAAAAGAAGGAAAAATTGCAGAGAACGAATATTTAAAGACAAGAACAGCATGTAATATTGCATTAATCCAAGAGTTCTACATTTGTAACTAGTGCCGAGAGGGTTTCCCGAGAGAGTCAAAGTTGACAATTTAAAAAAGTAAATGTCAAATACAAGTCATGTATTGAAGAGGAATAAAGGGGAGGGGATAGAAAACCACGCTATGACACCGTAATTAGATCATAAAACTGGGGGGAAGGGGGGGAGTGGCGCAATTCAGCAAAAAAAATCTTATCCTTTTTCAAACGAATTTATTTGTTCTCATTTTTCTGGTAAAGTTTTCAAATACAAATAACGGAACAGTTCCGTTTCCTCTGTACTATACTCCTCCCTGCGAAATAATATTTTTTCCGCCTAGGAGATTATTCATACCGTTCACTCTCCTTTTATCCTTTAAAATGCAATTGTGCTATATGCCGTATATATAATGTTTTAATCGTCAACTTTGACCCTTTGAAAAAACCCTCCAGTCACAAGAACTAATGGTTGAAGGTAATAATATATGCAGATATTGACATCCGTTCTAGTTCTCTGCACTTACATAAATTTTTCTCAAATTCTTTAAGATTTATGTTTTGTTTTGTTTCGTTTCGATCTTCTTTTTTTTTTTTTTTTTTTTTCGTTTTGTTTCGTTTCGTTTCGATCTGCTTCGTTTCGTTTCAATTTCTTTCTTTTCGTTTCGATTTGTTTCGTTTCGCACTTTACAGGGACCCTTAATCTTTTGTATGAGAAAGATTAGAAAATTGATAGGACTTTCGTATTTTCACAAAAATGTATACACTTTACATTTGCATAACTTTGACTTTGCCTTTGAACTTCGCCTTGTTTGTATCATGACTATGTCTACATTTTACAAATACGTACACAACGGCGCGTCTCTGCCTCAAAAAGTGGAGGGGCACAACATTCCAAAATTTCTAACAAGCAAAAAAAAGGGGGAGAGGGAGTTAGAGGAAGAGATTTGAAAAATGAATAGGGTTTTCATGTTATGTATGCACAAATCTTAACATTTCTAGTGCAATCCTAAATTTTACGTACATGAATAAATGTCTGGCGAGCGGTAGCGAGCCTGGAATTTTGTTTCGCAAAATATTGACTTCTCAGAAAATACTTTCTATACCCTCTATCATTAACAAGCACATGTAATAATATTCTATATAGTTTGAGTTAAATGTCTTCATGTACATTGATAAAGTAATACGTATAAAGGATGGATCAGAATAGCTAAAAATTTCAGAAAGTCTTTAAAGAACTGGCGAGGGGTAGCGAGCCAAAGTAAAATTTGAAAATTGACCGAAAAATTGTAGATTTATGGTACAAAATGTTGCTATTTTAAACAATGATGCATCATAAATTTTTTTGATTGAAAAGTGGGGGATAGGGGGCACAAACATTGTTTTGACCCCCCCCCCCCCCACTTTTCAAAGGGGGATGTGCCCCGCTGCCCCACCCTTCTCCTACGTCCTTGATACATCGAGTTTCAACATAAGGACATAGGCTTCACTACAACTGGAAGCTACTTTAACTCTCTTCTTTTTTGCGAAAGATAGGGTGCGTTCGTTCGTGTGAGAGGGTGTGTGTGCACACGATGGTTGAATCTAATGTTCGACTTCATTTAGATAGTAATGCAAGCTTTGAAAGCATTACATTTATAAATTTTGTTAAGATAAGACAGCGCTTCATCTTCAGTCCTTTGTTTTATGCCCCTTAATTTATTTTCCAAATTCTATTTCTAAACACGTCCACGTATTCTTGGCCCTATCCTTGGTTTTTAGTGATAGCTGAAAACAAGATATTGCTACAATTAGGATTGCCTTTGTCTGTACGCAAATGGATTATAAAAAAACGTTCATAACCTTAGGAGACTTGGGTACTTTCAAAAACTTCTCATTATATTGCATTAGGTAAGAAGAAAAGGCTGCTTTTCAATAAGAGATGTACACATCTTAAACGTCTTCAAATTCAATAGCATAATTTAAGAACATAAAATTGATTGTAGATGTTGCCATGTTTATTTTTCCCATATGTGCTTTTGATTAGGATAAATATTGAAATATATGTCCTAGCATAACAATTTAGTGCACTATATGCGCATTTCAACAAATACTATATTATCAGCGATGCTCGAGCCCGATAAAGAGGAAACCAAAATGGTGAATACATGTATATAAAGAGCAAAGTTCTCAATATTAAATTATATATTAAAGTTTAACATATATGTGTTTGGAGCCTAACACTTCCTGAATGGATTTCTGTACCCGCCACTCTGTGGCTTTGCTTTCATTATGGGTATCTCGTTCGCTTTCTACTTATTCTGAAACTAGCAAATAGAAAATGTATCTTACAGAAATATAGAGATTTTGGCAAACCTAAGGGGATGACCATTTGATCCTGATGTGGGTCGGGCACTTTTTGGAAATAAATATTCTGACCCAGAAAAATGTTGAAAATAAATAGCCTTACTCTCTTGATGCAGAAAATATTCTAGCCTACTATTCTTAATAATTCTTCTCTTTGCTCGGCATACACAGAAACAAATTTAAGCTTGCTTCGCTAGAAACACACCTACAAAAATGTTTGGCTCGCTTCGCTTGCCATGCACGCAAGGGGCGGTAAGGGGGTTTCTAGGCCAAAAATTGTTGCTAATTCCGAAGATTTGAAAATATTGAAATTGAAACTAACATTAGTGAAAGGAAGCTTGTCTTTAATGAATTCAAGATGAAAAATAATTAAATATATTTTTTTCGTTAGAGTTACCCCCCTTTGAAACCGGAAATGAACAAAAACCCAATATATCTTCACATGTGATAGCGAAATTAGACTTGGCCACATCAAAACAACAAGTTCATATTTTTTCTGTATATCCGTATAAGCATTTTGCAAATGCTGTGAAGGTATGATGTGGCCACATAGAAAACGGAAGGAAATCAATGACTGTTACCATGCGAGCGGGTCGTCATACTGAATATATGACGTCATATATGTTCATATATGTTCGCTGCTTTGATTTTGCTTGTATTTTGCGAAAAAATTAAAGTCAAAGTTATCATTTCATATGCATAGTGAATCGAAATGACAGAGTATCTAAAAGGGTACAGTCTGCATTTATAAAATATGTCAAACTTTAAGCCAGAATCAATATATTAAAATATTAATAAAAACCCTGAACAAAATAACAAAAAACAAAAAAAAAAGGACAACAACTAAACAAACAACTCCCCCCCCCCCCCCAGCACACAAAAATCAACCAAACAAAATTTTATATTAATCCTCCCGTCCGTTTAAAAACAAATATTTATTTCATATAAAATTGAGAAATGAAGGCCAAGTAAAATAGACACCACCGCGTATGATTTGCCGTCCACGAGATGTATTTATTTTTTGCCAGTGGCAGTTCAGGGAAAAAAATGGCCGTGTCTCATTTTCGACTGAGAAAAAATCTTTTTATTTTACTGAACATGTTTTATAGAAAATATGTTGTCAATATTAACGAAAATTGCTCAAAGGACACAGGGCGTCATTTCACGGTAACGGACATTCTGCGAGTATTGTACACATGTATACAGTTTAAGCCTTGTTCAGTCAGCATAGAATCAGTGCATTTAGAAAGTAGGCGATATACACTGTACCTAGTACTAATATGGTATTCCATTACAAACAGCAAAACGTACATACTGAAATAATCAATCTACATTGTTATGAAAATTCAGCTATCTTTATTTCGTAATCTATGTAGTTTACGAAATAAAGAGAGCTGAATTCTAATTAGATTGTACAATGATGCAAGCAATACTGCAGTAGAAATTGTAATGTAACATTATAGCTATCGGTGTATCCGGATTCTTGAGACCGTCTCCGGCTCGTTAGTTAGAATCAGATTCGTAGTTCCTACGCAAGAAAATTTCAGCAAATTTTCCAGTTTTTGCAATGTTCCATTGCTTTTTATAAGTTTCCTTACTTCCCTGCACCGTGTGTAAGTTTTTTTGTACATTATATTTTGTCATGTAATAAGTGTCAGGCGAAATAAGCCATTTTTAATCATGATTTTTACACTTCTCAATTTGGTCAAGCCTGCCCCCATTGTTTATAATGATTCGAACCCATGCAGGCACAGTATTATGTTAGTAAATATATCATTGTTTCTCATATCACATCATATTTGCTGAGATGATTTATTTTTCACACAGTTTTGATTATTTTCTTACACAGAATATTTGATTCAAGCAATTTGTGCATCTGATTTTCCAGAATTAATGTGTTTGAACGCTATTTCGCATTTATTTGTATAAAATCATCTACATTTACAAATACGATAGTAGACATATGTTCTATTTCATCCAGGATATGATATATGATAATTTGTTATATTGTATGTATGGCACACATTTCTTGTGTCAATGTCTATTGTATAGGTCAAGGTCAGTTTATAGTTAAGTACGGTATGTACTATATATGCATAACATTATTGAGGATATTTTGTAAGAATTCGTAATTTTGTATTTTTCAGTCTTTTACCTCTTCAACACTGGAGGCATTGCACCATATGATGTTCATGATGTTACATAGAGAGGAAATACAAGTTAAAACCATAATAAACTTCTCCCTTGTGTTTTAACTCATCATTACTGTTCAAAGTGCTAAGTGTACAGTGTATGAAGTGGTTAACGTTTCGCACAATGGCGGAATAGTAAAAGAACACGACCAAGGACTTCTAACCACATCATGACTGATAGAGAACCAGACGAAATCAAGGTGGCTGAAGGAACCCAGGCGACTTAGGAAAGGGACGTTGATTCTCAACGCGTCCGTTCCCTTACGGAAAAGGGACAATCCGCATTTGATGAACAATTTAACAAACTACAGGAGATATTCTCAACAATCTGGAAGGAGATGGAAGATCTCATGGTGGATTTCGATGCTGAGCGAACCGACAGAAAGTATTTACACGATGTGGAGAAAAACCTGAACAGTTTGAACAAAAAGTTAATAAGTTCATCGGAAAATATTCAATCATTCTTAGGAAAGGCACGCACACAACAGGCTAGTGGATTGTTGGACATGCATTCAGAAGAATATTGCCGACGTTCAAAATTTGTATATACTTTTCGTGACTCAGTGAATGCCAAATTGCTCGAAGCGGCAGAGACCCTTTCCGAGAAATTCGCTGTCAGAGCACACCATTCCGAGAAATTTGAAGTTGGATCGCACCATTCGTCGAGAGCATCACAGGGGTCCGAAGCCCAACGTAAACGCGCGAAAGCCGAAGCACAAATGGCTCGACTAAAATATCTGGAGGAACAAACCACGATTGAAAAGCGAAAGGCAGATATCGAATTGAATTTATCAAAGGAAAAGGAAAAGGCAGCTCTCCAAATGGCAGAAGTTAAAGCGCTCAAAGTGGAAGAAACATACGAAGATGATATGCATAAATGGAACGCTTTCCTAGAAAGGGAACCGTATAATTCTAGGGAAAGGACTCAGCAGTATGTGGACACCCATGCTAATTTTACGACGCAAAGTCAGGGACTACCGGTGAATCATCTGAACCCTACAAATATTAGTGAATTTGCGAATGCCCCATCCCATTTACCGTTTAACTTACCGCCACAGCAGTCTGCAATACAGGACATGAGTAATTTCCTCATAAAAAAGGACCTGCTTATGCACAGGTTTTCACAATTTGACGACTCCCCGATCAATAACTCAGCGTGGAAGGCCGGATTTAAAACATCATAGACGAACTAAAGGCTACTTCAGTCGAAGAACTTGACTTACTCACCAAATGGCTTGGTACCGAGTCCAAGAAGTTTGCGATTTCAATTCGTGCAGCAAATGTTTATCAGCCTACACAAGGTGTAGCTCTGATATGGAACCGATTAGAGGATCGCTTCGGCAAACCAGAGATGGTCGAGGCTTCGCTGAAGGCGAAATTGCGTGACTTCCCCAGAGTAACAGATTCAAATCCTGAAAGCCTCTATGATCTCTTGGATCTATTACACGAAATCAATTCGAATATGAGTGACAGTCGTTATTCAGGTCTTCTTAGTTACTACGATACTTCTTCCGGGGTCCTACCGATAGTGAGTAAGTTGACGAATCAGCTACAAGAAAAATGGGCTAACCGAGCGTCGCAATATAAACGTACTAATAAAGTGCCCTTCCCACCATTCGTATTCTTCATTCAGTTCATGCAGGAAATGTGCGAGCTAAAAAATGACCCAGGATTACGTATAAGTCAAAGGAGTTTTGGTAATACTGGAGATAAGAAAGAAGACGGTGTTAGAATCGTAGTAAGGAAACCCTCGCTTGATGAGGACGAAACGAAGCAGAAAAGTCTTAGGAAGCGGTGTCCAATTCACAAATCGGAACACTCTTTAGAAAAGTGTCGTTTGTTTCTCGGGTTGACGTTATCAAACAAGCGTGAGTTCTTAAAGAGTAAAGAACTGTGTTTTCGCTGCTGTAAGGGGAAGCATATAGCGAAAAACTGCAGATCGAGGGTCAAATGCGAAACATGTAACAGTAATCGCCATATTACCTGCATGCATCCCGAAGGGGAACCCCCTAACAAGGACGGCGGGGAGACAACTCCCAAGGAGGAACAATCACAACAGGACGTGGTTACAAAATGTACACAGTTTTGCGGAAGTGATACAGGAAGCAGGTCGTGCGGAAAAGTAATCTTAGTGAATGTCTATCCGAAAGGACAACCTAACAAAGCTACTCGCATGTATGCTCTAATATATGATCAGCAGCCAATTTCATGAAAATTCGTAAGTATTTTTCTACGTAAACGTACTTACGTATTTCTTACGACAATTTCACGAACGCGTTCGTAACCCTCTGAGAAAATTCTTTAAATTATTTTCGTAATATATTTCGTAAGTAAATTTAATGTATAGCAACGGGAGCTTCCTGTGCTTTGCGCATGCGCGATTTGTGGACCTTAGAAATCTTTAATTTAAGGTATTCGATGTACAAATAAATATCAAGTGTATTATATAGTTAGAATCATGGCATATTTTTACCTAAATATACCTAATACAACATAAAATAAATATAGTGGTTTCTATCATCAAAGGTCAACATGCCGATCGTCACGCAAGCCACGGAAACTATCGAGACACTGCCAAAGATAACCGAGATAATTTTAACACTGTATAATTTCCAAATAAGTTTGTTTACACGAATCTATGCATTTTGATTGGTTAATTGATCGTCAGAAAAATATACACCTTCATATCCCAATGAACACGATAAAATACCGGACGAGTCGGAACTACTTCCATCAAAATCATTTAGTATGTTGCTAAGACCGGCTTTCGAATGATAATTATGCAAAGAAAATATAGTTTTATTAACAGTAGCCCTTAGATATAACTACGATATCAGAATTAATAAAAATTTTATGACAATTTCGATGATGTACCGGTATACGTGGTGTTTACAGCGTTGTTCGGTTGCTATGCTCCTGTTTTTGAAGTTTTTCAGACCATTTCCTGTCCTTATAATTTCATGAAAGACAGGAAATTCAGTAAATGACGAGAAAAACAGAAACTTCCAGCTTTGTTCTTCAAAATTACATTCCCGTCGTAACAGTAGCAAGAACCTGCGTTTGAAATTTTCCAATGACTGACGACTGTCAACGACAGCATGCAAAAGTTTTGATTGAGAACTTTAAAAATACACAAAATGACCGAAGATCTTTTCTAATGATATATTTTCGAGGAGATGAATAATTTAGAAGAATATATCAACAGTGCAGCGAATAGGCTACGCGGTTTTACACAATTTGTGATGCGACAAACCAAACTTCATACTCCAATAAACTGTCAAAACTGAACAGTCAATTCTTATTTAAATGGACGAGATGTCCGCGAGATCTTCATTTGTACATTGGATACGTTAAACATGTTTAATTTCCAATAAATTCAGTTGCGTAGCTATTATGTTGTATGTATGCATTATCATCCGCAATAAATTTTACCTTTCAATCTCCCGAAAAAAAGTACATTTGAATTTCATTGAAAAATTGATTTTTGTAATTTATTTATGTGTATCGACAATTAAGCATTGATTTAAAAAATGAGACCTACGAGTACATATTTGATTGACTGGTTTCATAAGGTAATTTTCAACCAAGACATAAAAAGTCATTCTCTCTAAATATTTTGTCTAGCTATTATTGACAACATGTAAACCGACGCCATTTTGTTTTTTATGCTGTACTTAAGAATTTTCGTAGAATAACTTACGAAATTCGTAAGTATTTGAAGGATTCTTAATGACTTGCGACAACCCTGAGGCAGTCGCAAAGTTACGAACAATTTTAACCGTATCTCTATACTTACGAACTTTGGTGAAATCGAGTTTAGGAAAATTTTTATACTTACGTATGAAAATCGTTCGTAAGAATTTTCGTGAAATTGGCTGCTGAGCAATAAAACTCTAGCTACATCTAAATTCTTCGACATCTTCAACCTACAAGGAGATCCTAGGGTATTCTCTCTTTCATCATGTAGTGGTAGAGTCACGTTTTCAAGCAGGACGGCTTAGGACTTTATAGTGGAGCCCTTATCAGGAGAAGTACAAATACAGATTCCTAGGATCATAGAACTAGATGGTATCCCTAACAACAGACAGGAGATTCCGACTCTAGACGTTGCCTTAGCATATCCTTATATGTCAGACATATCACCTTTCATACCTGAAAAAGACCAATCAGCTTACATACTTCTTCTCATCGGAAGGGACGTTATTCAAGCACATCACGTTTTGGATCAACGAATGGGGCCAGCTAACTCACCTTTTGCGCAAAAATTGCATTTAGGCTGGACAATCATCGGCGAAGTTTGTCTCAAAGGTACACATAGGCCAAAGGATATCACAGTGAGAAAAACTCACCTTTTAAGCAATGGCCGTAATACCTTGCTTGAACCTTGCGAGGCCCAGTTTTCAGTAAAGGACGAAACCCTTTTGTATAGTCATGATGTATTTCAAACTACTAGGTCAGACGAGAAACCTGGACTATCATCTGCAGATAGGGAATTTTTGGATATCATGATTAGGAGCTGCACACTGATATCGATGGCAAATGGACCGCTCCTTTGCCATTTCGCCCAAATAGACCAAGGCTACCAAATAACCACGTGCAAGCTCTTCGTAGAGCTATGATCTTAGATGCCTCATTCAAGAAGGATCCGACAAAGAGAGATCATGCCTTTGAGTTTATGCGCAATATCATAGAGAAAGGGCATGCTGAACCAGCCCCACCTTGAAGGCCAGATGAAGAATGTTGGTATCTTCCCATTTTCGGGATTTACCACCCGATGAAACCGGGAAAAATTCGGATGGTATTTGATTCATCGGCAAAGTTTCAGGACATATCTTTGAATTCTGTTCTTCTTACGGGTCCAGACCTAACAAACAGCATAATCGGCGTATTAATGCGGTTTCGCATGGACAAAATCGACGTAACAGCAGAAATAGAACATATGTTCCATTGCTTTGGTGTTTCCGAAAAACACCACAATTACCTAAGATTTTTATGGTATATAGACAACGATACTAACAAACCGCTCATGGAGTACCGCATGAGGGTACATGTTTTTGTTAATACTACGTCACCGGCAGTGGCCACATACGGACTTCGTCAAGCCGCACTTACCGCTGAACCTATATAATGGTACCGATATGCGTGAATTCGTGGAAAGAAACTTTTATGTTGATGATGCGCTTGTATCCTTACCGTCCGCAAGCAATGCGATAGATCTTATCCAACGTACACAGGAAGCCTTAATGGCAAACGGAAATCTTCGTTTACATAAGATCGCATCAAATGATCACAAAGCGATGGAAAACTTCTCTGCAAGGGACTTAGCTAAGGATTTGGTTGACTGGGATCTCACTTAGGAAGACTTACCTACCTTACCTTGGGACCTTCAAGAGGATGCATTTGGATTCAAAGTTAACTTACAAGAGAAGCCATTCACTCGCAGAGGGATATTATCGTGCATCAATAGTCTGAACGACCCTTTGGGCTTCATTTCACCAGTGTCTATCAAGGGTAAACTTCTTCTTAGAGAAATGATACAAACACCGTGCGTAGATTGGGACGATCCGTTACCCGATGAATACCTCAGCAGATGGCTTACCTGGACTCGATCTTTAAGTCTTCTCGAAGCCATGAAGATACCGAGATCATACTTACCTATAGGATTCTCTAAGCTGAAACAAAAAAGAGTACTTATATTCACGGACGCATCCGAACTTGCTATTGCTTCAGTAGCCTACCTTTACGATGTTAGTGAATCTGGAAATATCAACCTTGGCTTCATAATGGGCAAGGCAAAAGTTGCTCCAAAACCCGCAACCTCGGTACCTAGACTTGAGTTATGCGAGGTGTCCTTGGAGTTGAGATAGCTACAATCATCAGAGATCAGCTAGACATTAGTTACGAAAATTTCAGCTTCTTCATTGACAGTAGAATAGAACTCAAGAGACCTACAAAGTGGCTGGGGCGTCGCCCACTATAAAAAGGCCCCAACCTGTTGCGTCTACGGACACATACGCAACAGGTAACTTAGGTGTCCCTAGAATTAACTTACACGACATTAGAGATGAAACATTTGTAGTTAGTAACAACCATGAGTTTTGGTATAAACATGCAGATGGGTATATTAAAATCAAGCCCTGTAAGATTGAAGTGGTCGATATACTAAAAGAGCACCTATTTTCACCAAGCGATTGCTCAATTTCTAAGTGTGGCATGAAGAATTGCAAAACTTGTAACATCCTAATAACAGACACTTCATTCTCAAGTAATCTCACAAAACAAACATTTAACACGCATAGTTTTGAAAACCTTAACTGCATGACATCTAATGTTGTGTACGGAATAGAGTGCTCACTTTGTGGATTGATTTATGTGGGCGAAACCAAAGGCCAGCTCCGAAAAAGAATGTCAGGACACCGGTCAAAAATAAATAATAAAGGAAGTCAACTCCTTTACCGACATTTTGACCAGGCGGATCATTCTGTTTTATCTATGAGAGTCAGAATCCTGGAGAAAATATATCACCCCACAAACAATCCCAATTTGAGCACACCTCTCCTTCGCAACAGAGAAGAGTTCTGGATAAAAAATCTTAACACTGCAGCGCCCTATGGGTGCAACGACAACATCAGCACTATAGGAAACTTAACAAGTCCCGGTTGTCAATCGGTAAATGTGACTAGCTTATTCAACAGATCACAAAGAAGACCTCGAAGTCATGGCATTCGAAAATATAATAGGCCTGAGATACATAGTTTCTCCTTCGATGACTTGGTTCCATTTTTGAATGAGCCTCTAGGCCTGCATTATATTCGTACCAAATTATACTCTGTTCCTTTACGGAAGTTACACGAAATCTACGATTATACGAAGGACCGATACACGTTCCCCAGAATACAGACTACAAGGAGTCATCTTGGACATTTCTACTTTTCGTTTATTTCAAGCAGTTAGATCAGATAAATCAGAGGAGAAAACAAACCGCCCTTTCATTAAAGTAAGATTTGCAAACAAAGGTATTGATAACTTGAATCTTGGTCAAATTTTGAATCACAAAACTGTCACAGAAAAATCCCACCATATTTCAAAAGAAAAGAAACTCCTTGTATTTCCTATAGCTACACACCAACAGTTGCATCTAAAATTTACAATTACAAACGATTCCTGCAGTGTATTGATTTAAGTAATCCCTCACTACATCCACTTCCCTGCGAATGTTCTTCATCGGATTTCAACTACTCTCCTTGTGGACACGTTATTACTGGTGACCTTAGTATAGTCAAGAACGACAAGTTGAGAGAATTGTTAAAAAAGGGTCCCAAATACAGAGAAAGTATGTCCTTTACATGGAACCAAAATGTCAAAATTATCATGGACTCTTGTGAGGAATATGCAAGACGTTGGGCAAAGAAAGAGGATGTACAGCTCGACACCCTTTCCGAATGGATAAAATCAATCTGAGGGTTACTTTTATCTAGAATTAACCGATTAAAATCAACTGTGAACACCAGATTCGTGTCTATATTTAAAGACCCTGATGTTATCACAGAACTTACCTACCTCCAAGAACATTATGTCATCACACCAGCGGACAAAGCCTCAAATAATTACACATTTACTTGCAAAAAGTACTATTTCGACAGTCTAGTTAAAGAGTTGGGTTTAAATTCGACACCTGGAAATCCCACTTACACCCCAACAAACCTTTCTGCCTCTGAAATAATAGATAACCACAAATCAGCTCTTGCTTCCTTTGGCTTCGACACTAACAATTTAGATTTAGATTTACCATACTTATACTGCATACCTAAAATGCATAAGAATCCGTACAAACAACGTTTCATCGCTGGTTCCTCAAAATGTTCTACAAAATCTGTATCGATCTTACTCACCAAAGTTTTATCTGAAATCAAATCTGGGCTACAAAAATATTGTTCGACAGTATATTCTCGCAGTGGTATCTACCAGATGTGGATTTTAAAGAATTCGAAGGAACTTTTAGAACATCTGAAATCCACTCATTTTAGTAGAGTCCATTCGATCAAAGCCTTTGATTTTTCGACACTTTACACTACAATTCCACATTCTAAATTGAAAGAAAGACTCGCAAAAATTATAAGTAATGCGTTAACAAGTAAGAACGGTAATCGCAAATACAAATTTATTGTTGTTAACTATGACAAAACCTACTTTGTAAAAGAAAAGTCAGATTCTGAAAATAAGTACACTGAAACAGACATTATTCAGATGTTAAACTTTCTGATCGACAACATTTTTGTGGTGTTTGGAGGAAAGGTCTTCCAGCAAATTGTCGGAATTCCAATGGGTACCAATTGTGCCCCACTCCTTGCCGACATTTTCCTTTACTCGTACGAAGCTGAATTCATTCAATCTTTGGTCTCTGAAGGGAAAAGATACTTAGCTTCTGATTTCAACTTCACTTACAGATACATAGACGATGTGTTGTCCATCAATAATCCAAAATTCGCGGATTACCTGAGCAGTATCTATCCTTCGGAGCTTGAAGTCAAAGAAACTACAGAGACAAATAATTCAGCATCCTATTTGGACATAATGTTGTCCTACGACACTGATAGTCACATGAACACCTCACTCTATGACAAACGTGACGACTTCAATTTCAGCATTACGAACTTTCCTTTTCTGAGTAGCAACATCCCTTCATCGCCTACTTATGGCGTGTTCATATCTCAGTTGATACGCTATGCCAGAGCAAGTACCAAATATACGGATTTTGTTCTGAGAGCTAGGCGTCTTTCAGATAAGCTTCTCAGTCAGGGATATGTTTGTGACCGACTAACATCGTCACTGAGGAAGTTCTACGGTCGATATGGGGAACTCGTCATACACTATGATGTCCCACTATCCAGAATGGTGGATGATATTCTGTCATAGACCATTTGAACCATCCAACCAAAGATTGTACTCTATATCTTCCAAAATGGAAGTAACCGGATGTGACAGTTCTACCGAATTGAAGCTACGGGTGTTGCATGCAAGCAGGAGATGCTTACTCTTCCTGGGCACCTGGTCTCACTCTCATATCGGGAGTTCGCTTCTTTTCATATTGTGGAGGTTTTTGTTTTTGTTTGCTTTGGTTCCTGTTTTGTCCTGATTTTGTATGCCTTCGGTTTCTGATTTTCTGAATTATCGATTTTGTACTGTAGACAGGGATATGGTCATTATCCATATTTGTCACTTAGGCTATATTTACAATCGTTCGAGACGATTTCTGATCTATGTTAGTAACCGTGTGCAACGCATTCTTAATTTTGCACCAGCCTCTCATTGGAACTACGTACCATCTGAACATAACCCGGCTGATCATGGAACAAAACACACATATGACAGAGCTCTCTACGACTCTTGGTTATCAGGCCATCTCATGTGGCTTCGTTCAGAATCAGATCTAGAAAAGGATAGTTCCGAGACCTTTGATCTCATTGACCCAGAATACGACAAAGAAGTAAAACAGGAAATTCAGGCAATGAAATCCGAAGCGTCCGATACATTTCTATGGGGACCTGTTTTTGAGAAATTCCCGTCATGGAAGAAACTTGTGTCTGTCATAGCTAAGTTGAAATCCTTCATCCGAAAAAGGAAGGGTATATCCGAAGAAACAGACCCTTCAACTGTTCGTAAGGACGCAGAGAAATCCATTTTCAGACAAACTCAAAGGGAGTGTTTCGAAAAGGAAATCAGCGCTTTGCGCACCGATGAACCACTTCCTAAGAACAGCTAGCCCTGTTTCTCGTTTGAACCCGTACTTAGACTCTGATGGTCTTCTTTGCGTGGGCGGTCGTTTATCACATGCCGAAATCGATGTCGCGCAAAAGTACCCTCTTCTTATCCCTGAAAGTCATTATATCGCAAAGCTTTTAGTTCTGCATTATCATCGCACTGTATATCACCAGGGACGTCATTTTACAGAGGGCGCTATACGAAATGCAGGCTCCTGGATAACGAGTGCGAAGTGCCTTGTATCATCGATCATATATAAATGTGTTCAGTGCCGCAGGATAAGGGGTAAATTGCTTTCGCAGAAAATGGCGGATCTTCCTCCAGAACGACTCAAATCTTCGCCCCCCTTCACATATGTTGGCGTAGACTGTTTTGGACCCTGGACCGTAAGTACTCGACGTACACGCGGTGGAAGTGCCGAGTCTAAAAGATGGGCAGTATTGTTTACTTGCATGTGCTCGAGAGCAATGCTTATTGAGATTCTTGAGCAAAGGACAACAGCGTCATTCATCAACGCTCTTAGAAGATTCTATGCGATACGCGGAAATGTCAAGGAATTCTTTTCGGACCGAGGAACCAATTTTGTTGGATGCTGCAATGCACTCGGAATTCCGGCCATTAATGTAGAGGACCCATCAATCAAGGACTTTCTTTCCGACAAAGAAACTGTCTGGAAATTTAATACACCTTGAACAGAAACAATTGGCCTATCGGTCGTGTATTTGTATTTTTCAGTCTTTTACCTCTTCAACACTGGAGGCATTGCACCATATGATGTTCATGATGTTACATAGAGAGGAAATACAAATTAAAACCATAATAAACTTTTCCCTTGTGTTTTAACTCATCATTACTGTTCAAAGTGCTAAGTGTACAGTGTATGAAGTGGTTAACGTTTCGCACAAGGGCGGAATAGAAATTATTGAGTGCTGAACTGGAAGGTATTGTAGGTGGCGCTTTGATAAAAAAAATTATGTTTAAATTAATAATTGATTACTAATAAACTTTATTAGCATACTTTTGACTTTCTTAATCGATCCTTTTCTATGTAAAAACAACATGTGTAATTTATTATATTATTATGCAGTGGCGGATCTAGGGTCTCAGAGAAGGGGGGCCGAACTGGAAGGTATTGTAGATGGCGCTATGATAAAAAAAAATTATGTTTAAATTAATAATTTATTACTAATAAACTATATTAGCATACTTTTGACTTTCTTAATTGATCCCTTTTCTATGTAAAAACAACATGTGTAATTAATTATATTATCATGCAGTGGCTGATCTAGGGTCTCAGAGAAGGGGGACCGAACTGGAAGGTATTGTAGGGGGCGCTATGATAAAAAGAATTATGTTTAAATTAATGATTTATTACTAATAAACTTTATTAGCATTCGGGGTTCGCTTTTCATGTGGTGGAGGTTTTTGTTTGTTTGCTTTGGTTCCTATTCTATCCTCATTTTGTATGCCTTCGGTGTATGATTTTCTGAATTATTGATTTTGTGCTGTATAAAGGGATATGATCATTATCCATATTTGTCATTCTAGAACTAGATCCGCGCTTGAATGGAGTAGGACGCCTTTTGGTCGCTCCGCTATTTGATGGATTTATTCAGTGAAAATGTTATCGTGCAAATATGAATTTCGATGTTGTGGATAGATATGGATATATGGATTATAGATGGAGCGTTTTTTTGAACTTTTTTGATGAAATTTAGAAGTTATTAAAGAATGAAGTTTTGTTAACAAAAAGCTTAGTGAGTTATCATCACAAGTAATTCAGGAGGCAGTATTGTTTAAAGGTATGGCCAGTGAAGCGCCGCGAATCAATCATGACAATCAAGGTAATCAGGACGGTAATCAAGACGGTCAGGGCGATCAAACACTTGTGAGTAGCCAAGCTAATCAAGGAGATAACGGTGAAGCAGAATGGTCCGATTGTGATCAAGATAGAAGAAAAAAGAAGAAGGATGGAGGAAGAAAGAAGCTAAAGCAATTAAGTCTTTATCTAAGCAATGTATCAGTCAGCAGAAAAAGGAAAAAGAGACTAAGTAGCAATGGACAAAGTGATAGCGAATTATCAGAAATAAATGAGGAGCTGAAACACATAAACATGCGGTTGAACGGATTGGTTACCAAGGACGAATTGAAAGCATTAGTCGACTCATCCGTTCAACTGATAGTAAATCAGTTGAAACCAGAAATTAGAAAAGAAATTAAGGCAGAAATGAAAAAAGAAATGAGAGAAAGCAAGGAGATCATACGAAAGGAGCTTCAAAAAGATGTACAAAAAGAAGTAAAGAAAGAGGTGAAAAGTGTAGAACAGTTAGTGAATGAAAAACTAGGAAAGTTCAGTGACAGGTGAATAGATCTTGATATTGAGAATATGAAGGAAAATATAGCAAAGCAGACGAGACAGCTGAATGATATGCATGAGACCCTGAAAGGTGCCATGAATACGGCATTTGACGCCCTAAAGCTCGCAAACCACAATCAGCAGTATAGTCAGAGGAAAAATATAAAAATTCTTAATTGGAGAGAGAAAAATGGCGAAAACAGCGAAAGTTTGCGAGTCGACTTCATCTCAGAGATGCAGAAAGTTGGTGTTACGCGGTAAGCGACAGCGACATCTTAGCAATACATCGAGTGCCGACGAAAAACACCAGATCGCCACGTCCGGTCATTTTGAAATTAATACGATGTTAGACTAAATGTGATTCGCAAAAGGAAGGAAGTTGCAGGCACCTTCAAAATGATGGATCATGTCACTGAAAGGAATCTTGACTTGATGAATAGATTACGGGATAACGACAATCTGCACTCAGTGTGGTACTACAATTGTAACATTCACGCTATAGACATGGTAGGAGATCGTCACAGGTTTGACATAGGAGACAATAGTGAAAAGCTCAGGAGAATTGGAGCAGCTGTAAGAAGAGCCGGCATCACAACTTAATCAAACAGCGGACCGAGGTATGACAAAGCAGTACCTTACAATTTTTGACGCTTTTGTTTTGATTTTTCGTTAGCTCTCTTTTTTTTCAACTTTCTAGTATACATTCATTTTTTTTTTCTTTGTTTTTTTAACAACGTATTTACGATATGTTTGAGAGAGTCATTTGTTTACTTATGTCCCATTTTGTAGCTTTACAATATTACAAATTGAATTATCTCTAATCAAGACAACTTAAAAATATGTTCCCTCAACTGTAGAGGGTTAGGCGACTTTCAAAAATTAAAAGATGTCCTTCACTATTTGAGAACAAAAAATAATTCTATCTACCTCCTTCAAGATACGCATTTGAAAAATGATGATTTGAAAAAAGTCAGAGCTATTTGGGGGTACGAAATATATATATGAGTTCTGGTACCTCAAACTCAAGAGGCACTCTGATTCTCCTTAATAATAATTTTGAGTACAAATTCGTCAGGTCGGAAACTAACTCGCAAGGAAACGTAATCGCGGTAGAAATGATGATTAATAATAAGTATACATTCTTACTCATTAATATACATGGTCCGAACAATGATAATCCGGATTCTATAGAAAGATACGTGACTTAATAAATAACGCAAATACTGATTTTGTAATATTGGCTGGTGACTTTAACCTTGTAATCGATCCAGAAAAAGATTACTACAATTATAAACATATAAATAACCCAAATGCAAGAAAAGTCGTACAAGATCGTATGGAGGAATTTAATCTAACGGATGTTTGGCGTGTCCAGAATAAGGAATCAAAGGGATTCACTTGGTCTGTCCGTAACCCATATAAAAGGGCGAGACTTGATTTTTTTTTCTTGTCTTGGATGAACTCATGAATATTGTTGAAAGTAGTCAAATTAGCCCTGGTTACAGAACTGATCATTCATTGATAGAAATTTGTCTGAAATTCGAAAATCAGGAAAAAGGTCGCGGTTTCTGGAGATTTAATAACTCTTTGTTGAGAGATAAGAAATACATTGATAAAGTAAAACAGGAAATCGAGAAAACAAAAAGGCAATACTCACTGGAATCAGAAGAAAGTAATATAGAAGATAACAATGAAACAGAGGAATCATTTTCTATTGACAACAAGCTTTTTTAGACACTCTCCTTATGAATATATGAGGAGTGACAATATCATACTCTTCTTACCTAAAGAAAAGCAAAACAGACAGAGAAAAAGTATTAGAAGCAGAGATAAATCGTATAGAGAAATTGATAAACCCGAACGTTGAGTTGCAAAACTCTCTCGCGGAACTTAAAGAGGAACTAGAGAATTACAGAAAGGAGAAAATGAAAGGAGTAATGGTAAGAACAAGGGCCACTGGATAGAAGAGGGCGAGAAACCCTCGAAATATTTTTGTAGTATGGAACGTAGAAACTATGTGAATAAAACCCTAACGAAGCTTTTGGATGATAACGATAGGGTAATTACGCATCAAACTGAGATTTTAGATACTATCAAATCATTTTACAAAAACTTATATTCCTCTAGAGATGAAATTTTGAATGATATTGATCTCAACTCAACTTTTTCTGACAGCAACATTCTGAAATTGAACGAAAACCAAAAAAACTAACATTAGAAGGTGATCTGACAATGAAAGAAGCCGGTGAAGTTTTGAGAAATATGAAGAATAATAAAACTCCAGGTCCAGACGGTTTTACAGCAGAATTTTTTAAATTCTTCTGGAAAGATCTGGGTCATTTCTTGTTACGAGCTTGGAATTCGGCTTTTGAAACCAATGAACTTGCTATATCTCAAAGACAGGGCATAATAACCATATTACCCAAAGGGAATAAATCAAGAGAAAGATTGAAAAACTGGCGCCCTATTTCTTTATTAAATGTTTCGTACAAAATTTTGTCAGGTATATTAGCTAAACGCACAAAATCTGTTCTTCCTCATCTCATTCATTCTGATCAGAAGGGTTTTATGGCAGGGCGATTTATAGGAGATAACACAAGAACAATATATGATATTCTTCAGCTTACAAAGGAAAAGCAAATTGCAGGAATGCTTTTACTCGTGGATTTCGAGAAAGCTTTTGGTTCTATATCATGGAAATTTATGTATAATTGTTTATCTTTCTTCGGTTTTGGCGAAAATTACTTGAAATGGATAAAAATTTTATATAAAGACACCAGATTATGTGTTATTCAAAATGGATTTTTCTCGGAATTCTTCGTAATTGGTAGGGGCTGCAGGCAGGGGGATCCGATATCCCCATATTTATTTAAAATCTGTGTAGAGATTTTGGGCATCTTGATTAGAGAAAATAGATCATTGAAAGGAATTTTTCTAGGATCAAAAGAATATCGTCTACTCCAATATGCAGACGACACTTGCTTATTCTTAGATGGAAGTGAAAAAACCCTTAAAAGTGCACTAGACCTTTTATTTCAATTTTCAAAATTTTCAGGGCTAAAGCCAAACATCGAAAAAAACTCAAGCAATATGGATACATGTAGGCAAAAAGATTGGATGCAAGCAGAGACTATGTAATAATTACCAACTAAATTGGAATAATACTACTTTCACTGCATTAGGAATAACTTTTTCAGCTGATGTATATAACATTGAAAATATTAATTTTGCAAACAAGTTCTGTATCATCAGATCAGAGATCACACAATCGTCGAAGCGAAATTTAACCACACTAGGAAAAATTACTGTTGTCAAATCATTACTTCTTCCAAAACTAACGCATTTGTTCTTTACTCTCCCATGTCCAAAACATTCCTTACTCAAAGAAATAAATGATGCTTTATTCAGGTATATTTGGAACAACAAAAGGGACAAGGTAAGCAGAAAACAAATGGTTAAAGACTACAATGAGGGTGGCTGTCGTATGATTGATATTTTTGCCTGTGCAAAAGCAATAAAGGTATCGATTTATAGACGTCTAATAAAAGGTGAGTGTGACTGGGAAGCTCTTTTTTCTATAATCTGCAGAGCTGATACAGAAAAATTAGTTAAACTTGCAGATGATTACCCTTTAATGTGTGCTAAAAGGACGTCAAATATTTTTTGGAAAGAATCTTTGACCATACTTCTTGAGTTTATGCAAACTATTGACAAAAATAATGTAAACCATCTAAAGAAATACTTGCTTTATAATTCAGAGCTTCAAATAGATAACAGATCAATACATCTTAATGTACTACTCGAGAAAAGTATTACTTTTTTCTACGATCTCTTCGATTTACATGGAAATATACTCACCTTTGATGACTTCAGAGAAAGGTTTAATGTGAATATTTGCTTTACTACTTACCTTGGTATTAAAAGAGCAATATTTAAAAAATGGCCATCCTTGAAAGATGGATTTGAAATGGAACAATCACCCATCATACCACATTACATTCAATTTCTATTATACGATGATAGAGGAACCCGTTCTATCTATGACGCATTTATAAAAGAACATAAAGTATCAGAAACATATAGGGTAAAATGGGGACAAGATTTAAATATATCAGACATTGAATGGAAGAAAATAAATCAAAATATTTTTTTCTGGAACAGACAGTAAATATTTACAATGGTTTCAATATAGAATTACTCATCGAATTTTGGCAACGAACAAACTCCTATATGCAATGAATATTAAGGATATCGCACTCTGCTCTTTTTGCAATGCTGAAAATGAAACAATCTTACATTTACTTTATGAATGTCCACATGTACAAGAACTGATATTAGAACTAAAACACTGGTTGGAACAAAATAATAGTATAACCTTAAAGCTTTGATGTAGACAGGAAACATTTTATTCTTGGTAAGTGTGATAACTATGCACTCAATGTAATATTTTTGTTAGCTAAGAAGTATATTTATGAAACAAGAACTAAGGCAGTTAGACTTCATTTTGATTCCATGAAAAGCAGAATACTAGATCATGTTCACCTCTTAAAGTTCATTCATAGAAACAATGGAACCATGGATAAGTTTTATTCAAAATGGGACAGTTTCAATTCACTTTTTTGATTCGCAAAGATACTCATCCAGGAAAAACCGATGCCTCTCTCAGTCTCTCTAATTAAGGATTCCGACTTCCGTCGGAATCCTTTCTGTTATTGTATTGTCTTTTCTTTATTCTTATTATTAAGGATTCCGACTTCCGTCGGAATCCTTTCTGTTATTGTATTGTCTTTTCTTTATTAAGGATTCCGATTTCCGTCGGAATCCTTTCTGTTATTGTATTGTCTTTTCTTTATTAAGGATTCCGACTTCCGTCGGAATCCTTTCTGTTATTGTATTGTCTTTTCTTTATTCTTATTATTCTTATTAAGGATTCCGACTTCCGTCGGAATCCTTTCTGTTATTGTATTGTCTTTTCTTTATTCTTATTATTCTTATTATTATTATTATTCTTACCCCCAAACCAATCCAGAGACTTAACAACAAAGGACTGCATCATATGATAAAATGGAAAGTACCATGTGAAAGAGCAAATAAAGATCTCAATTTAAATTTTTTTTCTTGTCGATTAGTTCACATATGCCCCCGCTAGAGGTCATGAAAGGTAAAATCTTTAAAACCTTATAACTCCTAAACTAACCGTGCGATTTGAATGAAATTTGTTTTATATTGTTCTTTGGGAAATTTGCAAACTTTTATACGCTTACATGCTCGATAAAATATTTACGGTTTTCGCGCTATTTTGAGTTGAAAATGGAACTTTAAATTGGCACAGTGCCAATTTCTACAGTTTTTGAGATTTTGAGTTGAAACTTGGATGGTATGTTACTTATAGGTAGTCATTTAATGTTGACCTAGTTTCAAGGTCAAATTATGATTCTCAAGGTCACAACAAACTTTTGCCTATAGAACAAAGACTATTTGACCTTGACACTTCAAACTTCATAAATACAATCATTGACTCAAGCCCTTTCACCTTGACCTTAGCCCAAGGTCAAATTTTCATTTTCAAGGTCACAACAAAATTTTTCCTATAGAACAAAGACCATTTGACCTTGAGAGTTCAAACTTTGTGCAAATATTCCTTGCATCAAGTCCTTTCACCTTGACCTTGACCCAAGGTCATTTGTTCTATTTCAAGGTCACAACAGACTTTTGTTGATAAAATATTGAGCTTTGAATAGATGAAAAGAAATCTTAATGATAATAAAGTAAAATGCTTATCTTTCATCCATGACCTTGGTTCAAGGTCAAATAAACTTTTACAAGGTCATAACAAACATTTACTCTTGTAGGATTGATAGGAATTTGTTCTTAAATATTTATTCTGCACACAAGTAGTACTTTTTATTTGAACTTTACATAGTAAGATAGATAACTCTTTTATTCTTGTTCTCTGTTTCCTTTTTTTTTTATCTTAGTAGCATTACTTGTCTGTACTTTCATGCTGTTGTCATTCTCTATTTATAGAAATTTTCTCATTGCTAATTCATTGTGCAATTCTTTTTGGAATAGTTATTTAACAGGATTCAAAATGGATAGAATAGATCTAGGAGTTTAAAGCCTTCCTAATCTTAAAAGGTATTTATCGTTTTTTTCTTCTTTTTTGTCGATAAATAGATAAGAGTCCCAAGTTAGACATAAGCTCTTTTGACTTATTTCCTGTAGTGAATAAGGTACTAAAGCAACTATTCTTTTTTTATCTTCTTTATTCGGATTTTAACATTTCAGTTCCGAGGAAGGTCAAATAAAGGAGGAATCCGTCTGTTGCTTGCAACAGTAGCCATCTAGTTATTATTATTATTCTTACCCACAAACCGTTCCGGTCACTTTACAAAAAAGTACAGCATCATATGAAAAAATGGAAAGTACCATGTGAAAGAGCATATGAAGATCTAAATTTAAATTTTTTTTCTTGTCGAAAAGTTCACATATGCCCCTGCTAGAGGTCATCAAAGGTAAAATCTTTAAAACCTTATAACTCCTAAACTAACCGTGCGATTTTAACGAAATTTGTTTTATATTGTTCTTTGGGAAATTTGCAAACTTTTATACGCTTACATGCTCGATAAAATATTTACGGTTTTCACGCTATTTTGAGTTGAAAATGGAACTTTAAATTGGCACAGTGCCAATTTCTACAGTTTTTGAGATTTTGAGTTGAAACTTGGATGGTAGGTTACTTATAGGTAGTCATTGATGATGACCTAGTTTCAAGGTCAAATTATGACTCTCAAGGTCACAACAAACTTTTGCCTATAGAACAAAGACTATTTGACCTTGACAGTTCAAACTTCATTAATACCATCATTGATCTAAGCCCTTTCACCTTGACCTTGACCCAAGGTCAAATTCTCATTCTCAAGGTCACAACAAAATTTTTCCTATAGAACAAAGACCATTTGACCTTGAGAGTTCAAACTTGACGCAAATATTCCTTGCATCAAGTTCTTTCACCTTGACCTCGACCCAAGGTCATTTGTTCGATTTCAAGGTCACAACAGACTTTTGTTGATAAAATATTGAGCTTTAAATAGATGAAAAGAAATCTTGATGAGAATAAACTAAAATGCTTATCTTTCATCCATGACCTTGGTTCAAGGTCAAATAAACTTTTTCAAGGTCATATCAAACATTTACTCTTGTAGGATTGATAGGATTTTGTTCTTAAATATTTATTCTTCACACAAGTAGTTCTTCTTATTTGAACTTTACATAGTAAGATAGATAACTCTTTCATTCTTGTTCTCTGTTTCTTTTTTAGCATTACTTGTCTGTACTTTCATGCTGTTGTCATTCTCTATTTATAGAAATTTTCTCATTGCTAATTCATTGTGCAATTCTTTTTGGGATAGTAATCTAAAAGGATTCAAAATGGATAGAATAGATCTAGGAGTTTAAAGCCTTCCTTGAAACTTGAAAGGTATTTATCGTCTTTTTCTTCTTTTTTGTCGATAAATAGATAAGAGTTCCAAGTTAGACATAAGCTCTTTTGACTCATTTGCTGAAGTGAATAAGGTACTAAAGCAACTATTCTTCTTTCATCTTCTTTATTCGGATTTTAACATTTCAGTTCCGAGGAAGGTCTAATAAAGGAGGAATCCGTCTGTTGCTTGCAACAGTAGCCATCTAGTTCTTATTATTCTTATTATTATTATTATTACAAGCTAATCGGTTCCATAATAATAATATGGTGATTTAAAAAAATCTAACCAAAAAGTATCTGAAACCTGGAAACAATGACATCCCCTAAAATGCCTATATTCCATTTTAGTGGTTTATATTTTTCCATCATATGATCCATGGTGATCATGGTTTACTCTTTTCTATCTCAAATCACCATATTATTAATTATGGAACTGATTAACTTGCGGTACATGTAATATTAGTACATATATACTACATAGGTAATACATGTACAAATGGAATATGAGGTCAGAGTCAAGCAAAATCTAATCTGTGACCTTTCCCAATAAACAATTGTGGGATACATGATGAAATACTCATAAGCAGCCTATATATATACATTCACCTGAAGATATGTGTAACAACCATCCCCTCCCCCTTTGGCACAAAATTTCTCATCAACTCAATAAAAAATCTCAAAAGAGATTTCTAGTATACATTTTTCTATCATTATTCAAAATTTCAGATCATTTGGACAACACACTGATTTTTAATGAATTTAAAAGTTTTTACTGCACAAGAAATATACTTTCACAAAAAGAATATACTTTTTTAGCCTGTAATATTTAACCTTGACCTTTGATAATTGACCTTAAGTACCTTTGCCCCAGAGGATCTATCCTAATGAACATTAATATTAAATATGAACAAATTCTGATGTAGGGTTTAGAAGATATAAGCTTAGAAAGACAGACAGACAGACAGTAAGTATGGTGACTTTATGCTCCTCCATCATGTCCATATGTGAAAGATTTCTATGTGGTCATCATTACAGTCAATGAACATGGTAAATTGAAGAAATTTCTATAGGGCTAGGTGTTTGGTCAGTATCTTATCAGCTATGGCACACAGAAGAGAAGGTGGACAGAGATACAAACATCCAGATACTGTGATATTTATTGGTGTGTCATAATACTTAGTGATAAATCAGATTTCGTTTTTTTCAAAACTGTCACATTTGAATCAATGTGCAATGAAGTGAAATGCATTTCAAACCCATTCTGAGTGAATATGTTCAGATAGTGGAATACCTGTTAAGAATGTTTTGTTTTCTAGTTTTAATAGTGAAGGAAATCAGACAACATGAACAACATGTATAATTTGTTATGGCCTGGCCTTGAACTTCACTTACCTTCATTTAGCAGCACAGTCACATTAAATGTGATGAAATTATCTATCATATCAAATAGGTAACAAATGCTGATTTTGAGAATTTTCATCAAACAGACAAATGTTGCCCTGTTCATTATTTCACTTGATATGAAAGAAAAATTCGACAACAGGTTGCATCTGATGAGTCACATTTGGAAATTGTGAGTGGAAGTGCATCAAGTGTCATTCAGTTTCTAAGTATACTGAAAATAGAAAAAATATGTATATGATAAAAGAAGGGATGAATTCAGAAAGTCAACTCAGAAGGGAATACTTAATGTATAGGTGAATACCGACTCACTGATTTTAAAAGTGTGCACATATTATTAAGTCATATGAAGCACAGGTATATGACACATGCCTTATACCGATAAATGTCTCCATCATTTCGAATAAAGCCTATGCTAACACAGTAAATTATGCCTGTCAGAATTGATTTTCACAAACCAAACAAATTTAAGAGCCATATCTCTGTAACACAATATTAGGTGAACATGAAAATATAAAGGCAGCAGTCCTCTCTACAGTCTGATCGCTGCAGTGTATAAATTAATATCAGGCATATTAAAAAATGCTATGATCGCTGAGCGATTTAAGTCCCCTACCCGCGGCATAAATTTTACGTGGGTCGGGCGGTTAACAACAAACAAACTTAATTCTATTTAAGGCCTGGAGTACTTCCAGTTTGCTAAGCTCTGCCCTTCACGTGCTATAAAGTTTGTGCAGAACAATATTTGAACAGAAATAACAACTAGCAAGCTGTGATTTGTTGTCTAGTAATTCCCCTTGTCACATGAACCAATCAAATTATCAACTCGCCAGAGATTAATCTACAATTTGATCTAAATGGGTCCTTTGGACCCGAAAAATTTGACCAATGGGTCAGCAAAATTTTATGGGTCCCAAGTACTATAAAGCCTACGCTCACACAGCAAGATACGCCTGTTGGTATTTTTTTTCACAACACCAAAATATCTAAGTCCCATAACTCCATAAGGACAAATCAGTGTACATTAAAATCGAAAGGCGGCTTCCTCTTCGATCATGAAAATCTGTTCCATGCACCTATATTTTGCCCTTAGCTTAACATGTATGTGCATATACCCCCCCCCCCCCCCCCCATTACACATTATTTCCGGATAATGTGACAAAAAATTTAAGAACCCGTTACATATGTGAAAGAACATCCTTTCTACTTGAAGTATACAAAATTTCAAAACATTTTGACCAGAAATAGATTTTTAAAGAATTTTTAACTATTTTAGTATATTTTTACATTGTATCTAAAATATCTAAGTCCCATAACTCCATAACGACAAATCGGATGAACCTGAAAATTGAAAGGCGGCTTCTCCTTTAAAGTCTGATCACAATGTAAAAATATCATGTAAATCTGTTGACGCATATTCAAGTTATTGCGTTCCATGCGCCTATATTTTGCCCTTAGCTTAACATGTATGTGCATATAACCCCCCCCCCCTCCCATTACAAATATCTTGGTTATGCAACCAAAATATTAAAAACCCGTTACATATGTCAAAGAACATCCTTTCTACCTTAAGTATACAAAATTTCAAAACATTTCGATCAGAAATAGATTTTTAAATAATTTTTAACTATTTTAGTATATTTTCACTGTATCTTAAAATATCTAAGTCCCATAACTCTGTAACAACAAATCGAATGAACCTGAAAATCGAAAGGCGGCTTCCTCTCCACAGTCCAATCATAATGTATGAATATCATGAAAATCTGTTGACGCATATTCAAGTTATTGCGTTCCATGCGCCTATATTTTGCCCTTAGCTTAACATGTATGTGCATATAACCCCCCCCCCCTTCCTATTACACACAATATCTCGGTTATGCGACAAAAAAATTAAAAACCTGTTACATATGTCAAAGAACATCCTTTCTACTTGAAGTATACAAAATTTCAAAACATTTCGACCAGAAATAGATTTTAAAATAATTTTTAACTATTTTAGTATATTTTCACTGTATTTTAAAAATCTAAGTCCCATAACTCTGTAACGACAAATCGGATGAACCTGAAAATCGAAAGGCGGCTTCCTCTCCACAGTCCAATCATAATGTAGGAATTTCGTAAAAATCCCTCGACGCATATTCAAGTTGTTGCGTTCCATAGGCGGACGGACAGACGGACGGACAGACAGACGGACGGACTTTGCCATACCATAATACGACTCGCAAATGACGGGCGTATAAAAAGGCGGCTTCCTCTCCATAGACTGATCACAATGTACAAATATCATAAAAATCTGTTGACGCATACTCAATTGCGTTCCTTAAGTGGAAGGACAGACGGACGGACTTCGCCATACCAAAATACGTCCCGTCAAATGACGGGCGTATAATAAAGGGTCTTTTCTTCGCTGCGTCTTAAGCTCGAGAATAGAAGTGATATGAATGGCTTGCGGTGTTTTATGTCCGCGAGATCATTATATTCCAGAAAAAAATAGAAATAAAACATGTATCTCAGAAAATTCCATCTAAAAGTAAAATTTGCCAAATTAAGTAGTTTGTTGTTTATTTAGTTGCTTTATTTACGCAAGCGAGGCTTCGTACATGTGTATAGTGCAAACCAATTATATATGGTGTATGAAGACGGTACTTTCTACACTTAGGTGTGAATTAAACAATTTGAATTTGTTGATTCATATTATCCTGCAAAGTTTACCACGGCATGGAAGAATTTTTGCGTTACATGTACCTCTGAATACAAATGATAAGAATGTAAACGTCTTCATATTGAATAGCATCATTTAAAAATGCAATGATCGCTGTGCGATATAAGTCCCCTACCGGCGGCATAAATTTATGACTTGCATCTCTGTTCATCAGTTCAACATCTGCAACAACAGCCAAGTAAAGTCTGGGAATTGAAGAAATTTACTAAGTCCAAGGGCCATAACTCTTGTGAAAATTCGTCAATCTAAATTAAACTCAAATCTGCATCACACTATAATGTATTCAAGTACAAAAAATCAGTTCATTATCTGCAATAACAGGCAAGAAAAAGTCCAGAAAACTGCAAATTTCATGAAATTAGCTAAGTCCAAGGGCCATAACTCTTGTAAAAATAAGCCAATGGAAACCAAACTCAAACTTGGTCTGTATCACACTGAGATGTATTGATTTACCAAAAATCAGTGCATTATTTGCAATAGAACTGAAAAAAAGTCTGGAAAACTGAAATTTTCATAAAATTTGCTAAGTCCAAGGGCCATAACTCTTGTAACCAGACTTGTCAGAATGACAACATAGCTCGCCGGTGGCAACCATATGTAAATTGCAACAACAACAATAAAAAAGGTCTTATCACAAGGAATGCACATGTGAAATATCAAAGCCCTATCACTAACCATTCAAAAAATATGGCCAAGGTTAAAGTTTTTCAAAAGTAGGTCAATCATCTCCAAGGTCAAGGTCACAAGGTCAAAAATTTTGGTATCCATGGAAAGGTCTTGTCACAAGGAATACACATGTGAAATATCAAAGCCCTATCACTTACCATTCCAAAAATATGGCCAAGGTTAAAGTTTTTCAAAAGTAGGTCAATCATCTCCAAGGTCAAGGTCACAAGGTCAAAAATTTTGGTATCCATGGAAACGTCTTGTCACAAGGAATACACATGTGAAATATCAAAGCCCTATCACTTACCATTCCAAAAATATGACCAAGGTTAAAGTTTTTCAAAAGTAGGTCAATCTCCAAGGTCGAGGTCACAAGGTCAAAAATTTTGGTATCCATGGAAAGGTCTTGTCACAAGGAATACACATGTGAAATATCAAAGCCCTATCACTTACCATTCCAAAAATATGGCCAAGGTTAAAGTTTTTCAAAAGTAGGTCAATCTCCAAGGTCAAGGTCACAAGGTCAAAAATTTTGGTATCCATGGAAAGGTCTTGTCACAAGGAATACACATGTGAAATATCAAAGCCCTATCACTTACCATTCCAAAAATATGGCCAAGGTTAAAGTTTTTCAAAAGTAGGTCAATCTCCAAGGTAAAGGTCACAAGGTCAAAAATTTTGGTATCCATGGAAAGGTCTTGTCACAAGGAATACACATGTGAAATATCAAAGCCCTATCACTTACCATTCCAAAAATATGGCCAAGGTTAAAGTTTTTCAAAAGTAGGTCAATCTCCAAGGTCAAGGTCACAAGGTCAAAAATTTTGGTATCCATGGAAAGGTCTTGTCACAAGGAATACACATGTGAAATATGAAAGCCCAATCTGTATTGGTTTAAAAGTTATAAGCAAGGTTAAAGTTTTTGTGCACGCGCACGCAGACGCAGACGCAGACGCAGACGCCAACGCCGACGCCGGGGGTATGACAATAGCTCTCCGGACATTCGTCCCGGCGAGCTAAAAATAGGTGAATCTAAAGCAAACTCAAACTTGATCTGTATCCCATTGAGATATATCCACATACTAAAAATGAGTTCAATTTATCCAACAACAGCAGAAAAAAGTCCAGAAAACTGAAATTTTCATAAAATTTGCTAAGTCCAAGGGCCATAACTCTTGTAAAATTAGGTCAATCAAAAGCAAACTCAAACTTGATCTTTATCACATTGAGATATATCCACATACCAAAAATGAGTTCAATTTATCTAACAATAGCGGAGAAAAGTCCGGAAAACTGAAATTTTCATAAAATTTGCGAAGTCCAAGGGCCATAACTCTTGTAAAATTAGATCAATCAAAAGCAAACTCAAACTTGATCTGTATCACATTGAGATATATCCACATACCAAAAATGAGTTCAATACATGTATATGCAACAACAGCGGAAAAAAGTCCGGAAAACTGAAATTTTCATAAAATTTGCTAAGTCCAAGGGCCATAACTCTTGTAAAATTAGGTCAATCAAAAGCAAACTCAAACTTGATCTGTATCACATTGACTCTGATTGAGATATATCCTCATACCAAAAATGAGTTCAATATATGCAACAACAGCGAAAAAGTCCGGAAAACTGAAAATGGGAGACGGACGGACAGACAGACAAACAGACCGAGAGGAAACTAAGAGTCCCCTTCGGCGTTGCAGAAAGAACAGATAAATTGGCAACATGGACCAGACATGCACGTTTCGGGTACTTAACCCTCGTCAGTGATCAATGTAATATGCAAAATAAAGCCTACGCTCACGCAGCAAGATACTCCCGTTTGGATTTTTTTCACAACACCAAAATATCTAAGTCCCATAACTCCATAAGGACAAATCGGATGAACCTGAAAATCGAAAGGCGGCTTCCTCTCAACAATCCAAACATAATGTATGAATATCATGAAAATCTGTTGATGCATATTCAAGTTATTGCGTTCCATGCGCCTATATTTTGCCCTTAGCTTAACATGTATGTGCATATCACCCACTCCCCTTCCCATTCAAATATCTCGGTTTTGCGATCAAAAAATTAAAAACCCGTTACATATGTCAAAGAACATCCTTTCTACTTGGAAGTATACAAAATTTCAAAACATTTCGATCAAAAATAGATTTTTAACTATTTTAGTATATTTTCACTGTATTTTAAAATATCTAAGTCCCATAACTCTGTAACGACAAATCGAATGAACCTGAAAATTGAAAGGCGGCTTCCTCTCCATAGTCCAAACATGATGTATGAATATCATGAAAATCTGTTGACGCATATTCAAGTTATTGCGTTCCATGCACCTATATTTTGCCCTTAGCTTAACATGTATGTGCATATAAACCCCCCCCATCCCATTACACCAAATATCTCGATTATGCGACAAAAAAATTAAAAACCCGTTACATATGTCAAAGAACATCCTTTCTACTTGAAGTATACAAAATTTCAAAACATTTCGACCAGAAATAGATTTTTAAATAATTTTTAACTATTTTAGTATATTTTCACTGTATTTTAAAAATCTAAGTCCCATAACTCTGTAATGACACATCGGATGAACCTGAAAATCGAAAGGCGGCTTCCTCTCCACAGTCCAATCATAATGTATGAATTTCGTGAAAATCCGTTGACGCATAATCAAGTTATTGCGTTCCATAGGCGGACGGATGGACAGACAGACGGACGGACTTCGCCATACCATAATATGACCCGTCAAATGACGGGCGTATAAAAAGTATGAAAGTTACTATGTCGAAAAAGCGTACCGAAAGACGTAGCAGAACGGGTAGGATATAATGCTACAGGACCCACGTTTTAGAAATTTCAAGAAATAACAGAAATTTTAGAATGCATGGAAGAAAAGATAAACAGAAATTGATCGTTAGACTCGCATCGGACTGCATATAACTGTTATATCCAAACATTTTGATGCGCAACAATTAATGTCTCTTACAATACCATGGACATGATCAACCTTCTGTAAGGTTTAAATGACCAGACAAAATATAAACACGAGACAATAATTTTACATAAAACTTTCAATGTCGAGAACGATATCATGAACTAAAGGGGACACATTGTACAAAAATGAATAATGGGTACGGTGGGACGCACGATCTGGAATCAATGGGTCCTGGGGAATTTTTAAGCGTCAGTAACGCAGGACGCAGAAGTAGATTAATCCCTAGCCTCGCTGCTTCGCGGCTCAGTGATAATTTGTTTGGTTCATGCAACTGGGGAATTACTGGACAATAATCAATGGCTAGCTAGTTGTTATTTCTTAAGCAATAGCTTCATTTTGGCAGAAGATGCAATATCTATCTATATAGTTACATAATATATTCATCATAAAATATCTTAATAATTTCAAGCAGTCTTTCCAATAACTCACTAGCCCAACTCCAGAGTTCATAAAATGTATCGGTTTTATCGGATTTGCCAATAAAAAATTATTTGGTTCGATAAAAACTCACATTGTGTCTAAAAATTATTTGAACCGATAAAAACCTCATTTTCTATTCATTATTTGAACCATTAATAAAGCCTACGCTCACGCAGCAAGATACGCCCGTTGGGATTTTTTTCACAACACCAAAATATCTAAGTCCCATAACTCCATAAGGACAAATTGGATGAACCTTAAAATCGAAAGACGGCTTCCTCTTCAAAGTCTGATCAAAATGTACAAATATCATGAAAATCTGTTGACACATATTCAAGTTATTGCGTTCCATGCACCTATATTTTGCCCTTAGCTTAACATGTATGTGCATATAACCCCCCCCCCCCCCCCCCCCCTTCCTATTACACACAATATCTCGCTTATGCGACCAAAAAATTAAAAACCCATTACATATGTCAAAGAGCATCCTTTCTACCTTAAGTATACAAAATTTCAAAACATTTCGACCAGAAATAGATTTTTAAATAATTTTTAACTATTTTAGTATATTTTCACTGTATTTTAAAATGTCTAAGTCCCATAACTCTGTAACGACATATCGAATGAACCTGAAAATCGAAAGGCGGCTTCCTCTCCACAGTCCAATCAAAATGTATGAATATCATGAAAATCCGTTGACGCATATTCAAGTTATTGCGTTCCATGCGCCTATATTTTGCCCTTAGCTTAACATGTACATGTATGTGCATATAACCCACCCCTCCCCCCTTCCTATTACATACAGTATCTCGCTTATGCGACAAAAAAATTAAAAACCCGTTACATATGTCAAAGAACACCCTTCCTACATGAAGTATACAAAATTTCAAAACATTTCGACCAGAAATAGATTTTTAAATAATTTTTAAATATTTTAGTATATTTTCACTGTATTTTAAAAATCTAAGTCCCATAACTCTGTAATGACATATCGAATAAACCTGAAAATCAAAAGGCGGCTTCCTCTCCACAGTCCAATCATAATGTATGAATATCGTGAAAATCCGTTGACGCATATTCAAGTTATCGCGTTCCATGCGCCTATATTTTGCCCTTAACTTAAAATGTATGTGCATATAACCCACCCCCCCTTCCTATTACACACAATATCTCGGTTATGCGACAAAAAAATTAAAAACCCGTTACATATGTCAAAGAACATCCTTTCTACTTGAAGTATACAAAATTTCAAAACATTTCGACCAGAAATAGATTTTTAAATAATTTTTAAATATTTTAGTATATTTTCATTGTATTTTAAAAATCTAAGTCCCATAACTCTGTAACGACAAATCGGATGAACCTGAAAATCGAAAGGCGGCTTCCTCTCCACAGTCTGATCACTATGTATAAATTTCATAAAAATCCGTTGACGCGTATTCAAGTTATTGCGTTCCATAGGCGGACGGACAGACGGACAGACGGACGGACGGACGGACTTCGCCATACCATAATACGTCCCGTCAAATGACGGGCGTATAAAAACTCTATAATATCCGACATTTCATGGGAAGATTTCAAGAACTCTGTGACGCCCGAGGCTACCAATTTTTTTCTGGGCTAGTAGAAATTCTTTAAGAAACTATACAAAAAACTAGTAAAATTCATCTTCGGGCTTGTGGCTGAAAAAAGCTTTCAGAGAAAACTGAATAATTTCAGGTCACTTACTTGAAAAAAATAATTTACTGGTCAATTAATCAAGAGAAAATAGCAGATAATTGGCTCATAATGTGATGAAGAAAACACGGACTGGGCCAATGGGACGTCTCTTTGGCTCATTCGGTAGAGCAACGGACTTAACTTCAGAAGGTTGCGAGTTCGATCCGAGGTGGGGGTAGTCTCGTGTTTTCTACACTGGCGCCCGACGTAAATCCCACGAGAGATGGTGGTTAGGAGGGTTGTCGAGGAGGGGTAGGGAGGCCCAAAATTGAAAGGGGAGAGTAGTGTACTGTCCGCGCAGCTCACTTCAGAAATCGGAAAATTGAAGTTCTCTCTACTTCATCGGCATATTTTCCGGTTAAAATTTATATAAGGGGATGGATCTCGAACTCTCATAAATAACCGTGTATGATATGTCTGTACAACCAATACTTATATAACGCTCAAAGTGAAAGATAATAGTTTTAGATGGGGAGATCTCTATGTTAATTTTACTGCGACATTGTCAACATTCTCCATAGACTCAGTGTTAAAGATTGCCGACGTCGCACTAAAATTAACATAGAAAACTCCCTATTTAAAACTATTTTCTTTCACTGTGAGCATAGTATTGGTCGTACAGACATATATCAAACACTGTTAGTTATGAGAGTTCGAGATCTATCTCCCTACAGAAATTTTAAACGCAAAAATTGATGACAAAGTAAAGAAAACTTCAATTTTCCGATTTCTGAAGTGAGCTGCGCGGACAGTAGTAAACTGGCACCTACCTGTACTAGATTGGGCCTGTGGGACATCTCTTTGGCTCATTCGGTAGAGCATCAGACTTAAAATCAGAACCTTACTAGTTCGATCCCAGGTGGGGGTAGTCTCGTGTTTTCTACAAAACTCCCAAATCGGCCCTTTGGGCCTCGGAAGTGTTTCCCATCAAAAATTGTATGTGCCCCCCATGCAGTTGGGGCCCCTGAGCTAATATTAGTAGCCCGAGGAAATTTTTGGTAGCCAGGGCATTTGGACTAGTGAGTTTTCGCGATGACTGTGAAAACTTTTACTCGCACCTGTCAGCCTGCAGACGATCATTGAGTTTGACCCGGTACGTCTTGCACCGTCTCCCTCGGCTTACAATTTCTGTTAAGCTCCAATGAAATCAAATAAATAACTTCCCTTTAAGTAGCTTACCTAATTGAAATGAATTAAATCAGCATATAGAAGGATAAATTCAGCTCCATTTTCAGCGTCGCGCGGAAAATGCAACCTCGGCGTCCATCTTGTTTTCCTTGGAGATTTAGCTCGCCTGGCTCGCTTGGGTCCGCGAATTTCCTCTACATAGTTGAAAATGAATTTCTAGATTTCAACATGCTAAATCAAAGTTTCAGTGCTTATAATCAAATGCTACTAATTTTTAAAGATGGAAAATAATTATTTTCTGCACAAGCTATATTCATACTAGCTGTAATAAGGGGTTATCAAAACAGAATAGGGTCGCTTATGTGCATGTTAATAATCGGAATCGGGTCCCGATTTCGATTAATTCCTTTTCACTATATAATCATGCTAAATCGTTATTATTTGTCCGATACATAAGCGGGCCTAAAAACGTAGTATTATTATTATTATTATGGTTAATTATTATTCTTACCCCCAAGCCAATCCAGTGACGTTACAACAAAGTACCGCATCATATGATAAAATGCAAAGTATCATGTGAAAGAGCAAATAAAGATCTTAATTTAATATTTTTTTCTTGTCGAAAAGTTCACATATGCCCCCGCTAGAGGTCATCAGCGGTCAAATCTTTAAACTCTTATAACTCCTTTACTAACCGTACGATTTGAACAAAATTTGTTTTATATTGTTCTTTGAGAAATTTGCAAACTTTTATACGCTTACATGCTCCATAAAATATTTACAGTTTTCAAGCTATTTCAAGTTGAAAATGCAACCTTAAATTGGCAAGGTGCCAATTTCTACAATTTTTGAGACTTTGAGTTGAAACTTGGATGTTAGGTCACTTATAGGTAGTCATTTAATGTTGACCTTCTTTTCAAGGTCAAATTTTTATTCTCAAGGTCACATGAAACTTTTGCTTATAGAACAAAGACTATTTGACCTTCAGAGTTCAAACTTCATACATATAATTGTTACGCCAAGCTCTTTCACCTTGACCTTGATCCAAGGTCAAATTCTCATTCTCAAGGTCACAACAACATTTTTGCCTATAAAACAAAGACTGTTTGACCTTGAGAATGCAAACTGGGTACAAATATTCCTTGCAGTAAGTCCTGTCACATTGACCTTGACCAAAGGTCATTCGTTCGATTTCAAGGTCATAACAGTCTTTTGTTGATAGAATATTGAGCTTTATTCAATTTCATATATGTTTTGAAGAAAATGATATTCTATACTCATCTTTTTTCCTTGACCTTGGTTCAAGGTGAAAATTTCATTCTCAATGTCATAACAACATTTACTTGTTAAATACACAGTGTTTGTCCTACACTACTTATACTTCACAAACGAGGTCCTTCTTATATGAACTTTACATGATCTAAGAAAGATAAATCTTTTCTATTTCTCTTCGTACCATGACTTGTCTGTACTTTCATGCTGTTGTCATTTTCTAATTAAATGTTTTAAAAATGTCTTAAAATTGAATAGCATCATTTAAATTAACTGGTAAATTTGCAGCATGGAGCAGACAGACAGACTGACAGTGTAAGATAGACAGTGTTAGATAGACTGACAACGATAGAAGAACGAACAGACATACGAACAGATAGAGAGAGTACTAGACAGAAACGCAGACGATCGGCGATAAAAAAAACGTCCAGACTGGGGATAGAACCCGGTACCCTTGGGCCAGCAGTCCAACGCCCTATCCACATAGCCATTGGAGTTCCTGAATGTTAGTGGTTTTTATTTTTGATATACACACGGAGAAATACAAATGGCTGATTCAGCATTACAAGAATTATCGATCGTTCATGCAACAAGTCAGTCCTATTCATAGCTTTTTATTCAGAAGAAAAACACATTTCATATTGCGCATATTTATTTCACTGTCATTGACTTCAACGTGTATATATGGCCACCTTAGGCCTCTTTTTTTTCATTCGTCAATCTTTGAAACAACTGTACAAGACCTTTGACGGAGCAATGTGGCCCCCTTGGCCTTCTTGGTTTATTTTTTTATTTTTTTGTTTTGTTTGTTTGTCTTGTTTTTTTAATTCGTCAATCTTTGAAACAACTGTACAAGACCTTTGACGGAGCTATGTGGCCCCCTTGGGCCTCTTGTTTGTTTGTTTTTTGTTTTTTTTTTCATTTGTTTTGCTTGTTTGTTTGTTTGCTTGTTTTTTTTCTTTTTTGATTCGACAATCTTTGAAACAACTGTACAAGACTTTTGACTGAGCAAAATGGCTCCCTTGGGCCTCTTGTTTTTCTTTTTTTTTTTTTTTTTTTTCATTTGTTTTGTTTGTTTGTTTGTCTTTTTCTTATTAAATTCCTTAATATTTGAAACAACTGTACAAGACCTTTGACGGAGCAATGTGGCTCCTTGGGCATTTTTTTTTCTCGTTTGTTTGTCTGTTTCTTTTTGAATTCGTCAATCTTTGAAATAACTGTACAAGATCTTTGACGGTTTGTTTATCCAATGACATAGGCTAGTCCTTCGAAAGGGGGAGGTTGATAAGTTTTTGCCCCCCCCCCCCCCTCCGACTTACATGTTACATACGTGTACATACCTGTTTTCACCTCCCCTGTCTAGATCCGCCCTTGCAAAATAAGCAAACACATTTTATTGATTCATAATTTTATTCTCTACATACATGGTCAATGAAAGTCAAATAAAAAAATACATTTTATGAAATTCTGTGTTGTTTACTCCTGAATACATACCTGTAAATAGAATCGATCGATAAAGATTTATCATTCGGAACATGCTCGACATGTTGAGTCATATCATAGTCGCAAGATTTCATCCTTCTAAAGACTTTTGATGCAAACCTTTGTCAGTTCTGCAATAGCTCAGCGGTAGAGCGTCAGACTTCGAATCGGAGGGTCCGGGGTTCGATACCGGCCTCGGCCATTTTTTTCCCTCAATTTTTTTTCATTCGTAAGCAAACATAAAGTACAGTGCTTCAACATTGTTTTCATTTCAAAATTTATACGAGTATGTATTAGTTCAAAATGTTTTCTAACAGAATTAAGAAATATCGAATACATGTACCAGTTTGAAAACACTTGCTATATTGTCATGATTCATTGGAAAATCCCTCACATAATTAATATGCATGACCCAGGATGTGTTACAAATTTCATTGGTCAATTCAACCATGTGACCTGACATTACATGTACAAGATACGATGGGGCCTACCTTGGTGAAGGAACCTGGTTCGAGTCCAGCTGCGGCCAGTCATTTTCGCATTTTTTCAATTTTCATTTCTGTTCTTAACAAGATGAAAATGAGAGGAATCCGTCTGCTATGTCCACAGGAACCTCCATCCTTCCATTTATTAAGGATTCCGATTTCCGTCGGAATCCTTTCTGTTATTGTATTGTCTTTTCTTTATTCTTATTATTCTTATTAAGGATTCCGACTTCCGTCGGAATCCTTTCTGTTATTGTATTGTCTTTTCTTTATTCTTATTATTCTTATAATTATTATTATTACAAGCTAATCGGTTCCATAATAATAATATGGTGATTTAAAAAAATCTAGCCAAAAAGTATCTGAAACCTGGAAACAATGACATCCCCTAAAATGCCTATATTCCATTTTAGTGGTTTATACTTTTCCATCGTATGATCCATGATGGTGATCATGGTTTAAACTTTTCTATCTCAAATCACCATATTATTAATTATGGAACCGATTAACTTGCGGTACATGTAATATTAGTACATATATACTACATAGGTAATACATGTATGTTATTTCAGTATTTTCAAGGTAATGCAACGGCATCATCCAAATGGAATATGAGGTCAGAGTCAAGCAAAATCTAATAAGTGACCTTTCCCAATAAACAATTGTGGGATAAATGATGAAATACTCATAAGCAGCCTAAATATATATATACATTCACCTGAAAATATGTGTAACAACCATCCCCTCCCCCTTTGGCACAAAATTTCTCATCAACTCAATAAAAAATCTCAAAAGAGATTTCTAGTATACATTCTTCTATCATTATTCAAAATTTCAGATCATTTGGACAACACACTGATTTTTAATGAATCTAAAAGTTTTTATTGCACAAGAAATATACTTTCACAAAAAATATACTTTTTTAGCCTGTAATAACTTTGACATTTGATAATTGACCTAAGTACCTTTGCCCCAGAGGATCTATCCTAATGAACATTAATATTAAATATGAACAAATTCTGATGTAGGGTTTAGAAGATATGAGCTTAGACAGACAGACAGACAGTATGGTGACTTTATGCTCCTCCATTATGTCCATATGTGAAAGGTTTTCTATCTGGTCATCATACAGTCAATGAACATGGTAAATTGAAGAAATTTCTATAGGACTAGGTGTTTGGTCAGTATCTTATCAGATGTGGCACACAGAAGAGGAGGTGGACAGAGATACAAACATCCAGATACTGTGATATTTATGTCTAAATATTGGTGTGTCATAATGCTTAGTGATAAATCAGATTTCGTTTTTCAAAACTGTCACATTTAAATCAATGTGCAATGAAGTGAAATGAATTTCAAACAGATTCTGAGTGGATATGTACAGATAATGGAATACCTGTTAAGAATGATTTGCTTTCCACTTAGCCAAAAATTGTGAAGGAAATCAGACAACATGAACAACATGTATAATTTGTTATGGCCTGGCTTTGAACTTCACTTACCTTCATTTAGCAGCACAGTCACATTAAATTTGATGAAATTATCTATCATATCAAATAGGTAACAAATGCTGATTTTGAGAATTTTCATCAATCAGACAAATGTTGCCCTTCATTATTTCACTTGACATGAAAGAAAAATTTGACAACATGTTGCATCTGTTGAGTCACATTTGGAAATTGTGAGTGGAAGTGCATCAAATGTCATTCAGTTTCCAAGTATACTGAAAATAGAAAAAAAATATGTATATGATAAATACGGAAGCGTATAAGTGCCAAATACTTTTTTTTTATTTTTGATTTTCCGACTTTAAATCTTGGAATTTCCAACTTTAAAGTCGGAATTTCCAACTTTAATCCTGGAAATTCCAACTTCAATCTTGGAATTTCCAACTTTAATCTTGGAATTTCCGACTTTAAAGTCGGAATTTCCAACTTTAATCTTGGAATTTCCAACTTCAATCTTGGAATTTCCAACATTAATCTTGGAATTTCCAACTTCAAAGTCGGAATTTCCAACTTTAATCTTGGAATTTCCAACTTTAATCTTGGAATTTCCAACTTTAATCTTGGAATTTCCAACTTTAATCTTGGAATTTCCAACTTTAAAGTCGGAATTTCCAACTTTAAAGTCGGAATTTCCAACTTTAATCTTGGAATTTCCAACTTTAATCTTGGAATTTCCAACTTTAATCTTGGAATTACCAACATTAATCTTGGAATTTCCAACTTTAAAGTCGGAATTTCCAACTTTAATCTTGGAAATTCCAACTTTAATCTTGGAATTTCCAACTTTAATCTTGGAATTTCCAACTTTAATCTTGGAATTTCCAACTTTAAAGTCGGAATTTCCAACTTTAAAGTCGGAATTTCCAACTTTAATCTTGGAATTTCCAACTTTAAAGTCGGAATTTCCAACATTAATCTTGGAATTTCCAACTTTAATCTTGGAATTTCCAACATTAATCTTGGAATTTCCAACATTAATCTTGGAATTTCCAACTTTAATCTTGGAATTTCCAACTTTAATCTTGGAATTTCCAACTTTAAAGTCGGAATTTCCAACTTTAATCTTGGAATTTCCAACATTAATCTTGGAATTTCCAACATTAATCTTGGAATTTCCAACTTTAATCTTGGAATTTCCAACTTTAAAGTCGGAATTTCCAACTTTAATCTTGGAATTTCCAACTTTAATCTTGGAATTTCCAACTTTAATCTTGGAATTACCAACATTAATCTTGGAATTTCCAACTTTAAAGTCGGAATTTCCAACTTTAATCTTGGAAATTCCAACTTTAATCTTGGAATTTCCAACTTTTATCTTGGAATTTCCAACTTTAATCTTGGAATTTCCAACTTTAAAGTCGTAATTTCCAACTTTAAAGTCGGAATTTCCAACTTTAATCTTGGAATTTCCAACTTTAAAGTCGGAATTTCCAACATTAATCTTGGAATTTCCAACTTTAATCTTGGAATTTCCAACTTTAAAGTCGGAATTTCCAACTTTAATCTTGGAATTTCCAACTTTAATCTTGGAATTTCCAACTTTAAAGTCGGAATTTCCAACTTTAAAGTCGGAAATTCGAGGCTCTATGTTCTGCCTTTGTAGTAGAAAAATGGCGGATGAGAAGTTAGGTAAGAAATATCTTAGTGAATCAATTTCTGTTGACTACCAAACAAAATTGAATGAAGTAAGAGAGATTATTCACCGTGCCGTCAACATTTTTCTAATTGTTTACTTTATGGACATATGTTTCATGATATTATGGTTTCGTTGACATTTGACATGCTCGTTGTCAGATAACCCATGCTTCATTCAGTTTTAATTCGATAATTATACCCTGTCAGATGTAAGGCAATAAACTCGCCTTAGGTCATTTAATTGTCCTACTATATGGTTGGTACCTTGTCATCTTCAGCATACCTAGACGAAGAGATGGAGCAGTTTCTTCGGAAAAGGGGAATAACTGAAGAAACATTGACAGAATTAAGAAATCTAAAGGTTAGTTAAGAAATAATTATGCACGTTGTGAAAGAAAATCATTCTCTTTTCTTTTTTATTATAGTACGTCTGATTGCAGATGAACCGGGCTGAATAAAAAGTGTCACACCATTGGTCAAAACTATTTGAAAGGATTTGAAAAGATGTAAAAATTGGAAAATTTTTCTATGTGGACGAATTAGCGAAAAAAACGACATGCAGGACCCCTCTTTCTCTTTTTGTTTTTTTTATGAACTTCTGTGCATTTTAAGGCGGTCAAATCGGACCAATACATTAATCATACAAAAAAGGGTTTTATTTTCTGTAGTGACCCCTTTTTTATTGCACCTCGGAATAGTTCCTTCCAGTAGGATTGCGTAAATTACGTCACTTGATTGCCTCCTACGATACCGTAGTCTACTCCCTCATAGCAAGCTATGGCGGTCTGATTTCAGGCGAGAAAAACAAGATGGCTCCGCCGCATCTCGCCTCTCCATGATTCTGTCACATGTAGGAAAAAAGGTCATTTTTCTGTTCTCCTTTAGCTATCGTTTTTGCAACAACAAAAAGTTAAATAATACTAAAAACAGAGAGTCTCTCATATTTCTTGTACTTAGTCTCGAGTTAAAGAAGATATTTGATCAAACATAGCTAACTTCGGGTCTTTTCGCTTTGAGCGATGATGTATCTCGTCTTCATGTTAGATATTGAAGAAAGAAATAACCAATATCAAAGTAGGGGGATTTGCTGTAAACTAGTTCCCAGAGTGCCAAATATATGATCCCAAATTGCCTAGAATCCACCAGCTATCCCCGAACCACCTCGCCTCTTTGCAATGGCGGGTTCAGCCAGGGACAGCGCCCAATTAGGGGATTAAGGGACGACCATTTGATTCCGGGGGGTGGCAAATTTCTTCGGGTCAGGTTATTTATTTCAACGCAGAGCAGGCCAGATTATTCATTTTCGTGAACCTCGAGATCATAGTATTTAATTCTGTTTTGACAAAACTCAACTTTGTTCGACGAAAATGAAAAGTGAAAACAGGATTGAAATGCCTCACATGGTGGCCAAGCTTCTAAACATGCTAAATGGGACATTTCCTTTTGTAAGCAAAGTCGATTTCTTTTTACACAAAACTGAATTCTGTAACAACAAATCCAAACATCTATCATCCACAAATAGGACAAAATTAAAACCAGCATCACAATGCCCCGACAGAATCGAAGTTTGGGAACATGGTTCAATTTTGAGAATTCTTTCGTTACAAAATTGAATTTGTTGTTCAAAGATTTGAATTCTGTTCTTACAAAATTGAATTATGTGCTACAAAATTGAAGCCGGTGGCACAAAATTGAATAATGTTAAACCAAATCGAACTTCGTCGTAGAGAATTGAATCGTGTCCAACTTTTGATAATTTGGTGACGAAAGTAAGTTCTTTTTATATAAAAATAAAGCTTGTATCTACGGTATTTTAAAGATTGCATTCATCATGTTCATAAAGACTCGATTTTGTTTAACAAAAGTCATTTTTGTCGAAATAAAATTTGATTTTGAGTACAAATTCAAATATGTCTCGGTGCCTCGTACATGTATTTATGTGACAAGTTTGAAGTTTTTCTGATAAACAATGGTTTGACGTACCAATCTATAAGTCCTGTAGCTCTACTTAGAAAACTTAAAACGAAACCGAACTTCATCCTTATGATCATTCAAGTGCACTGTGACCATAACCTTTGACCTTTACTTGGTTTAGTGACATGAGATACCCCCTTTGTCGTGGGCATTAAGCCTGTGAAATCCCAGCAAAGAAGATATTTTACAATTGGCCTTTGATCTATGACATTGGATCAAGTTAATGAGGACCTGGCCATTAAGCCTATTAAGTATCATTCTAATGCAACGTCGCTATAACGTCGAATTTCATTGGTTGTTTGTTCCTTAGTTACGGCTGTAAAACGAGAAAATACCAGGCTTTGACGTTGCTAACGTCACATTTCGCCTTATATTCACAAAAATATAGATTGCATCAGAATTGGAATATCTAGTTTCTGACGTTATGTTTGCGGACGGTAAATGCTGATTTTAGGTGCAAACATCCGTTTTTCTGGCTCCGCTAACTCGTCGCCAGAAAAACTCGGTTTGCGACCGTAAAATCAGCATTTACCGTCCATGGAGACAGTGAAAAAGTTGGTCCGGACAAGTTTTAAACCCACATGCAATGTTACCTTTTGATCTATGAATTCGGATCAAGGTCAAGACACAACAACAATTATGTGAAATTATTATCCATGAAAGCAGTGAAAATGTAAGGTCCCGGTGTTTTTTTTTTCAAAAATATTCGGCGATATTCGTCCCCATTCCCCCCTCACTGGAGTATATATTTTTCCCTTCCTGTCATAGAAATCCCCCCACCCCAAACATATAAAAGATTTTTTTCTTCGGCTAAAAAATATTTTAGATACTGTGTAAAATTCAACAAAATCAGAAACAAAATTGTAGAATATGGTTCCATATATGTACCTGTTTGTAATTAAAGCCATTCAAGTTATATTGATTACAGTTTTGAAAAAATCTTGTTTTATAAAAAAAAAAAATCCCCCTTCGAGTCGTTCACGCTCATACATTGTATTTCCCTCATGTAACGGCCCTGAATCCCTTCCCCCAAAAAGTGAGAATAAGCACTGGGCCCGGATAAGCTTATTCGTACAGACAAACCGGCAGACGGACGGACAGTCGGGGGGAGGACGCAGAACTTAATATTCTATTCTATTCATCGCTCCTATGCATAGGCGGATCCAGATTTTTTTAAAGGTGAATTGAAGGCTCAATAATTTTTAAATTCCATAATACCGGTACGTTAATTTCCAATTTCCTGTCTGTTTTTCTTAATTAATATGTAAAACTGGAAGCGTAGCGAACAGAAAATTTTCAAATGTATTAATTATTTATTTCAGTTACTGTAGGAGATTAAAGATGATTTACTAGCGTATATCGGCGAATGCAGAATTGCATTTTGCCTATCTAGGGAATGAAGTAATTTTTTTTTTCATCAAGCATTACACACACCAAAAAAATTATCTACATAATTTAAACCCTCATAAGAAAATATACTCTTTTCAGATAGCTTTTCTTCTCTTAGCAACATCAAAACAAGATACGATTATCGACCGATATACATGGTTTTGTACATAAAAAACCTTTTTCATAATTCAATGATTTACTGATATTCATCTCTCAGTTATTTATACCTCATTCAAATTTACTAAATATTTATCTCTCAATATTTATACTTCAGTCATCTGTCAACTTACTGTAAAAACACATTTGTCTATTCTAAAAAGGAATCTTAAAATGAAAGAATCACATTTATTTCAGGTCCTTTTGGGGTAGTTTTATTACGGAAGCCAGTTCGTGCCATGTTATATTTTTTTACTATCTCGTAGTTACGAGAAACGTTTCTCGTAGTTACGAGAAACTTTTCTCGTAGTTACGGGAAACTTTTCTCGTAGTTACGGGAAATAATTTTCGTAGTTACGAGAAAAAATTCTCGTAGTTACGAGAAACTTTTCTCGTAGTAACGAGAAAAAATTCTCGTAATTACGAGAAACTTTCTCGTAGTTACGAGAATTTTTTTTCGTAATTACGAGAAACTTTTCTCGTAACTACGAGAAACGTTTCTCGTTATTACGAGAAAAGTTTCTCGTAACTACGAGATAGTAAAAAGATATAACATGGCACGAACTGGCTTCCGTATTTTATAAAGGGTTCACTTCATAAACGAAAAGGCTTAAGCCCCCTTCACACTTTCACGGATCGAGCCACGACTCCGCTACGACTCCAAAAAAGGTCTATCCGTGGCGAGTCGGGACGCAAATTGTTCGATGAACCATGAACCTACGACTCAAGTACGGATTGCTACGGATTGCTATGGGTTGATACGAATCGAGTACGGATAGCTAAGGATTGCTACGGATATCGTCCCGACATTGCTACGGATTGCTACGACACGCGTACGGATAGATACGGATTGCTACGACACGTGTACGGATAGGTAGGGATAGGTACGGATAGCTAAGGATTACCACGACTCGAGTACGGATAGCCACGATTCGCACAAGGATAGCTACGACTTCAGTACGGATTGGTAGGACTGGCTTGAATTTCCTACGCATTTGTAATCCATAATTATTTACTAAAACACCGAATATTTTCAAATTGAGATGGTCTCACTTGTTTTATAACAGTATTGAGGCTTTATACAAGCCTTTATACCATGACCTGAAATTCAATAGTTGAAGTATTAACTCATATATTGACCGAAAACGCACAGAAACCTAATAAATTTGAAGTTTATATAAAGACACAATCCTTGGCTATCCGTAGCAACCCGTAGGTGAGTCGTAACAATCCGTAGGAGAGTCGTAGCAATCCGTGGCAGAGTCGTAGCAATCCGTAGCAGAGTCGTAGCAATCCGTAGCAGAGTCGTATTGATATTTTTATCACAAAAAATGGTCCCGGATTGCTACGGATGCGCTACGGGTTACTACGATTCCCCTACGGATAGCCACGACTCCACTACGGGTTGCTAAGACTCCCCTACGACTCCGCTACGACAAATCTTTCCGTAGCGGAGTCGTGGGAAATTTTGAACATGTTCAAAAATTTTCTGTCTCATCCCGGATAGCTACGGATTGCCAAGGATAGCTACGACTTGTCACGACTAGTGCCGGATCGAGCTACGGATAGCTACGAATGTAAAAATTTTCTCGATCCTTAGCTATTCGTGGCCCGATCCGTGAAAGTGTGAAGGGGGCTTTAGTTTCGGTGTTTAAATAATATCAATTGTCTACTTCTATCAGTCTGTGGCCTCAGCTTCGTCATTTCAATGACTATTCTGTCGGCCACAGTTGGATGTGTAGATCTGAAAGAAATCCTCGTAAAACTTAAAGCCGCGTTTACACTATCAAAGTTTTCTTGGTCAAAGTCCGTCAAAGAAAACTTGGTCTGTTAATATACACTATCAAAGTTCTTTGACGACTTGTACAATAAAACGCGGTAGATATGCACCAAAACAAAGATGAATCCTGTCAATATTGTAAATATTTCTCATGAAAACATATTAGTTTTTGTTTGAAATTGCTTATAGGAGTTATTACATAATGTGGACACGATTTCAAGGAAATTTTCCCGTGCTTTCTAAAATTATGACAGATGAAATTCACTGCATCGCATTGTTTGTCTTTGTCTCTACATTATTTAGTTTTAACATTTCTAAATTGCTTTTACTTCTTTCTTCAACACTTAAATACTGCTGGTGTCATTCTGAATCTATTCTGATTGGTAGATTCCCGTCCAAGTTTCAAGAAAAATAGGATGGAGTTCTATTCCGTCAAAGTCCATCCAAGTTCTTTGAAGGACTTTGATAACAGTTTTCTTGGATCGTTTACACTATCAAAGTTTGCGTCAAAAACTTTGACCAAGTTTTCTTGTACAGGAAAACTTTGGTAGTGTAAACGGGGCTTAAAATGCAGTTTTTACAGTTTTAAAAAAATCTGAAACTTGCCTAACTTCTAAAATGCATGTCTTAAAACAGCGCATATTACATATTGAATCAAAAATAAATAAATAAATAAATAAACAAATAAATAAAAACAAAATTAATCAATGGATCAACTATGTCTTCTTCCGGAAACGGAAGACACTTATTGTCCGTTTAAAACCTAACAAATATAAAACCACGTAAATTTCCGTATGAAAGAAAAGTTCGTTAAGTGGGATTATTCATCATTTATGTATTGGATATACGCCGAAAACAATTCATTCTTAAAGATATTGGACAGTTTGAGGCCCGCAGGGTGTCAGACCGCCCTGTTAATCTATTGGAAAATCAGGTATTGACCAATGATAAAACAGGATCTTATTGTGACGTCACAGTTACGTCGTCAGAAAACATGGCGTTATATGGCATGAAATGTTTTTTGAATTCACTTTTTTCTTATGTTTTATGGAAGAAGAAATAGATTCTTTCACTTTCTTATGAGTGAGACATAAGATTTACACTCGTGACGGAAATTTTCCATCTTTTCCCTCGTTCCCACCACACTCCACTCGGGAAAAGATGAAATTTCCGTCACTCGTGTAAATATTTATGTCTCACTCAGTGCGAATCGTTCACTACTATTTTTTTTTTGTTTGCAACTCAGGTGAGCGATGTGGACTCCTTGGACCTCTTGTTTATTTGTATGAGAGAAGACATGCTTAATTACAGTACACGCATCGTGGTTAGTAACGACATCACCATCCCTCAAGTTAGAATTCAATTAAAAAGAATTTCCCCTTTCGATGGACTTTTTACTTGACAATTTCCCTTAAGAATAAACAAATTGTTAGGATCCACAATAATTCCAAATAAATCTACCGGTTTCAGCGTTGAATATGCAAAAAAGCTATAAAAGAATCAAAACAAAGGGAAAGGGGAGTGAATTTTTTTCCCTTTCGTGCTTTCTTTAGTATATAAAGGCATATGATTTATTCTAAACACAACAATCATTGCACAAAATTGTTCCTCTATAAACGCTCACTTACTTACCAAAGTATCATTTGATACTAAAGTTGAAGAAAACGTACATGTTAAATATAGAAAAACACATCATACTACCCCAATACTTGAAAAATTCTTACGTCTTCAACAAACCGTATTGAAATATTCTATGAGATCAAGGTTTTAATTAAGTATCTAAATGCTATATTGATAAGGTTTATGCTAAATTACACTCTACTTATCTTACATGTAAGAATGTAATATCATTTCAGATAGATGAAGATGCGATGAGGGGCATGACAGACAACGACCTGGCCGAATTCCTTCCGAATAAGGGAGATATATTTGCTTTGAGAAGTTTTCTGTCAAACAAATTGAGTGACACAAAATCAAAAAAGCTAAGCCTTATGGACAAACTACGTGATCGCCTTGAAACTACCAGAAATAGCAAACGCCCTTCGAAAGACGATGAAGTATCATCTAGAAAAAAAATTCCAAAATTTAACGCAAAGAAACAAGTTCATAGAGTTGACTTGGGCTGGTACCATTTTAATGAGACTAAAGGTTCGTACTCTCAAGTTAGAGAAAAATTCGGAGGTGGGACCAGAACTCTACTATTAGATAAGAAGATGAACAAGACAGCCGTTATACAGAAATGCCTTGAATTATTTTTCCCAGACGGAGAAAGTAGACATGGGTCTCTATCAGATATGATCGTCGATCTAACAGACTTCCAACTAAAACCATTACCGGACGAAGCAACGACAATTGGAGATATGATAGACAAGGCTAAATTACATAAGATTCGATTTTACTTGAATACAAAGATGAAAAAGACAAATAGTTCAGAAAAGGTAGAGATTGAAGACGAAGAAATGCCCGTACTGAAATTTAAAAAAAGTTCAGCAAGAACATATTCTGACGAAAAAGAGTTTGAGATACAGGTAACAGAGGAAGGAAATAGTGTAGAAAACCAGAATACAGTTATCATACCATCAACATCAACTCCAGTGCATTCAGATTCAACGCCCATGCAAGACTTAAGCTCGAATACAGAACAATCCTATATTTATATTGAAAATGATATAAATGGTTATGACAGTATTCATACAGATGGAGCTTATACATTAGATATACCAAATGTGTGGGAAGACAGTCTCGGAGAAGTCGCTTTTACACGTGTTTTGCCGACATTGCCGGTTAGAGATCCAAGAAAGTTTGACATAGTGGTACATAGAGGACACATGCTACAAGATCTTATCACGTTTTTCAAGGACAACACTGACGTAGATTTCAGAATCGACACCATATCTGTACAGATAATCCTCCCAAATGGAGACAAAGAACAAGCCTATGATGATGGAGGGGTGATGAGAGACATATTGACGGAATTTTGGGCAGACTTTTATGAGCAATGCACAACTGGACAAACCATAAGAGTACCATGTTTGCGCCATGATTTCCAACAAAATGACTGGAAGGCAGTTGCAAGGATTCTTGCAATGGGATGGATTATGCAGAGGATGCTACCAATAAGGCTGGCACCGAGTTTTCTGAAATCGTCTTTGTTTGGTTCAGCGTCAGAAAGTGTGAGAGAGGAATTTCTTTTGTTTATTCCTCCTGGGGAACAGAAAATTCTAAAAGATGCCATTGAAAAATTCGATTCGGTGGACCAGGATGAGTTGATTGAGGTTTTGTCCATACATGAAAGCAAGGTGAGAGCGACAAATGAAAATATAGGGACAGTCGTAGATCAAATAGCTCACTTGGAACTTGTACAGGAGACAGCGTTTGTCAGGGAGTGTTTCTTTGAAGTATTGATGCTTTTCGCTTTGAATATAGATGTGGATCTAGAGTACAGTAAGATGGTACCATCGTCCAAGAAGATATTGTCTATTCTTGTTTGTGAAGAGTCAGAATCGGAATCGTTTAAACATCTGAAAAGATACATTAGAGAGATGGACACCGATTTAAAAATGCTGCGTTGCTTTCTTAGATTCGTCACGGCAAGCGACTTGCTTCTGTATGACAAATACGGAAAATACCATACAATAACTGTCAATTTGGTGGACTTGACCGGTATATCAAGAAGGCCCGTTGCTCACACTTGTGGGCGTGTTCTTGAGATCCCCAAAACGTATGAAAGCTATGTCATTTTCAAGTGTGAAATGAATGCTGTTCTAAACAGCAACGTCTGGGTAATGGACATAGCATAGACACCTACAAATGGGAATAAGCAGTCAGAGTTATAAATCGTATGTTTTACGGCAACTCTCTTTATCATCTCTTTGTATGAATTCTTACTTGTAAAATTTCGAATATACTTATAAACTACGATTTTGAAACATCCCTTGAATACAAGGGCTGATTGATGTGTTGTGAGCCTTGTATTGAAGGATTTGAATTTTATCAGATATTTTGTATTATTTTTCTACATAATCCCCTTCTTTTGCCACCGGTGTTTAAGGGCCCAAATGCCACCTTTAAAGAACTCCTTATCTCGACTGGTCTGAAAGCTATCCAGTGTAAGTATGATGTAATCATCGGACTGAAAGTGGGTACTAGAAATACCTGATTTCAGTTTTGGAAATAGATAAAAGTCTGATGGAGCAAGATCAGGTAAATAAGGCGGATGCTCAATAAATTAAAGCCACAATCATGAATGGCAGCCATGGCAGTGACAGACTTTTGAACAGGAACATTGTCCTGATGGCACAACACAACTTTTACTAGTGAGCTTTCCGCTGCGCGCAAGTTTAATATTTTCCCGTAGCTGTGTCAGAAGTGAAGCATAATATGTGCAATTGATTGTTTGTCCTTTTTGGAGAAAATCTGTCAGCAGAATATCTTCTGCATCCCAGAAAATCAAAGGCTCACAACATATCAATCAGCCCTCGTATTTAGACCTTGTTATCGAATATAATTGGATAGAAAAGAAAACATTAATTGTAATTTTCTAGTATTACCGAAGCTGTAATGTTTCTTTCAATAACAAAATTTTATTACTCAAAACCTACATGTTATCTCATTTCAAGCAATTTAAGTTTGAACAAAAAAAATTCTCATAAAATGTTTAGAATTAGTATAAAGGATTATTTGATGCAAGACTGTTTCATTAGTCAGTAAAATGGTGCGTACTATATTTCATATACTACAACGTGACATTGTGTTGAACTATACATGTACATTAATTACTGGCATTGGTTGTTTTTAATTATCGTTTTTTTACGAATACATATTGTGTTCAGGTTTATATTTCTTAGATTAATCCAGTCATTTTATTTTCACATGAAGAACATGATGGAAATGCCCTTGTTTTATTTCATTGTGTTTCAAACAAAACATAGGCTTTCACTTTATGGTATAAACTTTTGATTATTGCCCAAAGATATTGGGTTTATCTGATATATTAACATATATATAGTACTAGTTTTGGATGTATCATTGTGATTGTTGCACCCCCCCCCCCCGAATTGGCTTATCTAAGTAGCATTTTTAATCGTTCTGTTTGAAAGGCGTCTCAGAGAAATTACCACAAACGTGGTGTTTAGGGGAAAGCCGTGTATTTTTTAGCCGGAAGTCACTGAAAGTAGGGGAAAATTGTATATCTCTCATATGGATTTTATTACTTACTCAAAAAACTTATTTATTAAAAACTTCGAATATATAGTATTTCTATGCTCGTTCAGATTGATAACATTTCTTAGTTCCGATTCTTACTTTTACTGTGCGTTTAGGGCGAAAAAAGTCCTTCTTTTCTTTTGAAGGAAATGTTTATTTCTTCCTGCTTCGTAGGTCCACATTCTAATATGACTTGAAATTTTCTCCCTATAAGTACCATAGAACTCGCCTGGTGTAAAATCTCCAACAAACTTCCAGTGCGCTAAGCTCCGCCCATTCACGTGCTACATTTGTATATTAGAATAGAAATAACAACTAGCTAGCCGTGATTCATTGTCCAGTAATTCCACTCGTCACATGAACCAACCAAATTATCACCTCGCCGCTTTGCGGCTCGGTGATAATTTGATTGGTTCATGCGACCCGTGGAATTACTGGACAATAAACCACGGTTAGCTAGTTGTTATTTCTTAAATATTGGATGTTGTTGTTTATAGATGATTTAGAAAATAACTTCAAAAGTCTTCTTGTTTCAACTGACATATGTTCCATTTTAATCCTAGAATCAGTTTTATTACCCGAGTACCCCCTACCTCATTGGACCTTCATTTTAGAATCTTGGCAGTATTTCATCGAAAAGTAAAAGATACAAAAAGTCTTCAAATACATTAGTTTTCAATAATGATTATCTTTTGTCTGCATATGTACCGCTATGCGGAAGAAATAAGGTACGAGAGTCAAAGAGAATACTGAAAACAGTAATATTACAAAAAACAATAATATAAATTAAATTGGAGTTATCTTTCTTTGAAATTTATCTCTTTATATTACTGTAAGTAGTAATACTATTTAGATGGTCAGTTCGCTCTTATACCAGTGGATTCGGGGAGAATTGAGGGTGATTAGGAGTTGTATCTCATTCAAATGTACACTGAAAAAGTATTCAGAACATCAGGAAAAAATTTTCCTTAACATACTTGAAGAAAACGTAATTTCAGAAAGAAAAAAAAAGTGGAAAATAGTTCCAAATGGACATTATTTTCATCTTTCAGTAGAATTTATTTTTCATATTTAACGAATTTGTTGCTGAGTGAAAGAGTTGTATGATATAAAATGTGCTGGTGGCTTTAAGACTGTGCTTTGTCTATATTACAGAAATATGTAATATAGGGTGGCAACATTACTGTTTTCAATAATGTCAGGGGTTATTGTTAACAGGAATATTACAGTTTTAAGTAATATTACTATTTTCAGTATTGGCTAAAACGGCCCTTATATCATCAGCTCCTTGTTCTTTTTTATCACAGTTAATCGGTTAATCAATTTGAATAATTTGAATAATCCTTATCCATTATGAAATCAAATCAATTTTCTATTGTAACTTTGCATGAAATTTCAGATTTTATATAATTGAATGATATTTTATTGATAATTTTGATGGTTTTATTTATTGAATCCATAGATTTTCTTAGTCGTCATTACTGCATATTTAAATTTAAATTTTAATGTGTCATAGGACAATAGCTAAAAACAGGAAATATATTTTAGATCTCATATTTTAAAATAATCACTTTTATCGTTATGTTCAAATTATTTTGTCTCAAAATCTATGAAGCATTTTTTTATCATATGAAAAAGCTAAAAAAAATCGGTCTGGGAGGGTCAAAGAGAGGGGGGGGGGGGGGGGGCAGTCAACAGTGATACATCCTAGATATTGTCGAAGTCTACGACTTACATGTATGCAGATTTCGTTGATTGACATTGCAGATAAACAAATAATCAATTTATTTAAGTGTCCCCATTTCACCGAACAAAGGACATATACCGTTTGACTCGTCTGTCGGTCTGTCTATCTGTCATTCCGTTCCTATTAAGTTGTGTAAATTTTGTAACTTTACTTGAAAGGGCTTTCATATTTCACATGCTTGTGTATTTCTTGTGACAGGTCCTTTCCTCCGATTCCAAGTTTTTGTCATTGACTTAAACATTCTTTAGGGGGAAAACTGTAATACTTTACACGTATATTTTTAGCTTCAATATTTCGACCGTCCCACACGTCTATTCGGATATTTACACGTGTGTGTGTGAGGATGTGAGGGTGTGTGTGGGTGTTTCGCACACAAATATAACAAAAAAAAAAACTTTTTGTTTTGACCCACTGTTATTAAAATTTTGCTGTTTATATCTTTAATGCCGTCTGGGCGCATCAGTGTTTTACACACATATTCCAATTATTTTTGTTACTTTGTATTGTGGTTTATGATTCTTCATTTTCATTAAAATTGATAATGTTGATTGAAGATTTGTGTTTTTTTTCTGAGTTACTGACGTCCTTGTGATATAAATTGGACAAAAGAAAACAACTTACAGAACTGTGATTTTCAAAGATCAAGATATCAAGTTACAAGGTTTCATATTATATTATATGATCTACAGTCTATTCGTCCATTTTGGATTATCTTCTCAACCTTTTTGTTCTTCGGGAAAAGTTTTGATAGAAAAAAATAAAAACAAAATTGCTTGAATATTATACATGTATACCAAAGTTCACTTCACATTAAACTCTATAATGACTACAAGGTCATCAGCAGAAACATTTCAGTACTTGTTTTCATGTGATTTTCAATGATCGAACCATCTGGGACGTCATTTTGAAGGAAAATAATAGAAAATAGCACCACTTTGAGTTCCGGATAGAAAAAATATCAGTCGAGGGTGGAATTGATCAAGTCCCAACCGAGGCAATAGCCGAGGTTGGGACGTTGATCATCCCACCCGAGACTGATATTTTTCTATCCGGAATTCAAATGTGCTGCTTGATTATTTTTCTCGCACATTGAAACCTTCAAAGTCCTCTTGTTTACGCATTAGAATGACTGAAATGCTAAATGTATGTGCTCGTGAAAATACGTAAGTCAGTTTGTCTGCAACGTCATAAAGGAACATTCTAATGCACTCCGTTTGTAACGCGCATTCTGATTGGTTAAGCGATGAAAAAACTGCAAGGGGATTCACGTTTCACTGCAGTTTTTGCTATGACGTCATGCGTTCCTATGGCAACGTCATTAAAAGAAGACGTTTTCTAGCTCATTACTGACCAATGCATTAGAATAGGGTTACCATACTGATGTTTTACAAAAACTGACAGGGTATCGGCGAATCCCCTGTCAGAAATTTTACCGCGAGGCGTCAGCATGGTGACCCCTAAATCATAAGTGCCGAATCAGGGGTGCCGCATCGAATTCTCCAGAACCGCCGAAAAGGGGAATAAGCCTATCCAGTGTGCGAGAAAACAAAACTTCGAAACCGAAACACCACAGGAATCACTTCATGATCGAGCTGCATCTCATTTCATAGATCCGATGACTCTCTCTCTCTCTCTCTCTCTCTCTCTCTCTCTCTCTCTCTCTCTCTCTCTCTCCATTCACGGATGTCAGAAAAAAAAGGGGGGGGGGACAGGGACGTTGGAAGTCCAGCTTCGAAGAAAATGTTCATAATAAAAACAAAAAAAAAAGCATGAAAAAGAATATATAAAAATAAAGATATCTTATCACGCTGGAGTCATTTCTAGGTATGATTGAAAAGTGACTGGCGAGCGGCAGCGAGCCTAGCAAGTCAGATTATTTTTTCAGAGTTTGAACCAAAATGTCAGACAATATCCTTTATCGATGTATTGAGTCTCTTACACAAATTCCGAACCCCATGAATATTCTTAAAAAGGATATTTTTGGAAAAGGGATGGATGGATAGGAAAAGCTGTTACACAGTAACACTTAAAATTGATAATAATTTGTTTGAAAACTGGCGAGCGGTAGCGAACAAGAGAAATTTTGATATTAAAAATTCATTATTTCCATTGCAAATTAATAATAACAATAAATTGTTGACCGCAAAGGGAGGGCTTGGGAACTGTTCTAGATTCGCTACCAATCAAGAATTAAAAGTGAGCTGAAAATAGGCATCTTATGAAAAATTATATACGGCAAACGAAATAGTACCATGAGTACTATACACGTGGATATTTTCGCTTGGGGTAATTTGAGCGAAATTGGGAGTATTCCCTTCAGTCCTTTATAATGGTTGTAATTTTTTCAGCGGGGTTTAAAAATAGAATCGCGAAAAGCACAAAAATTACCACACGCGAACATATTAAAAAAAAGAGTATTCTGAAAGGGTGAAAAGGTTGAGTCGGACCTCCTGCCCCCTCTAACTTCGTCACTACTTAAGAAATAATGACCACCTAGAAGTGGTTTCTTGTCAAGTAATTCCCCTAGGTACACTGTTGAACTAATTACATTTTTACGATTTTTTAAAAAGTAAAACACATAGAAAAACTATATTTCCAGTTACATGTATGAAATGAGGCTAGTTGAATAATTTTTGACAGTTGTGTCATTTGAACAAATTGAAATAATTAACAATTACGATATCTATCACTGTAATGACTCAACTGAACTTTTATATGAATATGAGTTGTTCTGTTTTTTGTATATGAGTCTTTTGTACATAGTACTGTTTCTTCAATGGAGAAAGAGAAATAAATAATTCTGATTCTGCTGAATATTTTTGACATCTCCTCTGCATCAGCTGCACAGAATTTCATCAAAATTTACAGGAGGCAAATACTTAAGACTCCTTTACCAAGTTCATGATTTTCGAGCCGATCGGTAAAAGAAAATGGGCGCTAAGGGCTCTGATTGCCTGACGCATTTTCGACATTCCCTTCACAATCGCAACACAGAATTTCACGAAATCCTACTGGAAGTAAGTATTCAAGGTTCTCTACCAAGATTAAGCATTTTCAAGTCGATTAAACATTATGGCCACCAGGGGCTTGATTGGATAAAGCATTTTTGACTTCACCTTCGTAACTGCTACTTAGAATTTCACGAAACCTTACAGGAAGCCTAGAGCTACCAAACTGACCACCTTCAGCCCTCCGTACGCAACTCAGTTGAGCGATGCGGTCACCTTGGGCCGTCTTGCACCGCAACGTCATAGGTTCCTTCCACTACTCTCCATTCTCAATAGACCCTTTCACATTATCTGCGGTACTGAATAGCTGATTTTCCAATAGATTCATAAGGCGGACAGACACCAGAAATCACAAAATTTGGCGATATTTTCATTGTGACGTCAAAATAGAAAGCATGACAACACATCAAGGTGCTTCGAGACAGTGCGATCAGATGTGACGTCACAATTGAAAATTTTGCCAAATGATGTAATGTCTGGTGTCTGTACATATAAAATCAAGGTTTAAAACGGTCATATATATTTTCTGGAAAATGGACTATTCGAAGGCCAGTTCCGGGGGACAAACAATAGATTGCGCATGCACTAGTGACGTAATTCGATTGTTTCCGCGGAAAAAACGAAACATGATTCCGCGCTAAACGTCCTAGAACAATTAAATGACGTCACTGGTCATGCGCAATCTATTCGTTGTCCCCCGGAACTGTCATTCAAATTTTGTACCACAGATAATGTGAAAGGGTCTATAAGGTCTTCACCCCGAAGGTCCCATGTATTTTTCAAATTAATGAAAGGGAAATAACGTTAATTAAGACTGTAGATAGGAATAAAGTAAGAATAACTGTTCCAAATTTCGGCGCCAAAAACTAAAATTTGTCGCATTTGTTGTCAACTTGCACTCAAGGATATAGGCCGTATCAATGGTCGTCGCAGGGATTCAACCCGGAAGAAGTTCTAGATGATTTCTTGTTTTCCGACGTCATTAAAACACAATGACGTGACGTCATAATAGGGCCGCCGACAGAAATCCTGTCAAAACTTGGGACCCCAATCTTCTACGCACAACTGAATCCAAAGGTACTGTGCAAGACGCTTCGTCTGACGGAATGCCATATGAAGAAATGTGAAGTTTTAGATAATTTTGAATAAATTTGATATTTTCTCCTTTGACGTTCATGTAGACGGCATGTAGAGTAGACCTTTCCGTAAGTAACAGCCTGCAATACTAGACGATCTTGACATTTACTCAGCAGACTTGAAATTTGGACGCTCAAAGACTCTACATCACAACATTTGATGTTATTTCTTACTATGACGTCGAAACAGATCTATGACTTCATAATAAAAAATGACGTCAAAAGTTATCATGTCGGGAGTGTCTAAAAATGCAAGTCTAGCGGTAATATGAAAATGGTTTAAGTTGCAGTGAATGCAGATATTTACGTGAGACTTAGTACAAGGGCACGTAACTAGATCAAGGTCATTTTATACAAGAATATTTCCAAAAAAGATATGCATTCCCTGAACTGAGAATAAGGCAATAAGCCCTTTTCACATAACTGCGTGACTAGCATTGGACGGCAAGTACCGACTTTCATGTCGTCACAGTTAAAAATTGATTGTCCTTGACGTCATATTGCGGGAACTGTTCTTATTTTGCCGTCCAAACAACTGGACCGCAGTTATATGAAAAAAGCTTATTAAGTGACTTAGAAAATATTTTGGCGAGTACCTTTTAAGACAATTGTTTTGAAACGAACACACATATATACCGGTGTCACCACAGTGCAGTTTTTAGGTAGAAATATCTGTAAATGATCTTGAATACTATCAAATATTTATACCATAATTGATATCAAGAGAAGATAAATATAATCAGAATTATCCGCTTCACTGGAAGAAAGATTTTCAGTCTTTATTTCCAAATTCCGTCTTTTCGATTTTACAGCCCTACGGTCGATTTGTGCACGTATCTTACGTAAAACCATTGTGACGTCATTAAATATCATATATGTAATCCTGTTTCCCTAAATTTCATGCTAAATTTCCATGGAATTTGACGACGTCACAATGTGTTGACGTCAGATATCTGCACAAATGGGAAGTAACTCTGTATTTCGAAAAGACCGAATTCCTTATATTGATTATATGTTTGTCTGTTTTCATGATTTTCAGAAAATGTTCGGGACATAAAACAGGTATTTCATTACTATGGCATAATTCAGATTTTCAAGACCTATTCACTTTTTTTTTGCATTGAGCGCAGATATTGAGCAGAATTTTCGTTTACATATTTTTCACAATCTTATGGATGAAATAGGCATTGATGAAAACAAGAACATCATTGCATGATTTACATTTACTGGATCATAAGAAGACATTGCGTACATGTATATTCTTCGACTGAGAAGTAAATGACTTTACTATTGAGACGAAGAAGGAAGTCAATTTTAGAGCCGTTTCTTCGCATGACTTAACATGCATTTAGTTATTCTCTTCCTTACAAACTATTATTGATGTCTTCTCTAAGGAAGGTGTATAAGTCTCTCATATCCTTTGGGTTTTCAGGTAAAGTAATTTGGTTCTCCTGCATGATACAAACACAAAGATCTTTTATCAAATCACTACATGGAAGTGTTGGCACTGAATCAATTTCTTCTTCGCAAATTTGTACGTCATTTGAATTTTGTTCCAAGCCATAATCCATGGCAGAACACATTGATGGCATAAAATACAGCATAAATGGCCTTCCGCTTATGTGGTTTCTTTGCCGATAAGGTCTTATTCTGTGTCGATTCCAACACATCTGATATCATCAAGCGTATCCTGAAAACATTTTTGTGAATAAATTATAATTCTATAAAAACTGCAATATACACGCTCATACCGAAGGAACATAAAAAGACTGTAAACTACGGAGGTCACCATTCATTTTATAAGAATCGAAGTAACGATGCAAAAAAGCTAAACTCAGAAATATTGAAGCTTAGTGCAACCCCCCCCCCCTCCATGAAATGGTGGGACATGTATCATGCATGTACCCATGAAAATTGGAAAGATATGCACATTTAATAAAAAGGATAATTATTATTTATCAATAAGTGTTTTAAATATGATTTTGGACACATAAATATGGATTTCTTTCGTAGCAGCAAAATGTCACATTTAAATGTTGTACTTAATTACCTGAACCATTCCAAGGAAACAAAACCTGGAGAGTTCTTGATCTAAATATCCGCCATCGTGTAATTCAGCCTCAGTTAAATCCTGGAAAAAATTCATCCAGTATTGTATGCCCTGCCGACGAACCATGCACCATAAACACTCAATTCTCTGATTCATCGTACTCTTTCCGTATATAAAACTTTTTTCACCTGCAAATTCGTCTCGATGGTCACGTCGTAAAAATTTTTGTACAACTGCGATGTGGACATTTTCTGTTCCCATGTCTGCTCTGATTCGTCTTGGGTATATGCCATGATTCTTTATGCTTTCAATGTAATACTTTGCAATTACATTTGGGTTCTTGTTTGTAACATCAGCTTTCAACCAAATTATCTGACGAGAAAATCCATCTACACATCCATGAATCTTAATTCCATAACGTGACAACTTGTCATATCCATCTATGTGCCAGACTACATTTGGCCCTGGGACTGAATATGTACGTCGTCTGAGTCGTCGTCTCTTTCTCAAGTTTATTCCTTCCGGATCAAGGATATGTAACAAAACTCTAATTGTTTCCTGACTTACCACAAATCCCTTTTCAATGCATTTTAAGTGCATCCAGCGATAGCCATGCATTTTACCATGAATATCACATTGTTGTAAAACAAACATGGCGATTTCTAAAATATCGCTATGGTTTTTTCGTCGGAAGAGTCCTAAATTCTGAGTCATTCTCTTCAATGTTCGGAGACTAATGAAGATACCATGCAATTCGCTAAGACATCTTAAATCTCACTGTATTTTAAACCAAGCTTGAAATAAACATCAACAATTTCATCCCTTTCCATTATTGAACAGCTCGGAATGAACACAATGCAACATACATGAACACTGAATAAAGTTGGAAATTCCAAGATTAAAGTTGGAAATTCCAACTTTAAAGTTGGAAATTCCAACTTTAAAGTTGGAAATACCAACTTTAAAGTTGGAAATACCGACATTAAAGTTGGAAATACCGACTTTAAAGTTGGAAATTCCAAGATTAAAGTTGGAAATTCCAAGATTAAAGTTGGAAATTCCAAGATTAAAGTTGGAAATTCCAAGATTAAAGTTGGAAATTCCGACTTTAAAGTTGGACATTCCAAGATTAAAGTTGGAAATTCCAAGATTAAAGTTGGAAATTCCGACTTTAAAGTTGGAAATTCCGACTTTAAAGTTGGAAATTCCAAGATTAAAGTTGGAAATTCCAAGATTAAAGTTGGAAATTCCAAGATTAAATTTCGTAATTCCGACTTTAAAGTTGGAAATTCCGACTTTAAAGTTGGAAATTCCAAGATTAAAGTTGGAAATTCCAACTTTAAAGTTGGAAATTCCAACTTTAAAGTTGGAAATACCAACTTTAAAGTTGGAAATACCGACATTAAAGTTGGAAATACCGACTTTAAAGTTGGAAATTCCAAGATTAAAGTTGGAAATTCCAAGATTAAAGTTGGAAATTCCGACTTTAAAGTTGGAAATTCAAAGATTAAAGTTGGAAATTCCGACTTTAAAGTTGGACATTCCAAGATTAAAGTTGGAAATTCCAAGATTAAAGTTGGAAATTCCGACTTTAAAGTTGGAAATTCCGACTTTAAAGTTGGAAATTCCAAGATTAAAGTTGGAAATTCCAAGATTAAAGTTCGTAATTCCGACTTTAAAGTTGGAAATTCCGACTTTAAAGTTGGAAATTCCGACTTTAAAGTTGGAAATTCCAAGATTAAAGTTGGAAATTCCGACTTTAAAGTTGGAAATTCAAAGATTAAAGTTGGAAATTCCAAGATTAAAGTTGGAAATTCCAAGATTAAAGTTGGAAATTCCAAGATTAAAGTTGGAAATTCCGACTTTAAAGTTGGAAATTCCAAGATTAAAGTTGGAAATTCCAAGATTAAAGTTGGAAATTCCAAGATTAAAGTTGGTAATTCCGACTTTAAAGTTGGAAATTCCGACTTTAAAGTTGGAAATTCCGACTTTAAAGTTGGAAATTCCAAGATAAAAGTTGGAAATTCCGACTTTAAAGTTGGAAATTCCAAGATTTAAGCTGGAAATTCCAAGATTAAAGTTGGAAATTCCAAGATTAAAGTTGGAAATTCCGACTTTAAAGTTGGAAATTCCAAGATTAAAGTTGGAAATTCCAAGATTAAAGTTGGAAATTCCAAGATTAAAGTTGGATATTCCAAGATTAAAGTTGGAAATTCCGACTTTAAAGTTGGAAATTCCAAGATTAAAGTTGGAAATTCCAAGATTAAAGTTGGAAATTCCGACTTTAGAGTTGGAAATTCCAAGATTAAAGTTGGAAATTCCAAGATTAAAGTTGGAAATTCCAAGATTAAAGTTGGAAATTCCAAGATTAAAGTTGGAAATTCCGACTTTAAAGTTGGAAATTCCAAGATTAAAGTTGGAAATTCCAAGATTAAAGTTGGAAATTCCGACTTTAAAGTTGGAAATTCCAAGATTAAAGTTGGAAATTCCAAGATGAAAGTTGGAAATTCCAAGATGAAAGTTGGAAATTCCAAGATTAAAGTTGGAAATTCCAAGATTAAAGTTGGAAATTCCAAGATTAAAGTTGGAAATTCCGACTTTAAAGTTGGAAATTCCGAGTTTAAAGTTGGAAATTCCGAGTTTAAAGTTGGAAATTCCAAGATTAAAAGTCGGAAAATCAAAAAATAAAAAAAAGTAATTTGGCACTTATACGCTTCCGTAATTTTAAGAGGGTGCTACATAATACGTAATATTAAAGC